>JAWNZC010000201.1:75000-345000 GCA_035771165.1 Paragorgia papillata | reverse complement strand
CGTATTGTTTCACCACCCCCAATGGGACCACCGAACAGTGTTCATTAATAAAACAGAGTTAATTGTCTAGTTTTAAGTGGGCAGGATGTATAGCCAATATTTATAAAACAATCATTATAATAATTATGCTAAGCTTTATGAATTGTAGCTTGCACAACCAATCAGGCTCCTGTTGGCTTATACTGACACTGAATATGAAGATAAAAGATATACACTTGGTGGCACTGCTCCAGGTACATGTATTTAATATATATATACAAATGTATAATGTCAGTCTTACTGTACTTTATATTACATTAGTTCCTAAATGTCCCACATTTTAATTTTATTTTATTTACTAGCAGTACGTACAATAATTCTGGTGTTATTTTATTAGATTATACATTGGGAGAATGGCAGAATGATAAATTCAACTTAGGATTAGATTTTCCAAATGTAAGTGTGAATTTTTGGCTTGTTGATCAGTTACTGACAAGCATATACAATATACCCACAGTAATTGGCCTCAGCTGTTGCAGTATTGTATTTATTAATTAGTCAAGGTAAAGTTAAATAAAAAAAAATATAAAAAAAGTATACTGTACTATTGTTAGTGATGGATCCAGCTTGATCTGGTAGGGGGGCTGCTGCAGGGGTGGATCTAGAATTTTTGTAACCTTAGTCAAACCATTCCTAGGGGGGCCCAGAAAATTTTTGAAATTTGGACCTCTGAAATGGCATTTCCTGCATTCTGACGGTACTTTGAAGAAAGATTTAATAGTTTTAAATCGTGTTTTCAATAGCGCATTTTATCAAACCTGGAAGCTGTCAAATAAATTTAGGGATAAAGTGGACGTTTTATTATGGATTTTATTAGGGATATCACAAGGAAGCTAGACATTAGAAATGTGATTGACATTTTCAATGAAATCCACGTCGCGTCCCACTGCAGCAAGGCACTAATTGAGTAATTGGCACACCCCCTGCACCCCCTTGGCCAAGGGCCAGGGGGTGTGCAACCCCCTGTAAATCCATCACTGCTATTGTAGTGTATATTCTGTACAGTATAGTTACTAATTAACAGTTTAATACTTTTATTACTATTTCAGCTTCCATATTACATTGATGGTGATGTTAAAATTACTCAGAGCAGTGCAGTAAGTGTATAAAACTTGACGTCTGTTGAAGTACAGTACAATTAGAACTTCGTTATCTCAAGTCTGGTTTTCTCAAAAACCTTGCTATCTTGAACGAGAGTTGATCTCCTTTTATAATATTTTTCTACTATTTTACAGTGGACTATAATTACCTCATTATCTCAAACTTGCACTATTTTTTACCTTCTTAATTGAGAGTTTGAGATAGCAGGGTTCCACAGCACTGGTAATGGTACTGGGGAATTGGTCTGAGTGAGAAAATCCCATTTAATTTTTTGTAATATTTATATACTAGGTTCTTAGGTATATTGCACGAAAGAATAATCTTTGTAAGTACTGAACTTATGATTTATAATAGTCTAATTTCACTAAATTAGTTTAGTATTAATACCAGAGGCTTAGCCAGAAGGGGGGCTGGGGGCCCTGCCCCCCCCGGCAAAAGTGCTGGCCCCCCTGAGAAAATTTGGCTTCATATGCCTCAGTTAAGCTGCCCCCCCCTAGGTTTTTCCTGGCCCCCCTTGACAAAAAATCCTGGCTACGCCTCTGATTAATACAGATATCTGTACCCGGGGTGTCATTAAGGGTTAAATAAAACTATACATAGTCACAGAGATTTATAGGAAACTGCATTTTAGCTATAGACTATTTAGACATATAGCTGTTAATTTGAAAGCCATTCATTTCAATCAATTAAATTTTGTCATATATACATGTACCGGTATATAACCGTAAAAACTCCATCTTACAGGTGGTACTACTGATGAAGCGAAGATGATAGTTGACATGATTGAGCACACTGTAAGTACTTATACAAGACCAGAAAACAAAGTTGAGAATATGAGCATATATTAATGATTACGGGAAAAAATACTGACTTTACAGTACCCTTGAACTGCCAGACTGGCCCAAACCAGCCCCTTGTATTTTACTCATCAAGTCAGAACCTCTGCTAGTCAAACTGCGTTAACTGACCTTTTTAACTAATTTTTTTTATAGATCATTGATTTCCGAAGAAAATTCACAAGTGACCTTTGCTATAATCCTAACTTTGTAAGTTTAAGTTTGAGATTACATGTATTAAGATCTGACTGACACAGTCAGGGTTTTAATGTTTTATCTTTAGGTATCTTAAAAATGGTTTGTTTGGATCTACAATCATTTAATTTCTCTTTTTTCTGTAAGGATAAGTTGGTGGATGGCTATAAGACAGATGTTGTTGGAAGACTTGAAAGTTTGGAAAAATATCTTGGTGGTAAAAAGTACTTTGCTGGCGAGGTATAATTAAATTTAGCCAGACTTAGAAATTAAGTTGTTAAGGCATTATTTTTTTAGTGAGAATTAAATTAAGTTATTTTATAAAATATTTTATAGTTGACATTTGTCGACTTCATGATGTATGAATTTCTGGATCAACATAAGATATTTGACAAAACATTGCTGGAACCTCATCAAAAATTGATGGTAAGAATTTCTTACATTGTAGTTACTAAATTATCTAGTAATAAACTTGCATGATTATGTGTACAATGCAGTAGTCATGCCAAAGTTGTATGTTTAACTAACTGTACATGTATATATTATTGTATTTTTATTTTAACCTATCTCTTTAACCCTTTCACTCCCAAATACGGAATTTTCCTTACTTTATTATTTTACTCTGTCTTATTAAACGCCATATTATTAATTACTCTGTCTAATGCCAGACGATTTTACTCATCAATGGGAGAGCTTTTAAATGGTTTATGCAGACTATATTATTACTGTCAACCTACTGACAACCATTCCTTCATTAAAACAATTCAATTTACACATAATTTGTATTTTTCATATTAGGCATTTGTTGACAGAATTGAGGTAAAATTAATAAAATCCCATTTATTTTTTTGAATGTTTTTCTTGATATTTTAGCTTTTTTTTACTGTAGTGTAATGTAATGTAAACATTATTAAATAGTGTTTCAACATTATATACAGTATATGTATAAAAATGTTTAATTTATAATTTTCAGGCTCTTCCTGCCATTGCTGCTTACAAGAAATCTGACAAATATATTGAACGTCCAATAAACGGCCAAATGGCGTTATTCAAATGAGAATTTTTAATTAGCAAATGCTGTGAAGTTCTTGCCATGCTTATTTTTTTCTGATTACTGTTATCTACCAATCGTTTCTGTTAAACTGTGATTTTTGACTTGAGTGAAAATAAATAAATGCTATTTTAAATACAGCTGTAGTTGTTTTTTTCTTCCTTTCTTTTTAATCAAAATAAACGATTGAAGTAAATGTTCATTTATTTATTTATTTATTTATTCATTTATTTATTTATTCATTAGTTTATTCATTTATTTATTCATTCATTCTATTTTTTCTATTCCATTCAACTATTCTTTTCATCTGTTTATGCATTCATCTATTCTTTTTCGCCTACTTTTGTCCTTTTTATTTTTTTGTTCTTTTCTTATCGATCTATTCATTCCCATCAGTGACAAGTATGTACGGGTTTTTTACCTAGGAGAAATATGCCCCTGGTTACAAGTTCCGGTAACGTTCACGTGTTGGTCAATATCGACAATATGGCGGACAAATTGAATGTTCTTCTTCGGTTCATTTATTTATTCTGCAACGTCTAATTTTCACGACAATGATTTCAAATTCTGATCTTCGTCCATAGCTGTAACATATGCAGTGGAAATGAAAATATTCTTGGCAATATTCACAGTTGTTAATAATATTAAACGAAGATTTTGGTCTCTGGGATACGTTAACAATATGGTGAGGACTACAAAATAACGCAACAATTATGGCCGCTTTGGACAGAATAACCACTGTAACGACGTTGCTTGAGAAATGGAAGGAGGTAGAGCAACTGCATCAGAATCCTGTTGCCATTCTGGATAGGTTAGTGTATTGTAATCAATAATTCAATTGTTTCCATGGTGAAATTTATATACCGTTGGTGTTTCTTGAACCCTGGAATAGGCCATTCAAAAAAATAATTGTTCATTGCGTAGTACGTCAAAAATTGCAGCTGCTCAGCAAAAATTTCTGGTTGCCCCGGGGCATTGGGCAGTTTCAAACCCTGTTGTAGCTGTGGTGGTAGTATTAAACACTGGATCAATTGGGGATAGCCACCCTTGGTCTTACTGGACCTCTAGGGAGAACAGTTTAGATACAACTGATATGGCATGGTTATCCATTATAAATAAAGTTACTTTAGTTTACTCTGGTTTCCTCCTGTAGTAACACTGGATCAATGAGGGATGGTCCTTACTGGACCTCTAGAGAGAACAGTTTAGATATAACTGATAGAGTTTCTATCCAGTGTAAATAAAGTTAGTTTACTCTGGTTTCCTTCTGTAGTAACACTGGACCAATTACATATTTATTTTTCACCACCTACTGACTATATATTGACAGTATTGTACAGTACCATACCCAATGGTAACCACTTTCATTAAAATTTTGAAAATCCCTACTACAACAAGAAGTCAGGGACATTAATTGGCCAGCTCATGCAGGAATGGGTTAAAGTAATGTTAGTGTTTATTGAATCTTTATACTGTATATTATTACTTGTAGATTGGCTGATGTTGTTGAAAATGAATACGAGGTTTATCTCAAGTCTGATCCAGATCCATTTGATGATAGACATCCAGGTACTTTCTGCATCTAAGTCTAGCTTGGAGAAAGGATAGGTTTTAGCATATCTTATAATTATCAATATAATGATGGTACATTATTTGAGTGAATATTTCTGTATAAAAGTTTGCAGAATAAGTTGATTGCTTTTAGTACTGCTTTGGTATTAGTAATCATATTTTATATTAACACCAATAAAAATCATTGCTGTTGTTGCTTTGGTCATGGTGGTGGTTGTGGTGCTTCTGGTGGTCATAGTGGTGATGGTGGAAGTGCTGTTGGTGGTGCTGCTTGTAAAAGTGGTGGTGCTACTGCTTCTGGTGGTGGTGGTGGTGGTGATAGTGGTGATGGTGGAAGTGCTGCTGCTGGTGGTGATGATGGTGCTGGTGAAAGTGTTGTTGGTAGTGGTGATGCTGGTGGTGATGGTGGTGCTTCTGCTGGTAGTGGTGGTGGTGGTGGTGGTGGTGGTGGTGGTGGTGGTGGTGGTGGTAGTGGTGATGCTGGTAGTGGTAGTGGTGGTGGTGCTGGTGGTGGTGGTGGTAGTAGTGGTGATGATGGTGCTAGTGGTGGTGGTGATGCTGGTGGTGGTACTTGTAATGGTGGTGTTGATGCTGCTGGTTGCTGTGGTGGTGATGCTGGTGGTGGTGGTGGTGATGCTGGTGGTGGTGGTGGTGATGCTGGTGGTGGTGGTGGTGGTAGTGGTGATGATGATGGTGGTGGTGGTAATGGTGGTGGTGGTGATGCTGGTGGCACTGGTGGTGGTAGTGGTGATGATGATGATGGTGGTAATGGTGGTGGTGGTGCTGTTGGTGTCAGTGCTGCTGGTGACTGGTACAGCTGGTGTTGTTGTTGCTATGACCATGTTTCTATTGTGTTTTTAGCACGTAATGATCCTGATTGTACTTATGCACATGTTTTAAAAAGCTTAACAAAGAATGAAGGGTTTGTTGATGTTCTTCTAAACTCATATCTAATGGCTTCTCGTGAAGACTTCAACATATGTTGTGTAGCTAGTCGTTTGCTCTTTGATATGATGTGCTGTCTCGAGATGGAACAGATTTACCAAGAAACAGTAAGACATTATTACATGTAATTTACATTAATAAACATTTTATTATGATAAGTCGCAAGTATATACATACAGTATGTACTACATGTGGTACGTTTGTGAGCTTGGTGTAATATAACATGTTTGGTGGACGTTCATCAAGCCCCAGACAGGGTCGATCAAACCTTCTAATGACCGGTTAGATGCTGTTTAACATTTTGTATTGTTTCATGCATGGTACAACTTTACAAAATGTTTAATTTGGATGGTATTAATATTTTTGTTGTTATGTTTAGGAAGGATTTATTCCTAGATTGTATAAGTGGGCAGAGGATGGTGAAGAACCATTACGATCATATTCTGTTGGTATGTTTATTTTTGATAACTTCTTTATAATATCAGGTGATGGTGCTGGTTCCAGTGGTGGTGGTGGTGCTTCTTCCAATGGTGGTGGTGGTGGTGCTTGCAGTGGTGGTGGTGATGGTGCTGCTTCCAGTGGTGGTGGTGGTGCTGGTTCCAGTGGTGGTGGTGGTGCTGCTGCTTCCTGTGGTGATTGTGGTGGTGGTGATGGTGCTGCTTCCAGTGGTGGTGGTGGTGCTGGTTCCAGTGGTGGTGGTGGTGATGGTGCTGCTTCCAGTGGTTTTGGTAGTTGTGGTGGTGATAGTGGTGGTGATGGTGGTGGTTCCAGTGGTGTTGGTGTTGTTTGTGCTATTGCTTGTGCTGTTGCTGTTGTTGGTGCTACTACTGTCAACATGTGCACCTGCCATCGTACGCATCAAATGCAAAGGACATGATTACCGTACTCGTGTATTAACCCTTTATAGCCCAAGACCTTCCCATATGCTGAATAAAATTGGCCAGAATAAAATTCTTAAAGTGGCCAGTGGACTATAAAGGGTTAATAATAATAATGTCTGTTTATTCTCAGGACTTCTTGGCATGGCTATGGGAATGGAAGATTTAACAGCAAGTTATAGAGTGAATAATTCCCATTTGGTTGGTATTCATATTGAATTAACATTAATTATATATGCTCATACAGTATATGTATTGAGAAATTATTAGCCCAGAATGAGGTCTGTACGGATAAATATTAGAGTATGTTATATATACACGAAAAAAGATGGACCGTTGTCCGGATACGAGAAAAGATAGACCGTGGTCTGGATACGCATTTTTACGGACAGTACAGAACTCAGGAAGCTACAAAGCTATAAGATAGTATAATATAATAATTATAATGTAATATTTAAAACATGAGCAGCAGTGTTTTATCAGATTTAAAACACGAGGCGATAGTCGAGTGTTTTAGATCTGATAAAACACGTACTGCGAATGTTTTAAATAGCTTCAAAAACGACCCATTTGGTAAGTTCATTGGCGTAGTAAGTTTGAAAAATAACGTTGTCTAAGCCGAGAAAATCAAAGCTAAAGTTTATGTAAATCAGGAGTTTTCTTTATCAGATTGAAACCACGGACATGGTACTAATTTCCTTTGTGTTTTCCTCATGAATTATTGAAGTTATATATCAGACATGAGGAGGAGTGAGACTTTTGTTGAAAACCGAGGCGAAGCCGAGGTTTTTGAACAAATTTCGAGGTGTTTGGAATCCTGATGAAACACTCTTCCGAGTGTATGATATAGCTTCTCAAACAAATCAGTATTTTAAGAGAAAATCGAGGCGAAAGTTGGCTTAATTTATGTAATTTCTTCCTCCGATATCAAAACCTCCGTCTCGGTCCTGATTTCCTTTGTTTTCTGTTCATGAATTATTAATGAATTTGAGAAGTAGTATTAAAAAAACATTTTTCTCAGAAATTATTTTTTTGCCCTCTACAAACATGAGCCCCTGGTTAAGAAAAAAAAGGTCTGGGTGTATTGTAGCCATTTTATGTGAGAAAATTGTTTTGAATGTTTATATATAGGTGCCAATAATCATTACACGTTTAAATTCTTTGAAAGAAGTTAAAGATTTTAGCCAAGCGGCCATCAATGACTTTTCCAAATTAAAGTCGGTTGCAAGGATCAAGATTAAACCTACAAGCATTGCTAAGAAACCAAAAGAAGCCTCCTCAGATGCTGGTGGTCTGCCAGGAAATGCTGAGTCCTCTACTAAATCCAACCAGATTATGACAAAGAGAGGTCAGAATTGATAACGAAAATTAAAGTGGTTCTGGAATGAAACATTTCCCCCCTTATTTTTGATATGATTTTTAACAATAGTATGGTAATGTAACTTTCTTTAGGTAATAGATACAGCATGAGCAGCCGAGCTGTATCTGATTTACAAGGCGAGCTGCAATCTTTCTTAAAATGCAAATGCATCTAAGTAATCAAGTTCACCAACTATTTTGGGTATACGGTCTGTTTTAGCCGAGAAAATCGAAGCTAAAGTTCATGTAAATCAGGACGATGCTGTATCCGATTTACAACCACTGCTACGATATTGATTTCTTTTGAATTTTCGTCATGAATTATTAATGAGTATTTTAATAATATTTAAAACATGAGCAGCAGTGTTTTATCAGATTTAAAACACGGGCCGATAGTCGAGAGTTTTAGATCTGATAAAACACGTACTGCAAATGTTTTAAATAGCTTCAAAAACGACCCATTTGGTAAGTTCATTGGCGTAGTAATTTTAAAAAAAAATAACGTTGTCTAAGCCGAGAAAATCAAAGCTAAAGTTTATGTAAATCAGGAGGTTTCTTTATCAGATATAAAACCACGGACACGGTACTGATTTCCTTTGTGTTTTCCTCATGAATTATTAATGAGTTTTTGAATTGTGGGTATCATACGACAGTATTTAGATAACCCAATGACCCTCACCTTGATGGAACTAGTTCGTAGAATTAACTGCGGAAATTGTGGAGAAAGGAAAACTGGATAACCCGGTGAAAAACCCCTCGAGACACAGGAGAGAACTAACAACTATACTCACATGAAGCTAAATGAAAATTTGTTGTGGTAAAGGTCTAGACCGGGCACGGACTCACAGCCCTCCGGATTCTCTCAGTTTTACATCAAGTAACAAAACTTTCCAAACTTCTAACTGAAAGTACGAAAGGCTAGTTTTCATGTGTAGTTTGTCTATTTGTTTAGATGTGCATAAGAAGGCCAAGCAGCGTTTAAACACGTCATCTTTCAAGCTTTCTCCTTTAACAATAAGCATGCAAATAAGGTTTATGTTTCGCTATCTTACGCCACTTGGAGAATATCAAGAGGTAGGAGCATGCGCAGTGAGCCCATTATCAGTCCCACATTTTATGTCGTAGGTAAACGTAAAGCAAAAATAAATCGAAATATGGTAAGGTTGGATTTACTGCAGAAACAGGGAACGTAGAAGTACAGTCTAACGTTTCGAGCGAAAGCTCTTCGTCACGTTTCTCTCTGACCAAGGGCCTTCGCTCGAAACGTTAGACTCCTCTGTTTCGTGTTTCGGCAGTCTATCTAACCTTACTATATTTCGATTGTTGTTTCAACACTGCCTACGCAGCACGCTACTTTAATTTCACTGTAAGGCAAAAAGATTGCCTCTACTTCTCGTTTGGAGGCGCTTAGGTCCTGCAACCGCTCTACATCTTACAGTATGTCCTTATACTCAAAATGGTTTCGGCAATAGGCAGATCCCGAGATACATTGCGGAGAATTTATTATGAGTATTATTTTGAGAGATCAGTTTAGACCCTGTTTACACGGTACAGGACGAATTCGGAACCGGTCTCGAATTAGTACGGTTCCGCCTGTTTACACGGCGAAATAGGACGAATTCGAGACCGGTCTCGAATTAGTACGGTTCCGCCTGTTTACACGGCGAAATAGGACGAATTAGTCGAGACCGGTCTCGAATTAGTAAGGTTCCGCCTGTTTACACGGCGAAATAGGACGAATTATTCGAGACCGGTCTCGAATTAGTAAGGTTCCGCCTGTTTACACGGCGAAATAGGACGAATTAGTCGAGACCGGTCTCGAATTAGTACGGTTCCGCCTGTTTACACGGCGAAATAGGACGAATTAGTCGAGACCGGTCTCGAATTCGTCCTGTACCGTGTAAACGTAGCCTTAGAATTTCCGTCGTTCATTTTAACACCTTGGGGGCCTGGGACTCAGGAACGAGTCAATCCAAAACAACTACGTTTTGGCTTATTGATAATTCACAAAAACACATATATTTGACTGAAAAATCGAAATGTCGAGTCACACCCGTTTTCCAGTACGCACGAGAGTTCCAACTAAGAAGACAGTCGGCTTAGGTTCCTGAGTGCCAGGCCTCCGAGCTTAAAAATGAACGACGGAAATTTTTGGCGAAAAGCCGAAATTGGCATGTTTAAAGGCTTATATCTCAGAAACTATTAAAGTAAATCCAAAAACGGCAAAATAACTTATTAACTAACTTTTTTTGCTCTATTCAAATACGTTAAAACCCCACAAGTGATATAAATACTTAAAGTATAAACATTCTTTGTTTCTAGTTTCTTCAGGTGGCGTTTGAGCTTGAAGTTCGGAGCCTGATTACTCATTTCATAAATCTAAAATATGTCTCAGAGGACCATATCATTTTTCAAGCACTGCAGGTTTGAACAAAACTTAAAATTAAATACTTTAAATCATCAACAAAAATATGAAAGGTGCATGGTAAACTGCTGAGAATAGTTTTGATAAGTAAAATGTGTAATGATCCGCTTAAAACGTCAGTATTTCGTTATCAAAACTATTCTCGGTAGTTTACCATCTTTTCACTTTGCTCTATCTAAAACACTGCCTACGCAGCGCTCTACTTTTTAACAAAAATATAGCCAATAGCTGGCACACAGTACACTATATGTTTTCGACTTGTCAGTTTTGAATGAATTCTAATTTTTTTTAATCTATTTACTTTGATGTAGTATTTGACATCTTTAATGTGTCATAAGAAATTTGCTCTTGAATTTGTCAGTCATGGAGGAATTGAAAAACTTCTTCAAATTCCAAAGCCATCCTTCTCGGCAACAGCTGTGTCGTGTTGTTATTATTACTTGGCTTATGTTGAAGATGCGTTAGAAAGGGTAAAACAAAATTTTGTTAAAAGACATTGGCAATAAAAATTAAGTTTGTCTAATTTGAAAAAACTTATAAAATTGTAATAGAAGAGCTTTTACAATTTTTTCGTATCTTTCTTCGTTTTCAAGATATTTCAATTTGTTTAATATGTAAATGAGATGGTCTCTGACGTCAGGAGCAGGGTACAGTATTTTCACACGTTAGCAAAATCAGTTATATCTCTAAATTTGTTCAACGAAATCACTTGAAACTGTGCACATAATAACGCCTTGTGACACTGAACATTTCGTAACTGATATTGCTTTATGTAAAAATACTGTACCCTGCTCCTGACGTCAGAGCCCATCTCATTTACATATTAAACAAATTGAAATATCTTGCAAACGAAGAAAGACACGAAAAAGTTCTAAAAGATCTTCTATTACAATTTCACGAGTTGTTTCAAATTAAACAATCTTAATTTTTATTGCCAATGTCCCTTTAACTACCATCTTAAGCCTGGTTTCCATATGGTCGTTGGCAAAGTCGCTATCGGTCGTTGGCAGAGTCGCTGGGATATAGGATTAGGGACCTTATATACAATTCCAGGACGACGACGCCGGTTAAATTTTATAAATAAAATAAGTCACGGCTAACTGACTATTATAGTTTATATTTAAAACTGGTTTAATGACTTCCAAAATGCCCCAGTACTCCTAAAAATGATTGTAGCGTCTATACTAAAGTCAATGTCAACGAACAGTTCTCGTCGTTTGGTGAATTGACGTCGTCGTGAAGACGTGAAAGTGCTTTAAGTGGCGTTGTATAAAGAACGAGGACGCTGTTGAGATTACTCTAGGGATGAAAAAGTATTCATTCTCTTTGTTTTGCAACTAGAATTCTTTTGTTTGTCGTCGTTGAAGTTGTCGTCGTACTTCGTAAGGTCCCTACTTATTCCATCCCAGTCATCGCTAGCGATCCACCAACGAGCAAATGGAAACCAGGCTTTACTGGTAAGACAAATTGATATTTAGCTAGATTCGTATGGAGTAAATGTGTTTTATTGTATTGCTTTTCAGATTTGTCTTCTACCTCAACCAGTTTTAGGGGAAGTTGTTAAATATGTATTATGGCTGTTGGAATGTTCTCATTATTCAGGCCGGTGTCATGCAACGATATTTTTTTCACTTACATTTGCGTTTCGTGCAATTTTGGTACTTTTTGATGAAAATGATGGCTTAAGAAAATTAATTAATATGGTATGTTTTGATATAAAGGGTGATGGTGATTGTAGTGGTGGTGGTGATGGTAGTGGTGGTGATTGTGGTGGTGGTGATGAAGATGATAGTGGTGGTGGTAGTGATGGTGATGGTGATATCGTGATAGTAATGATGGTGGTGGTGATGATTGTGGTGGTGGTGGTGGTACTGGTGATGGTGATGGTGGTGCCCCAATCGTAGTGATGGTGGTGATGATAGTAGTGGTGATAATAGTGGTGATGGTGATGGTGGTGGTGGTGGTGTGATAATGATGATGATAGTGATGGTGGTGATGATAGTGGTGGTGGTGATTGTGGTACCGTGATAGTGGTGATGGTGGTGCTGGTATGGTGGTGTTGGTGTTGGCAATATGGTGGTGATATGGTGGTAGTGATATGCTGGTGATGGTGGTGGTGGTGGTAGTAATGGTGGTGGTAATTGTGATGGTGTCAGTGGTGGTGATGATATGGTGGTAGGGGTGGATACAGTGATGACCATGGTGGTGATAGTGTAATTATGATCATTTTCATTGTACGCCATATACTGAATATTACCATAACAACATACAATAACTACAATTAACAATACTATTCAACAATGATTTTTTTCTGTTAGTTAAGTACTTTAGAAATCCTAACGGAGTCACCGAACGTACTGAGTGACGATTATCTCTTCGACTGTCGTCAAACAGTGAAACATACTTGCATGGCTTTAAGAAGATACTTTGACGCACATGTCGCCATGAAAGCTGATGTTTTAAGAAGAATAGTTGCAAGAACAAGAGGTCAATCGCCACCTAGACCTGTCCCCGCTTACAAGGTAGTGTCTACAATACAGTAGAGACCTTAAAGGGTATTGGCAATAAAAATTAAGTTTGTCTCATTTGAAAGAACTCGTCAAATGATATAAGAAGACCTTTTACAATTTTTCCGTATCTGTTTTGGTTTTGGAAATATTTCGACCAAAGACAGCGTGCTGTCCACCATCTTGGAATTATTTTCGATATGCATGTGACATCATAAGCAGGGTAAAGTGAAATTTTTATCTTGCCAATTATGACATTATGAGCTAGAAACTCGATTTTGTTCCGCTATTTCCATTTTAAATTGACCCACAACATTTAATCTATTTTAAACTTAATTTTTATTGCCAATACCCTTTAATCCATTCCTGCCTGAGCTGGCCAAAAATGGCCCCCATTATTGTTCTACTCTGTCTAACACCAGATGATTTTTTTGTCAAAGAGAGAACCCTCAGACATCCTAGACAGCAATGGGTTAACAAGTGAATAATCCATTCTTGCCTGAGCTGGTCAAAAATGGTCCCTTTATTGTTTTATTCTGTCTAACACCAGATGATTTTACTCATCAAAAAGAGAACCCTCAGCCATCCTAGACAGCAATGAGTTAACAAGTCGTTAAGCCATTGCTAAATAAAGATGTTCTTAAATTAAGATTTTGTTTTTAAATATTTTGTTTTATAGTCTGTGACCATAACTCAGCGCGGTATTTTGGACAATGTTGAACTTATTCTTGAAAATTCATATGTAGTTGCAAAATGGCCTCCAGTAGATGTAAGTACAACAAACTTTTGATGGACTGTCTTCCAGTTCCAAACTACTCCAGTTTGGCTGGCCCACTTAACACCATCTATAAGAATTTCTCCCACTATTTTTTTGTGTTTCCTGTTTCTTTTTAGATGATGCGAGATCTTCAAGGGTTCTCCTTGCTTATTCAAATATTGTGTATGTCAGCTGAATGGAGCAGTTATACTGCAAGGTAGAAATTAATCAGTCGTTGAGAAAAAGAGTGCTGTGTAGGCGGTAAACTGCCAAGAATAGTTTAGATTTTAAAACAAGAAATCTTAATATTTGTTTAGAAATGATGTGACAAGGTTGGCTCTGGACACTCTTGTTGTTTTAACAGTGAGTTTCAAATCACAGCTTGCATTAATTGAACCAGTCACTCTACCTACCGGAGTTACTGAAGTTGGCATAAAGTAAGCATTTTATACTTTTAGTATATGAATAGTGAAATAAAAGTAGTGTGCTGCGTAGGCAGTGTTGAAATACAGATCGAAATATAGTAAGGTTTGATTAGTGAACGTGAGTTTCGAGCGAAGGCCCTTCGTTTCTCTCTGACGAAGTGCCTTCGCTCGAAACGTTAGAAATCCTTTAGAATAAACCAACTAGTGGACTATTAGAAATGCTGCATTCTGGTTGGCTGAGTTACTCATCGTTTGTTGGTGATAGACCACTAAACGCGTAAAAATCTCGCAAGTTGTTACAGCATTGTTGCCTGAACAATGCTGTAACAACTTGTTGACATATGTGAACGACATTGATAAATGAACAACATTGTTCATCATTGTTTCAACAAGTTGTTACAGCTTGATGAAACAACAACCGTTGTTCACGCATGTTGTAACAACCGAAGAACGTGTTGATACATCAACCATGTTCACCATTGTTGTAACATTGTTGTTCATCGTTGTTATTTTGTCATGCTGTTACAACATGTTGTATCATGTGCGAACAACGTTGTTGGCTATAAAAATGTGCTGTTGGAACAACTTGTTCATGACTGTTGATTTATCCGTGAACAAGTTGTTCGAACCATAAGTGGACAACTTGTTCACGGCGAGCAGCACAACATTGTTCACGCCTGTTGACAACCGTGAACGAGTTGTGCGTTTTTACGCGTGTATAGTAGCGAAAGAGTCGAGTTTATTCGAACGAATATTTTAATTATTTTAGGGTTCTTCTACGTGCGGCGGAAGGAGATTTTGCCACTGATGGTGAAATCCAAAAAGCTGCTCTTCTGGTTTTATGCAACTGTGTCTCTCCAAAACCAATGGTATGAGAACTATTTAGAAAAATATATATATAGCTGATGTACTTTCGTGATTTTATGAAACGAAATACCATTGTTTCGAGCCCCAGGATTTAAAATAATTCTCCTAGCGTGTTTACCGCCTGGCGTGTACGCTGAATAATCGCCTGGTTTTTTTTAGAATTCCATGCAATTTTTTGGACAGTTTCCAAAAGCTAAACGAGGTTTTCCAAAAAACCCAGAAGAAATTCAAGATCGATTATGGAACTGTGTTCGTGCAAATAATGGTATCAGAGTTCTCCTGTCCTTGCTTCTTGTTAAGACTCCTGTGTGTGACGCTGATAGTATTCGAGGTCTTGCTTGTAAGGCTCTTTGTGGCTTGGCTAGAAGCGATCAAATTCGACAAATTATGAGCAAGCTATCTATGATTCATAGTGGTCAGTTACAATGTAAGTTTCGTCAGTCTTTCTGCTGCTTTTGTCTGTCTGTCTGTCTGTCTGTCTGTCTGTCTGTCTGTCTGTCTGTCTGTCTGTCTGTCTGTCTGTCTGTCTGTCTGTCTGTCTGTCTGTCTGTCTGTGTCTGTCTGTCTGTCTGTCTGTCTGTCTGTCTGTCTGTATGTCTGTCTGTCTGTCTGTCTGTTCGTCTGTCTGTCTGCCTATCCGTCCATCTGTTTGTCCGTTTATGTGTTTGTTTGTTTGTTTGTTTGTTTGTTTGTTTGTTTGTTTGTTTGTTTGTTTGTTTGTTTGTTTGTTGTTAGCGGCGGTAGTGTTGTTGTCATTGTCGTTGTTTATTCAAAAGGGCCAGTCGTGTCGCAGCCTTTCCCTGCTTTATTCAAATTAATTATTGTTTTTGTGTGATTTTGACTTAGTTTTAATGCGAGAACCAATCCTTTCTGACAACGCCAGTTTACACGGCAGGTTTTGTCAATATGTCTCCGAGTTACTGGGACGTGTTCTTGGAAAAACTATTCAAGAGTCTCAGTCGTATCTCACACTTTCTAGAATTACCAAGGTAAACACACAATGCTACAATAAGAGATTATTAACCGAGAACGAGGTCTGTACGGGAAAATATCAGACCGACGTCTTGACAGTACAGACCGAGTCGCAGGCGAGGTTCGTACAAAAAAGACCGAGGTCTGATATTTTCCCGTACAGACCGAGTAAACGAGGTTAATAAAGCGTTTATTATATGGCTATTTCAAGTTTTTCGATAATTATTGTATAAAATTTAGTGTGAAAACCTTAGAAATTCACGCGAGCAAAATCAACATCCGGGACAGCGGTCCGCATACGGAAAAAGGCGGATCGTGGTCCGGATACGCATTTTTACGGACCGTGCGTTGACCAATCAGAACTCAGGATATTACAAAGCCATATAATAATACTATATACTACACATGTTGTAATATAATATATACGTCAAGCCAATAATGTATAAGAGCAAAGTGAACGATGGTGAATTGTCGAGATCAGTATTTCGTAATCAAAACTTATCTCGCCAGTTTACCATCACTTTGCTCTATCTAAAACACTGCCTACGCAACACTCTAGTTTTTCATAATGTATATAGATAGTGAACTTAGAACTTAAATATCTTATTCCATATTTATGATGCTTTTTTCGTTGTAGGCTGACGTTGTTGCTCAAACTCATATAACATATCCTGAACAAGAAATCTTGCAGTTGTGTTACCGCCACTTCCTAAGTCAAGGTAAATTTCTTTTTTTCAAGGTAAAACTGGATCTTCTTGTTTTTAGCACCCAGTAGACTGACGAAACCCATTTGAAAAGTATGATTGTATTAAAGTGTTTTCGTGTTGTAGTTGTCAATTGTTGTTCTAGGATTGACAGAGACGGCAGCCGTATTGTTAAAAGAAGCTAATCTTCCTCAACCTGGACCAAATCCGACACTTCTCTCACCACAAGTCACTGCTCCACATAAAATGGTTTGTTTGTGTTTTTCTTTCTTTTCTAAAGGTTTTTTTTATTGACTTGTATGCGCGCGTGCTTGCATGTGTTTTTACGTGAGTTTATGTTTTCTTGCGTGCTTGCGTGTATGTATGTGCGTGCGTAAATGTATGTTCTTGCGTGTGTGGGTATGTTCGTTCGCACGTATCCTAGTTTAATCAGTTATCACGAGCTATCAATAATTATTAACAATGTTATAATCTTCATTCTTTAGGTTTGTTTTAATGTATCTCGCCCCATTCCCTTAGTTGTTCACTCGCCTTCAGTCACTCCGAGCTCTTCACCTGGTATACCAACAGTCCATCGTGTTGGAAGTACAAATCCTGGCACCCCGCTAAGCAAGGTACGAAGAATTGTCTGAAAATTGGATCATAAAATCTTGAGTTTGTGATGTCATGGTTGGTGTGTGTTCTTGTGTGCGTGCGTGTTGATGACGTCACATTGCAAAAACCTTATTACGTCAGTTTAAAATTTCAGAATCTCAAGTCTATTCTTTTGTTCTCTTTATTTTAGCACAACTTTCCAAATGTTTCTAAACGTTCCATCATGTATCCTGTACGGGCTTCTTCCCCTCCGACATTAGACTCTATAGTTACGCAATATTTGCGAGACCAGCATGCATTGTGTAAGAATCCTGTGGCCGCTTGTCCACCATTTTCGCTTCTCAGGTAAAACATTTTTTTCTATCTTTAATGTACTTCGAGTTTGTCAATGTTTTCTCCTTTTCGTGGACAATATTTGGGGTTTTTTTTAAATATAACTGGCTGAGCTGTACAAGATTTTCAGAAATTCAGGCTTTTTCAGAAATATGGAAATTTATTGTGACATTGGTAGTATAAATATATTTTTTGTTCACGTGTTCTTATGAAATGTTTTCTAGGCCACACAGGTGTCCCGAGCCAAACCAAAGACGTCACGCCTCGGTGAACATAGCGTCAAGATTAGCAGTTCATCAGGTGATTTTATTAAATTAATATTAACATCTTATCTATTTTTAGGAGAATCCTGTATATCAACTGTCTGAAGTATATATATGGTTACATGTGGATACATGTGGTTGCATATTGTTGCATGTGGTTACATATGGATATGTGTGGATACATGTGGATACATGTGGATACATGTGGATACATGTGGATACATGTGGATACATGTGGATACATGTGGATACATGTGGATACATGTGGATACATGTGGATACATGTGGATACATGTGGATACATGTGGTTGCATATGGTTGCATGTGGTTACATATGGATATGTGTGGATACATGTGGATACATGTGGATACATATGGATACATGTGGATACATGTGGATACATGTGGGTACATGTGGTTACATATGGATGTGTGTGGATACATGTGGACACATGTGTATACATGTGGATACGTGTGGATACATGTGTATACATGTGGATACATGTGGACAACTATTTAATACAGCTATAACACTTGCGTTTGTTTTTCAGGTCAATTCTTGTTACGGTGGTTGTGAGGGGAACAAACTGAATCGAAGATATTTATTCAGCAGGTGAGTCGCGCCCTTTGGGTACAAGAATACTGTTCGTAATCTCTAAATATTTTTGTTTTGTCTTTTTTATTCAGGTTTCGTTCAATGCGCGTTCTTCGAGTTTTGGACGAAGTCAGTTACTACACCTGTGCAACATTTCTGGTTTGTATATTTAAAATGTGATCTCTTTTTTCCACCCCTCTCTTTCTTAATTT
Organism: Paragorgia papillata; assembly: GCA_035771165.1. NCBI lineage: Eukaryota > Metazoa > Cnidaria > Anthozoa > Scleralcyonacea > Coralliidae > Paragorgia > Paragorgia papillata. Next base: position 326,370 of record JAWNZC010000201.1, on the reverse strand, counting down.
TGTTCTGTTAAACATCAAACCTCAAAATTTTCTGGGAAAAGTTTTGAAAAAATTTGGATCCCAAAAAATTTCTGGGAACTACGTACTTTTTCCACCTCTGTTCTCCCATTTTCCCGCATCACATTTCCCCCTCTCTTTCACCTCTCTTCTTCCTTTATCCTTTCTCTTTCACAGTCCTTTCTTTTCACACCCCGTCTATGTCTTCTCATGTTCTCTCTCCTCCTCTCTTTTCCCACCCTCCCATGTACATGCGATGTCTCAATTTTGTTTATTATATGTATTACAGCCAGATACACGGTCTATTCTGATCGGAACACAAGCTGGAGAAGTTAAATTATTTAACATCAATACAGCACAGGTACTGTTTGGAAAATATTAATCAAAATAGCGTATAGTTTCAGTGAATAAACCTCAACGCGATGTTATTGTACGAATGAGAACTTGTGATGGTCAAAATTTGTTTTTGTGTTTTGTTTTGTTTTGTTTTGTTTTGTATTTTAAAATACGTTCTAAATAATTTTCTTGTGATTTTATGAACTAGTGTGAAAGCAGTCACAACTGTCATCGGTCAGCTGTTACTTCTTGTCAACCATCCAAGGTATTATTTTGTTTGTTGCTTTTATTTTGCATTGTTGCTCTTTATTTCACCATCGCGTTATAGCGCTGTATATTAAAGGTGAAATGAAAAGCCTTAACAATTATAATCGAAATATAGTTGTTTGTCGGAAGCACGGGTGGCGTGTGCTGTTAGGGCGCTGCCTCTCACCGCTGTAGTTAAGCCCAGTTGGACGGGGTTAGTACTTGGATGGGTAACCGTCTGGGAATAACCCTGTTCTCGAACTTGAATTTCATGTGAGTAGAGTTTAGTTGGTCTCTCCTGTGCTTCGAGCGTTTTTCGCAGGGTTCTGCGGTTTTCCTCCCTCCGTAAAATCAACACTTAGGTCTTAACTTATGTCGTGCACTTTTAACATGAGCCTCTGGCTCGGATGATTGGGCGACCACATCCTGTGCTTGCGACGTTAAATAAATCATTACTCATTACTCATAGTCTAATAGTCAGAGACTTTCTCTCTGACGAAGGGCCTTCGCTCGAAACGTGTTTGGGCAGTATATCAAACCTTACTATATTTCAATTGTTGTTTCAACACTGCCTACGCAGCACGATACTTTTATTTCACTTAACAATTATAAGTCTGCCGTTCGGGGAAATTCAAGAAAATGACATTTTTTCACAGGATGGTCAACTTCTTTTAACGTCTTCTCCATTTGGGACGCCTGGGTCAGTGTTATGGTCTGTTGGAGAAAGGTTTAATATGAAGTGAGTTTCTGAAATATTTAACATGCTTTGTTTGTCTGTCTGTCTGTCTGTCTGTCTGTCTGTCTGTCTGTGTCTGTCTGTCTGTCTGTCTGTCTGTCTGTCTGTCTGTCTGTCTGTCTGTCTGTCTGTCTGTATCTAGTAACTGTTAACTTGTCTGTCTAGGACGACATTTCCTGAAGCACGCCATGTGCAGTTTAACAAACAAACACTCAATAAAGTCATTGGCACCCGAGGATCATCTGCTGACGTAAGCATTATCATTCAACACGTATATATACAATAAAGTAAATGGTTTGAACCTAGGAGTATTAAAACATGTTTGAGAAAGAGTTGCTCGTCTAGGTTAGAGTAGTCTTGAGAAAGACTGTTTGTGGTGGTGTGACTGATGTTTCGACGGCCTCAGCGGCGGTCATCTTCAGAGTCGCATTTGTCCTAAATCCCGAGTCCTAAGACTATACTCTAACCTAGACGAGCAACTTTCTCAAACCATAGTTAATAGAAAATAAACATGGTTTGGAAACCTGGCAAACTTTAAAGCGGTTAACAATCAAACTACGATTCATGTTGAAAAGTACATGAAGGTGTACGAGTCCTTTGTTTTACGTTTATTAATATTTAAACAGTACGGTTGAGTGATTAAACCCAAACGTTGCTATTGGATGATTGCTTCATTATACAGAAAACACAATGTGTTCAGTAACCGTGAAAGTGCACACATTTCCATAAACCTGAACAAAAACATAAAACAATGACTTTTGTTGAGCTTCCAAACCATGTTTAGTTTCTATTAACTATGCTCAAACATGTTATATATACATTATTATACATAACCTTATGTTTTTCATTTTTAGATTTACGATTTAACAAGTGGTCAAAAAATGATGACCTTATCAGATACGAAAAGTAATAACTATCTCATGAACATCGCCACATTTAACTCAAGTGATGAATTAGTTTTAAATGATGGAGTACTTTGGGATGTCAGAGCAAAACAAGTTATTCATAAATTTGACAAGTTTAATAATTATCTAAGTGGAGTATTTCATCCTTCAGATCTGGAAATTATTATTAATTCAGAAATTGTATCCTTGATATTTCGTTTTACAAGAAAAGAAAGATGTTTGTCCCACCACCACCACCACCACCACCACCACCACCAACAACAACAACAACTACACCAACAACACCAACACCACCACCAACAACAACAGTTGTTGGTGTTGGTGGTGTCGTAATTGGTGCTTGGTGGTGTTATTGTTGTTGTTGCCGCTACTGTTGTTGTTGTTCCTGTTGTTGCTGCTGCTGTTGTTGTTCCTGCTGTTGCTGTTGTTGCTGTTGTTGTTGTTGTTGTTGTTGTTGTTGTTGCTGTTGTTGTTGTTGCTGTTGCTGTTCCTGCTGTTGCTGTTCCTGCTGTTGCTGTTGTTGTTGTTGCTGTTGTTGTTCCTGCTGTTGCTGTTGTTGTTGTTCCTGCTGTTGCTGTTGTTGTTGTTGTTCCTGCTGTTGTTGTTCCTGCTGTTGTTGTTGTTGTTGTTGTTCCTGCTGTTGTTGTTGTTGTTCCTGCTGTTGTTGTTGTTCCTGCTGTTGCTGTTGTTGTTCCTGCTGTTGTTGATTTCGTACGACTTTTGTGTACCATTATCAAACTCCTTGTTGTCCTCTGTACTGTCAAAATATCTACCATTGTTGTGGTTTTTCTTTTCTTAACTTTGTTTTTATTCTAAAGTGGGATCTTCGTTCGTTTCACCTTCTCGACACTTGTTCGTCATTAGATCAATGTCGTGTGGCATTCAATAATAAGGGAGATGTAGTATTCGGAGGTAGATTAAACTGCTTACGCAGCGAAAAGAAAGTTCAAAAGAAACTCGCTTATTTGAGAAAACGTTTGAACTTATGAAGATGGATTTAAATAACATCACTTAGACGTGACACTGCATAATGACTTGTTGGAAAATATTGAATTATTTAACAGAATCACTTTTAACTGTGCATGTGATTCTGTGTATCGCAGGACACTATACACGAAATGGTGCCAGTGATTTACTTAAATTGTTGCAAGAATAGACGTGATTTTCCAACAAATCATTATACAGTGTGACGTCTAAGTGATGTTATTTGTATATCACACAAATCTCAATATCTCAAGAACGAAGTGAGATATGGAAGAGCTGCAAACGTCAATCTTTATAACTTCAAAAGTTCTTTTAAATAAGAGATTCTCTCCCAAACTTATTTTTCGCTGCATATGCCCTTTAAGTGTTTCAATAAGATGAGATGATGTGGTGGTGTACTCACAATTAAATCTATGTGGTTATTTTCTTTGGTTTTTTTTAGTAAGACATTCTCATCACGCTGAAGGAATTGGACAATTCGAGTCTTCATTTCGAACCATTGACGCAACGAACTACCAACCCATTGGTGAGTGAAAGATAATCAAATATTTCACTTACATCTCACGCTCCACCTAAACTTGTTTTTCCTATTTTTTACCAACAGCTACGTACGATGTCAAGAAAGCCATTTACAGTTTGGCCATCAATGATTCAGATACAATGTTTGCTGTAGTCGAGGTACACTTCTATCTCAAGGTTCCTTTCGTTTGGTAGATGTTTGTAAAAGTTGAGAAATACTGTTAGTGGTGGTGGGGGTAGTGGTGATGGTAGTGGTGGTGATGGTGATGATGATGATGGTGGTGGTGGTGATGATGATGGTGGTGGTGGTGGTAGTGGGGATGGTGGTGGTAGTTGTCATCATTGTGGTGGTGGTGGTGGTAGTGGGGATGGTGGTGGTAGTTGTCGTTGTTGTGGTAGTGGTGGTGATGATGGTGGTGGTGGTGGTGATGGTGGTCGTGACGTTTTCACGACCTTCCAGAGTCAGTTTTCTATGGCAATGTTGGATGCCTATGTTAGCATCTTTAATAAACATAATATATATTTTAATCAACCTTTCCTTTTTCTGTTCCGTTCCTGCAGAACCAAGGCAATGATGATGCAAATATTGAAAGTATTTGTCGACTGTATGAAATTGGGCGGTTGAAAGGAGAAGATGAAGATGAGGAGGAGGAAGAGGAGGAAGATGAGGAAGATTTGGTAGACAAGAATGAAATGAAACTTACATTGTTTGCATGCACACGCCTATATATGCACCAACTGACACACCTATCCACTGATGACCACCTACTATTTTACCCACCTACCTACTACTGTTGCACCCACCTCTTGTCACACTCACTCATTACAGTTTCACCTATCCACTACTGTCCCACTACCTAGTGTCTCACCCACACACCTACTGTCTCACTGTCTTACACACACCTGTCTTACACACACCTGTCTTACACACACCTACTCTCTCACCCACACACCTACTGTCACACCAACACACCTACTGTCCCACCCACACACCTACTGTCATACCCACACACCTACTATCCCACCCACACACCTACTGTCATACCCACACACCTACTGTCCCACCCACACACCTACTGTCACTGTCACACACACACCCCTACTGTCACACCTACTGTCAACCACACACCTACTGTCACACCCACACACCTACTGTCACCCACACACCTACTGTCACACCCACACACCTACTGTCACACCCACTGTCCCACTCACACCTGTCACACCCACACACCTACTGTCCCACTGTCTCACACACCCCTACTGTCACACCCACACACCTACTGTCTCACACACACCCCTACTGTCTCACACACACCCCTACTGTCACACCCACATCCACACACCTACTGTCCCACACCCACACACCTACTGTCCCACTGTCTCACACACACCCCTACTGTCACACCCACACACCTACTGTCTCACACACACCCCTACTGTCACATCCACACACACCTACTGTCCCACACCCACACACCTACTGTCCCACTGTCTCACACACACCTACTGTCTCCCCCCCCCCCCCCTCCCCCCACTGTTGCACCTAACTACTTTTCATCCACCTACCTTCTTCAGCCACCTTCTACTGTTTCAGCCACGTACCATTATTCATTCATAGAGTATGTGTTTGTTTTTAGGAAAGTGTCGATGAAGATGACTTGGCCGATTTCATTGATGATGGAGAGGAGCATGTAATGGATATTCAGAACGTTATTGATGATATTTTAGGTCAGAATAATGATGAAGATGATGATGATGACGATGATGGTGAAGATATGGATGACGATGATGATGATGACAGTGAGTTTGACGATGATATCAGATTCCTTTTACCAGGGTCCAATGACTCTTCCAATTCTTCCGACACATATTCCGACTTTTCAGCTGATTTTTGATTGTTTCAATCAACTTAAACTCGCAATGTAGGAAAAGAAAATCTATTCATAGTCTTTTGCAGATAGTTACTCAAGCTAAAATAGATGGCTTAAAATATATGGCTTCAAATATCAAGAGGTTTTGAAAAAGAAAGCCAAAAGTAAAACAAAGTGACCACGGTAGAGGAGAGAAAAATCTGTCTTAGACAAGAAAAATATTTTCTGCGACCTTAATGAACCCTTAAAGGGCTTCGACTGAACCATAGATAATGGAATGGGAACTGCATAGGACACTTAAAACGATGTTACAAAACCGGAAACGATGTTTGCACAACTTGCTATGGTAATTATACATTATGGGCTAATTCACCTAACGGGGCACCTAAGTAATATTACACTATTGTTTAATTTCAGCAATAGCTGATCCTGGCCATGTGGGACCACCCATTAGGTGCATTAGCTGCTTATAAGTGTATAATTACCATAGCAAGTTGTGCAAACATCGTTTTAAGTTTCCACCTACAAGAATATATGTAGATAAACAGAAAGACACATCCTTAATTCTCTATTTTTTTAAAAATTCAAAATTACTCACAATGTTGAGTAGAGTGACAATTCTTGGATCAATACGTTAGCTATTAACCTCTTCAAACAATTGCCCAGATTTAGTTCTCGAGGGAAAGAAAATCTTTCTCGTTACTTTTCATAAAGCCATTCATTCAACTGTTCTTTAATAGATATATCCAAATTTTGTAAACATATTTTTTTTCTTAAAAACAAAAACTTGTAAAAAATTGAGTGCTTATTAAAACAGTTTCAGTGCTGTTAAACTGGACAGTATTACTTGTAAAAAACAGAAAATATATTTAACTTTCAAAAATAATCTGAAGCACAAAATACTATGACTGGACTTGTAGACCCAGTGCAAATAATTTTATTTGAGTTTTTTTATTATCAGGAAGAAGTTATACACACTTAAAATATCATAAACATTAAAGTACAACTGTGACACACCGTTCACTAGGACGGTATGTTTATAAAACATCTAATAAATTAACAATGATTTCCCAATACTCAGTGCTTCTTCAGAGCATCAAGAATTTTGAGAATCTCGATAAAAAGATTGATGACATCCAGGTAGAGATTGATCGAAGCCAAGATATATTCCTCGGGAGATAATTTATGCATCAGCATGTGAGTATCGTAGACGATGAACAGTGAAAATAACACTGCTCCTGCAATAGCACATGCCAGCTCAATGATCTCACTTTGAATGAAGATCTACAAAAAAATAATTTAAATAGACAGTTGTTTGGCATAATAGCGTATTTTCTGGACTATAAACCGCACCGTTATATAAGCAGCATTTCTAAACTGGCATGTTTTAGAACGTAGCGTTTATGAAGGTAGTGTAACAACTTTTATTATATAAAATAGAGTGTTTTATTGATTTTCCCGCCACTAATAAAAGTGATAATCTCACATGTGCAATTATGATAATCGCACATGTGACTGCACATGTGACGATTATCACTGAGTCAGCATTATAGTTTAATGCAATTTTTGCAAGGCAATAGGACAATTTTTTTATATAATAAACAGAACAATACATGGATGCTTCATGGATGCTATCCTGGTCAACACTTGAAATAAATTTCATATTTCCCGCACATCCATGTATTATTCTCTATATAATGTAGCATAACTTGTGTGATGTGTGTACACCTTACTTGTAAAATTCCTGCCAAAATTATAATCCACAAAGTTGTAAATAACCTATTATAAAATATGTAAAATAGTACAGGCAAGTGAGTTAGAATTTAAAGGACATTTACAATAGTACGTACAAGACAGTATTACAGTATTTAAAGGAATTAACCTTTTTATGAGTTGGCCAAAAACAGCCCTGTTTAACACTAGACGATCTTATTCTGACACTAGACGATCTTACTTCTAACACTAGACGATCTTATCTAACGCTAGACAATCTTACTCTAACACTAGTAAGACGATTTTACAGTTTTACTCATAAAAGAAGAACCCTCGGACATCCTAGGCAGCAATACATTAAAGCAAGCAATGAAAAATAAATGCAGAATATCTTAAAACTTACGCAGCTCCCCAGCTACTGAAGTCTTTCTTGCTTTGAAAGGTGTAGAGTGTGAGAGCCACTGTGGTGGCAATTGTGAGAACAAATGCTTCAATGACAATCTGGGTTTCATACAAAGTTACTGAAACAAAAAAATGTTTGTAAGTCTAAAACAGAGGTTTCTGTTTCTCAATTGTTATTTCATTGGTTAATACAATATCTTATTGGACTGTATTTAACCATATTATTAATGACTAAGTACTGTTATATTTAACAATTATTCGCCAAAGGTGAAGTGAATACCGGTGAATAATAACCGAGACGAAGTCGAGGTTATTCACTGATATTCACTGAGCCTGCGGTGAATAATTGTTTTAGTATAAATACACATTTTTGTACTTTTAGGAACAACATTTTCTTTAAGATTGTTAATTTCCTCATCTGTTGCATTGACAAATTGGCTGGTGGCCATTTTGACCAATCAGCGTGGACAATTTTCTATAATCACCTGTGTATTTCTACTAAAACAAGTTAAAACTCACCAATTGTGCCAATGGTGTAGGATTCTGCAAATGTCTAAATAAAATTGGCAGAATAATAAAACTGTAATTGCGTAAAGGACTGCACTAATTAATAATTGTCACTTTGTGGCTTACATACTGTATTTCCTTATACAGTCCTGTCTTTATAAACTAAAGCCAACTTACAAATGCTGTGAGCAGGTACATGTTCATTGGACTTTCCTTTCTTTTTATCGACAAAGCAATGAGAAGACCAAGAGATAAAAAAACTGACACCAGTAGAAGTGCAGGGCTAGACCACCAAAAATTATAAAAATATTTGTAAGAAAACTTGTGTTTGTAGACCCAATTTAAGTCCAATAACTGCACAGAGCAGGGGTCAAGTGCTAGTATTTTGAAAGGAAGATATAAAACAAGTTCTTTACCTGGCTTGAACAAAAGATTTTATGGATTGCACAGACATGAACAGAGCAGATACTGCAATGGTGAGGCCAAGTTGAAAACTAAGAATGCCATAGACCTTTCTGAGAAATCCTGTAACAAAACCAAAATTTGACAGTAAAACACTTTACAAGGTACATCAAACCATAGTATATTATTTGTCAATATTATAAAATGTATTGTTTACTTGATGTCTCACCATTGTTACATTTTTCTCACTTTCGTTATACTTTTCTGAATTGTTACATTTTTTTCACTTTTGTTACATTTTTCTCACTTTTGTTACATTTTTCTCACTATTGTTACATTTTTTCTCACTATTGTTACATTCTCACAATCGTTACATTTTTCTCACTATTGTTACATTTTTCCCACTTTTGTTACATTCTTTCTCACTATTGTTACATTTTTTCTCACTATTACATTTTCTTCACTATTTTTTGGGGGCTAAAAATTGGATCTCACTATTTTTGCTTGTAATGTATTGGCTAGGTTTGTTAACATACTAAAAGCCAGGAGTTAAATAGATGAATTAAAAGTGAAACTAAAATTTACTACGTAGCATTTCCTGTAACGTGATAGCAAAGTCTTTCCGTCTTTATCATATAAATAAAACTTGTGTTCACTCTCAAATCACATTCAAGAGAAGTTAGCTAACCACTGCCGAAGTAATATTCCATGGATAGACTATATTTAGTACGAGATATCACGACAGTATAAATGAATAGACCACAACATAAATCATTCAAGCGAGAATTCAGGGCTTTCACGACTGCTTTCAATTTCGTCATAAAAATATTAATTACAAATCATGGCTTACCAAGTCGTAGATCAATACTTGTTTGTGCAACTGTGACGCCGTAAAGGAAATCATCCTCAAAGACAGAACGCTTGGCAGGAGCTTCACGATTGAACGAAGGAACTTCTGATGATGTTGTCGACGCCATGTTGACGAAATTTTGCGTTTGCTCGAGAAGAATGACGTCATAAAAAGAACCTGTGAAAGAACGAAATTGTAACACCTGTCTATAATTCCATTGGTTGAACTCAACAGCCAATCAAACACCGTTAAATTTGTTCTCTCAAAAATGCTGTGATCAGCATTATTTCAATTCCGGTGTTCCCCCCCGGAAACTTTTGAAAAATATTTATTTAAAATTGTTTGTGCATATCAGATGTAAAATTTTTTATTTAATTTTGTTATTTATTTTTTTATTTCTATATTTATTTATTTATTTACGTATTTCTATATTTATTTGTTTGTTTGTTTGTTTGTTTATTTTTATTGATTTATTTATTTATTTATTTTATTTATTTATTTATTTCTATATTTATTTATTTACGTATTTCTATATTTATTTGTTTGTTTGTTTGTTTGTTTGTTTGTTTGTTTGTTTATTTAAATTTTGTTTTATTTTTACCATATTTTCAAAGACCGACGGGATTAGCTAAAAATTGCTGGGGGGGGGGGGGGCTAGGGATGAGGTACTTTCATCTTGGAGCCTGAAACCTAATGTGTTGTTGACTATCATGTCGGCAAAGTAAAGAAACAGTTTCCTTTCACGAATGTTTGAAATGAAACCTTTCCCTTTTCTCTATACAGTACATTCTCTAGTTTTTCGCAATACGAAAGTATGGATAATCTAGAAGAGGTTTTACAGTGTTTAAATGGTAAGTTTCTGAACAGAAGAAGTCAATGGCTGCTTCCTTCAGTGTTGGTCAATGGTCGTGAAATTGACTGTGCCGCCAATTTTTCTAAAATACAGCATCAAAATGGCTTGTTATCAAGATAAGCTCTCCTATATTGTTTAATCTTTAACCTCTTGTGTCTTTGTGTGTTTTTTTCCTCAAGAATTTGATCAAACAGCCGACAAGACTGTATCGCCAGAACTAGAGCAATTATTGGAACATATTGCTAAGACCGGCCGGACAGTGTAAGGGAAGACCTTGATTGGAAATCATAATAAAACATCCTTATTCATTATTTTTATGGTTGAACTACGAATACCTTGTTCTCTTAAGCAAAGGAGAATCCTTTAAGACTTATTTCAAAATTCAAAGCACTAGTATCACAGTTTTTAGTCTTAATTTATATGATTTCATGTTCACAACATTTATAAGACCAGAGGTCCAGAAACACGTGTTTGTAAAAATGTTCATGCTTGTTTTGTAAAAGCACCTTTCAAGTACTTTTTTATTGTTTTAGATTTCCCTGGCACCTGTTAAAACCCCTGATCAGTTTTAAACTAGAAAAGGTATATTACAATAAATTTTTACTCTGTAAATAACAGTTATAATAATTACAATATTACAATTAGCTTTTTCATATATTTTGTATTTTTCTATGTATTTTTTTTCTCTTATGTGCAATAATGTTGTACCGACTTTTAATAATTAACTTAAATGTAACATAATTTAGGGGTCTTAAAAAAAAGCCTGTATAGGTTTGTAGTAAACCCCTAGCCATATAATAATTTATATATATATATATATATGTAGTGAAATAAAAGTAGCGTGCTGCGTAGGCAGTGTAGAAACAACAATCGAAATATAGTAAGGTTAGATATACTACTGAAACAGAGAACATAGGAATCTAACGTTTTGAGCGAAGGCCCTTCGTCAGAGAGAAACGTATATATATATATATATTATGGGCAAAAAAAATATATGAGTACTTGTACACAGTTTCAGTTGTAGGGATGTTAAGTATTGTGAACAGCAATATATATATATATATTTTAACCCATGACCCTTTGGTTTACTAGTCCAAGGTGATCTACCAACTGAGCTACAGTGTCAAGGTCATAGAAGGCTGAGAGAATGGGGCTTTTTTTAGGTTGGCCTTCTCCAAATATATATATAATAACACTATATATATATATAATACTAGTTTTTAATGTCTTGTTATTTTCAGGTCTTAAATGATTTCTTTGAAAGTAGTTCAACTAATTCTTATATATCGGAACCTACAACAAAATCTCAAGAATTTCTTCCAATAGTTCAGAAACTTGTCAGTAACTTAAACTGTTTTTCAGGGTATGTGCCATTTGTTGTTGTTGTTGTTGTTGTTGTTGTTGTTGTTGTTGTTGATGGTGGTGGTGGTAGTGATGGTGGTCAGGTGTTGGTGGTATTGTTGGTGTTGATGTTCTGTTGGTGGTGGTGGTGTTATTGTTGGAGGTATTGTTATTGGTGTTGATGTTCTGTTGGTGATGGTGTTATTGGTGGTGGTGGATGTTCTGGTGTTGGTTGTAGTGTTGTTGTTGGTGGTGGTGGTGGTGGTGATAGTGTTATTGGTGGTGGTGGTGGCATTAGTGTTGATGTTCTGTTGGTGGTGGTGGTGTTTATTGGTATTGATGTTCTGGTGGCTGGTGGTGGTGGTGGTAGTAGTGTTGGTGGTCATGGTGGTGGTGGTAGTGTTGTTGGTGTTATTGAACATTGGTGTTGATGTTCTGTTGGTGGTGGTGTTATTGGTGGTGGTGGCTGTAGTGGTGGTGTTGTTGGTTGTGGTGATAATGGTGTTGCTGGTGATGATGTTGGTGGTAGTAATGTTATTGTTGCTGATGGTGGTGTTTGTGGTGGCATTGAGCCTGCATCGTATTTGTACAGTGCATGTACTAAGTAGTAACTGTACTTCATTTTATCTTTTCTCAGAACACCTTTCACCATCCAGCGATTATGTGAATTAATTACCCAACCAAGGCAACATTATAAAACAAGTGATAAATTTTTAAGAGGAGTTGAAAAGGTGAGGAAAACACCAGTAAATATTTGTAATATTTGTAAAACAAAAATGCTATTGAAATTTTCTATATTTTTTTAGAATATCATGGTAGTTAGCACAGTTCAACCAGATGGTTCTCTTATCACGAGGTACTTGCAAGTATTTAAGAAATGCTTCGTGGTTTGGCGTGCTCCATCGAGTCATGGATGCACGCGGGAAGTTCGGAGAGCACGAAAAAAGCGTAAAGCCCAACCTCGTCCCCAGGGCCATTTGTAGGGGCTGGGCCAAGATGGCGGCCAAAAACAAAATGGCGGGAACAAATGGCCCTGGTGGAGGCTAGCTCAAAATGCGCAGTATATTGCGCATTTTGATAACTAGAACTCAGCCCTTTACACAGTAATTATACCTAATTACACCTAATTATTGCATGGTTTGAAATATAATTTCCCGTGCCGTGAGCAGGAACAACCGACAAGGTCAAAATACAATATTTTTTTTTAAAAATACAAAATCAAACCGTCTGATTTACGCCATAAGCTCTTGACCAATCAGAGGCTGAGATAGCCTGGCCTCCACCAGGGCCATTTGTTCCCGCCATCTTGGCCCAGTTCCCTACAAATGGCCCTGGGTACGAGGTTGCGTAAAGCCCTAATCAAACGAGAACGCAAGTCATCGCAAGTTGGCAGTCAGAATTCCTGTGGCGGTCGTTTGAACACCCAAATTAACAAAATAAAGGTTTCATGAGTGTTTTAAACAAGTTTTAACTTTGTCACGGTACTTAATATTTTCAGCAAACTATTCAGAGCGGCTGGCTGAGATAGCGTGACTGCCAACTTGCGATGACTTGCGTTCTCGTTTGATTAGGGCTTAAGAGTTGGTCGAGGCGTAGCAGATTTTTGCCTGCTCTCCAACTTCCCAAGTGCATCCATAACTCAATGGAGCACGCCAAACCATGAACCATTTATTTTATAACAGAGAATCAGACACAAAACAACGGAAAACAATATTTATTTCGCTGATTTAAAATAAGTTTTGGATGGATAACCAGCTTAGCTACAAGTGAGCAGAGTTATTGATTTCCAATGAACTGCTCAGAGCGGACTTAATTTCAATTTCAGTCATTTTTGGACCTCTTGTTTTCCTATAACCGTCTTTTTTTACCATTGTCATTCGAAGGTCAGTGAACACTATTCTTACAAATGGCGCTATATCACCAACAAAATCTCTGCCAGTCAACACCTCTCCAGGTCCAGGAAATAATCCATCTCATAACTCACCATTAAACACTAACTTTCAAGAGAACGATTCAAATTCTCACTTGTCTTCAGCTTCTCCCCCATCAGACGAGAAACCACAAACTTTATTAGTTCAAGACGATTTGAGTACGCAAATGAATGGGGCTCAGAATGGTGACAGCTCAGAGAAACAGTCTGACGAAGACGAGAAATGTACAGAAAATAGCGACACCAAGAAAGATATTGTTTCATATGAAAAGCCAGTTTCTACATCAGCTGCAGTTAATGACGGTTTACAGGAAAATGTCGAAGATAATTCGGAGAAACAAAACGAAGTACCAACAACTGAAAAACTATGTCAAGGTGAAGCGGACGAGAAGCCATCAGGTTAGTGAAAATACAATTCTATTCAATATTCATAATTATCTTTAGAGAAATGTGATGGCAATATTGAAAGAATGAAGATGAATGAATGAAATGAAAGAATATTTAGGGTTGTATTGGTTTTGATTGATCTGTGATCGTCAAAGCATTAACACTTCTTTCCCGTTTAGACGAAAAGACGGAGGATCAACAAGACGAGAAAATGGACGAAAGTTAAAATAGAAACAGAAGTTTAGCGATGCAACGAAAAGTTGATAATGGGAAGTAAATTATTTTTTATTTCATTGCATATTATATTCATGTGTACATGGTGATACACATTTTTATCAAACAAATCAAATAAATGTATTCATTCGTACAAAGCTAGCGAGCTTCACGAAAAATTGGAATTGCAAGAAGGGGGGAAATGGGTCAGTTGCATAAACTTTAACACACGACCTCATCTCTAACGTCTATGTGAAAAAAATTAACATTGTTTTACAGTCAAAATGATAATACCTTTCCACTTCTGTAGTTGGTTGTGTATTACTGTATGTCTGTAGCCGCTACGGAAGCGTGAGGAAAGTCTAGCGGTAAAAGTCGCCAATTCTTGATGTATATTCATCTGTTGGTATCGATTTCGGATAAATATCCATTGTATTATGAATAAATGCCATTTAAAGCTAAATTATACTATTTTTGTACAGTTTTCAACAAAAAATTTCTCAGGCTTCGGTAGCGGCTACAGCAATACAGAAAAACGCAACGAATTACAGAAGAAGAAGTGGGAAGGCATTTCCATTTGGACTGTAATGCAGAGAGAAAATTTGGGCTTTCAGTGACGATGCCTTATGACGTACGCACGCAGATGAAGAACTATATGTAAAGCCCTAATCAAACGAGAACGCAAGTCATCGCAAGTTGGCAGTCAGAATTTCTGTGGCGGTCGTTTGAACACCCAAATTAACAAAATAAAGGTTTCATGAGTGTTAAACAAGTTTTAACTTGTCACGGTACATGGTATTTTCGGCAAACTATTCAGAGCGGCTGGCTGAGATAGCGTGACTGCCAACTTGCGATGACGTGCGTTCTCGTTTGATTAGGGCTTATGAACAATGGATTTCAACATGGTCCATGGTATTTGCGTACATCATAAGGCATTGTTATCAAGAAGCCCAAATTTCTCCAAAAACGAACTAGCCATGGCAAAACTCAAGAGTTAATAGCATGAAGACTATACATCAGATTGTCTTGAAATTTTCAGTGAATGTTCCGACCATGCTCTTCTGTTCATTAAAACAATAAAAATGCCAACGAATTTTTCACATTATGGACACTTTATCAAATTCATTAAAAATTCATGAGGAAAATTCAAAAGAAATGAATATTTAATCAATATCTGTAAATCGCATACAGATTCGTCCTTATTTAAATAAACTTTCCTCAATTTACTTAGCTAAAATCACTCCAACTTGAAAAATAGTTTGAAAACATGGAAGTACAATAAAGCATTCGCAGCCGATCTGTATCTGATGTAGGGCCTGTTTATATGGAGCCGAGTTACCCGCCATGTATAGAAATTCAATGCTATCCCGGCAGAGTGTTTATATGAGACAGGCGGGTAACTTGGCTAGCCGAGATCCCGGCAAAACAGCCGAGATCTCGGCATGCCGGGATGGAAATATTCCCATATAAACACTCTCTTGCCGGGTAACTCGGCTAGCCGAGTGGAATTCGTCACAACAGCGCACGCGCCACTTATGAAGATAATCGGAAACTACTCGTGGAATGTGAAACCATTATAATGCGTGGGCGGCTTTGCCGAGTAACTCGTCTCGTATAAACACTCATCTTTTTTCAACTCGGCTTGCCGGGTAACTCGCCTAGCCGTAGTACGGCTCGCTTGCAGCTCGCCTTGTAATCAGATAGGGATCGCTGCTCGCGCTTTATCTATTAACGTTACGTTTAATCAACTGAACCCTGATTATGTTTTTTCGCTGTACATAATATATGCTAGTACATTACTTCGTTTACATATAGAGGGCTGTAGTTAGTCTGTACGCGTAAAGCTTATTTACATAGTGTAAAGGTATTGTGCTGCTTTATTTAGGAATTTCATGTAAACTCGTAGCTTTCCAAAATATAGCCAAACTTATTTATACATGTGGTTTTTCAAACTTTCTTATGTGTTATATGCTCCTGCATCTCATTTATATATTAAAGTGTTTATATCACTTGTAGGGATTTTACATATTCGTAATCTTTGGGTTCTCCTCAGCACAATTGCAATATATCTTGTCAGCCGAAAATTTCATCTTCATGGAGTTTTTCGCTGTCAAAGTTACCCTATGTGATGTCACAAGAGGCATTCCAAACCAGTTTTCTTTTGTTACTTGCCACAAAAATGCCTCTTGTGACATCACATCCGGCAACTTTGACAGCGAAAAACTCCATGAAGATGAAATTTTCGGCTGACAAGATATATTGCAATTGTACTCAGGAGAACCCAAAGATTACGAATATGTAAAATCCCCACAAGTGATATAAGCACTTTCAACAAATTGAAATATCTTGCAAACGAAGAAAGACACGAAAAAGTTCTAAAAGATCTTCTATTACAATTTTACGAGTTCTTTCAAATTAAACAAACTTAATTTTTATTGCCCAATGTCCTTTAAGCGTTAATTTATTTCTATTTCCACAGAGAAAACATGAAAATTGTATGAAATGGCAAAGTAGATTTTTTTATTACTATCTTCTATATTAATAAAATTAATAACACTATTTAAAAATACTATCCCCCCTTACATATACACACAATTCATTAAATATAGTAACTAGCTAAAACCAGATTTGAGCCTAATTGGCGAAGAGCGCGATTATAAATACAATCAATTTTAAATCCCTGCCGCTCTGGCCTGGGCACATGGGTCATTATGGTAACGTTCATAATTCTGCGTCCCAGATATGAACAGGCCAGCGGTATTATCGTCGTCGGCAAACGGAACAGGTCGTCATCTTGTCGCATTCTTCAATGCCGTGAGCGAAAAGCGTCACCAGCTGTCGATGAACTCTAAAGAGAGCAAAAATTATTTTGAAATTTAGACTTGCTGGAAACTAACGCTTGTCAATTCACGCGTGCCTTCGCACTACGTGAACGTGCTTTAGCCTTGCGTGGACGTGCTTCAGCACTACGTTAACGTGCCTTCGTCCTGCGTGAACGTCTCTCTCTCATTGTAAGGTCAAAAGCTATTAGTTTCCTCTATTTCTGTCTCCTTTCGTAATTCTTATTAATTTGAAAATTTACCAAACGAGATATTTCGTAAATCATTTCTCTTATATAAATAAGTTTTGTGGAAACGCCACGTAAAATATTTATTTACTAAGCTTTTTTTTTTGCTTATTTTTTTGGAAGTATGACCATCGTGTTAAGTGGGAAAGAGTCATCACTCTTAGCCAGTGACATGCAATACTTCACGCGAAGAACAAGGGAGTCTATTGAGATTGCAAAACATCACACTATTTCTCAGGAGGGACAGCCATTAAGGCCTGGCCAAACGCTTTCAACATTTCATTCAACATTGTAAAACATTGTTGAATTCAACATGTTGAAAGCGTTTGCCCACCCCTGTTGAATGATGTTGAACGAAATTTGAACATGTTCAAATTTTCCTTCAACACGCGTTCAACATTTCTATTGTTCTCAAAATGTTGAAAGGTGTTGGACGCATTTGGCCACATTTCATTCAACTTTGTTGAACAGAGACATGCGCCATGCGGGATATTGTCGATTCCAGCTTTTGTGGTAGCCCGCGTTCAATTAATTGTCATTCATGAATGTTGAACGATGTTGAATTCATTTGGCCACTCGTGCTTTCAACATTACTTCTCAAATCATTAATAATTCATGAGAATTTTATTCAATTAGACCGCTCCATTCCGTCACGTGAATGGGCTGTGAAACACGGTAAAGCACTGCATCAAACACTAGTGTTTGATCTGTTTCTTCATCAAACACTAGAGTTTCATTTATGTTAATTAAACAGGAAACACGATACGATTGAGTAAAATTGTATCACAAAACATCCACAAGTCCCACAACGGTGGCTCATTGGTTCATTGTCTTTATTTGAGAAGCCATTTCAAAAACTCGTTCTGCGTGTTTGATCACGGTATCAAAACACGAGAAAGAAACACTTGAACTCGTTTTTGAAATAGTACTTCAACATCGTTCAACAATGTTGAATGCGATGTTGAAAGCGTTTGGCCAGGCCTTTAAACAGCACGTGGTGTGCCCTATTCGGAGAACATTCTTGATTTTGTTGATACGCCATTGTATTCTTACGTGATTTAATTGATCAGTTGCTTAGTTTATAAATGACGTGAGCCAACAACTTGTTGTCATTGCTCTGATGAAGGCCTGAGTCAACAGGCCAAAAGCTTAGCAAAGAAATATTTTACGTGGTGTTTCCACAAAATTTATTTATATTACATTATCGCCATGAAAACTTTCAAAGAATTAATCATTTCTCTAACCTAACATGTACCGATGGCTCATCAATAATTTCTCCATCGACATTCCAGACGCTCTTCCGCTGCGGTGTCCTTCCTTCGCTGGTCTTTGTCCTTTTCCTTGGCGTTAGAGTGACTCTCTTGTCCGCGTTTTTCGGCGACAGACTACTACAAATTTCTTCTTCCTCTTCTTCAATATCGCCATGGCACAACGGTCGAAATGAGAACTCCTTTACTCGATGGACCTCAACGAAATCAAAATCAAACTGCAAATGAAAACAAAAAAACCCAATTTTTTTCAATTTAGTGAAATTTCAAAAAAATTACAAAAAAAATCCAAATCATAGCAGCGCGCCATCTTGCACTCACGTGATCAGCTCTTCCGGCCAAACGGATCATGTGACGTAAATACTGGACACGTGACGTGTGACGTACGACGATAAGATCAATACAGCCATCAGCAAGGTGAGCACTGGGAGATATTCCTTCTGGACTCTTATGACTAGCGCAACAGTTAGTCGCCCCCATAACGCTGATGAAACGACCTGTAGTGTTGTGCCATCCCACTGTTTCCGCTGAAAAATACAAAAACAAAACTATCATTAAAAAATTGAAGAGGTGGCGAGCATCTCACGACTTATTCGCAACGGACTTAATTGTAACAAGTCTGTAACAATTACGTCATTACATGAACATGTTACAACCTTGTCGTTGTCAAGCTTGTAACAACTTGTCACAAACAATGCCGCAGCAAGTTGTTGGAACAACCTGTGACAGGCTTGTTGATCACATTCAACAACTTGTCACAAACAATGCCGCATCAAGTTGTTGGAACAACCTGTGACAGGCTTGTTGATCACAACTTGTGCACGATCGGAAATGGTGGCTGTCGAGGCTCGCGAAATACGGGCTGACACGTATTAGCTACGCATGCGTAGAATGAATATCTTGCGTGTAAACGTCATCAATACACGGCCGACAACTCACTTGAGCCAGCACGCACGTGGACTGCGAACTGCCCCATGAAAGTGGCCGATTTTCTATGCGATTTCCGATCGTGGCAAGGTTGTCCCAACAAACCCGAACAAGCGATGCAAACAACATTCTGTAATATAGGTTATATAATTATGCATGTAATATTTCATACACTCGGAGGAGTGTTTCATCAGGATATCCAAACACAGAGACGTTTGTTGAAAACCGAGACGAAGCCAAGGTTTTTGAACAAATTTCGAGGTGTTTGGATATCCTGATGAAACACTCTTTAGAGTGTTTGATACAGCATCTCAAACAAATCAGTATTTAAAGAGAAAATCAAGGTGAAAGTTTGTTTAATTTATGTAATTTCTTCCTCCGATATTCAAATCACAGACACGGTAATTTCCTTTGTGTTTTCTTCATGACTTATTAATGAGTTTGAGATATTTATAGGTATACAATCTCGTTCCCAGAGCCCACGTTCCCCACCCGGGAACTGAGAGACTCTGGGATAATCCGTTTCAAATCGTTATGTTATTGGCTGAATAGTGAGCATGAGTTGGTCTGAAGTGACCGGAAGTAGAATTAATAAAACCAAAATAACAAAGATGTCGGACAACAAGACTCCAGTGAAGACGTTGCCACGATCGATATCTTCGCCGTATGTGTGTAGATGCTGTAATTCGAGCTTCGCCAGCAACCCCATTGACTTGTTTGGGGAAAAGTCAAACAAGGAGAACATACTATCCAGATTCCACTCGGATATTTACGCATGCGTACCTCAACCGGAATAACAAGAATCCTGTGATTTGAAACGGATTATCCCAGAGTCTCTCGTTTCTCGGGTGGGGAACGTGGGCTCTGGGAACGAGATTGATAGTTATGTATAAATACTAACCGGGAACAAGGTCACCAAATGTAGTATGAGGTGGAGGAAAACAAATATCACAACTGTAAAAAAAACACACAAAAAGTATAGTTATAAAGTTCTTACAACTGCGCTATTCTGCATCTTCTTCATTATATGTCGTTTTAATCTTGTTCTCTCCATTTCATTTCATTCCCATGCAAGTATTATATTAAATAGACATGCAAGTTCTTCACCACTAGCTTACCCAGCGCGACATTTGCGCTTGTCTTGAGGATGTCCTTGTGCGTCTGAACTTATCAAGTACGAAAGTTCTCCTTCGTAAAACCTGATAGAAAAAAACAAAGAACTTGCTACTTTTTCCCCTCCACAAAATCAACACCATAGTTCCCACAGATAATTCTACAAACTAGTTCCATCAAGGGGAAGGCCATTGGGTTATCAGTATCTAAATACTGTCATATGTTATCCTCAGTAAATAGAGTTACTCTACTCTACCCCCCACTCTATTCTACTTCACTCTACTCCGATCTACTCTACTCACACCCCACTTCACCCTACTCCACTTCACTGTACTCCACCCTACCCTACCCTACTCCACTCTACTCTACCCTACCCTACCCTACCCTACTCTACGCTACTCTACTCCACTCCACTCCACTCTACTCTACTCTACTCTACTCTACTCTACTCCACTCTACTCCACGTCACTCCACTTTACTTTACCTGTTCGCCAAGAATATTTTTGCTCCGGAGATATCATATCGTTTAACACCAACCCATCTTAATTTCTCGCTGTCTCTGACCACATCGCCGAAAAATCCATATCCAGCAAATGAAACTGAAAATCTCAGAAGTTCATTTCCACTGCGGATAGACGAGATATCTATAGGATGCGTTTCACCTGCCAGGAGAAACCGAATTATAATTTAAAAACACTGGAAAGTGTGTTGAAAAAACGAGACAATATATAGCCGTCTCCTGTTGTATTGATTAATAACCCATTCCTGCCCAGGCCAGCCAAAAATGGCCTCTTATTTTTTTATTCTGTCTAACCTCAGACGATTTTGCTCGTCAAAGTGAGACATCCTAGGCGGCAATGGGTTAAATAAGGAACTTGCAGTATATACCTGTAATAATTTGTAGTGTTGAGGTGACTGGATCGATTGTTCCTGTTGTACAATAACACACGCAATCTGTAGAACCTACAAAAATTTGAAAAGTGCCATTATACATGAGCTA
The DNA here is from genome assembly GCA_035771165.1 of Paragorgia papillata. NCBI lineage: Eukaryota > Metazoa > Cnidaria > Anthozoa > Scleralcyonacea > Coralliidae > Paragorgia > Paragorgia papillata. The sequence goes on along the minus strand of JAWNZC010000201.1, from coordinate 304,800 downwards.
CACTCGGAGAGAAAAAAGCACCAGCTATCATGTATCGAGCTCTGTTTCTGATACACCAAAGTGAAAAGGTGGTAATACTGCCGAGAATAGTTTTGATAACGAAATACTGACGTTTTTGAGCGGAGCCCTTTATTACAGTGAAATGGGATGAAGGGCTCGGCTCGAAACGTCAGTATTTCGTTATCAAAACTATTCTCAGCACTTTATTACCACTTTCTTACTTTGCTCTTTTTAAAAAAGAGTTTGTTTTTTCTGATATACAGCTTGTTGGGCATCGTGTCTGATGCAATCTTATGATATTCAGAGGTTACATTTTGAACTAAAGTACAATCTAGGCAACGATGAAAAAAATATTTCAGACCAGCTGGTATTATTCCAAGTTTAATGGTTGGTCTGTCAGGATGAAATAATGTTCCAGCTACTGCTTCTTCTGTGTTCTTGGCTTGTTCACCGCGCAATAACAAACCATTAAGAACTTCGCTAAACATTCCATCACCTCCAATTGAAATTATTCTAAAACAGAAAAGGTTTCTCTAATCTATAGGATTTCACATTCGTGAATTTAAAAGTCAAGGTTTTCAAGGTTTATATTTTCTGGCAGTTGTTTTAATTCTCCTGTTAGCGCAATGGCGCATCGCCTCGTGCTGTTAGCGCATTACAGGCGTGTTGTCAGCGCATTGCCTCGTGCTGTTAGCGCATTACAGGCGTGTTGTCAGCGCATTGCCTCGTACTGTTAGCGCATTACAACGTGTTGTGAGCGCGTTGCCTCGTGCTGTTAGCACATTGCGTTGTGCTGTTAGTGCGTTATCTCGTATTGTAAACGCGTTATCTCGTGTTAAGGTGCCTTTTCAATTGAGCTTTAAACTGTTGCTGTAATAAAAAATAGTCAACACTTTTCACATACCCATCATATTCCTTCAAATCAGCTTCGTTTAAGATGTAGTCCTTGGCGTGATTTGCTCGCGTCGTTTCTAAAACATATAAACAGAATTCTTTCTCAAGGGTGGAACTGCTCTCCAGAAAACTTGTTGTATTAGATTTTTATTGAAGTCAATCACAGACTCACCAATAACGTCTATGTTGATCTTTGTTAATTCTAATAAAGGTCGTACTTTATTTTTGAAGATCTTTGGCGCCTGTCTTCGTCCTCCGTGAGGGTTGACAAAAATCAATAAACGTTTGGGTCTATCAAGTTCTAGATGGGACAGCAAGGGGAAGGAAGTTAATGTTTGTTGTTGATACACATTGCAGTGATGGTAGTGGTGGTGATGATGGTGGTGATAACAGTGGTGGTGGTGATGACAGTGGTGGTGGTGGTGATGGAAGATCATCATGGTGATGATGATGGTAGTGGTGGTGGTGGTGGTGGTGGTGGTGGTGGTGGTGGTGGTGATGATGATCATGGTGGTGATGATGGTAGTGGAGATGATGATGGTGGTGATGACAGTGGTGGTGATGATAATGGTAGTGGTGATGATGGTGGTGGTGGTGATGGTAGTGGTGATGATGGTTGTGATGGTGATGATTGTTGTGGTGGTCATGAATGTTGGTGGTGATGACAGTTGTGATGGTGGTAGTGGTGATGATTGTGGTGGTGATGATTGTGGTGGTGGTAGTCCTGAAGGTGATGGAAGTGATAATGATCAAGATAGTGGTGGTGGGTGGTGATAATCTTATGAAGATGGTGATGACCCCCAACCCCCCAAGCAAATTGAGCTTCGACATGTCAACTTTAATAACTTACCATTTAAAATATTTTTTATTCTAGTAATCCATTTACTGCCTACATCAGTACTTCCACAATGAAACTGAAGTTTTTTATTAACCCACTTATGATTTCCTTTCTTGACAACAATATGCAAGTAAAATGAACTATAATTGTTGATAGGATTTAATGTATCTAGTTCAATGTCATGTGGATGTTCGGCAATTCGTTCTTTATTGTGTGGTACAATAGCTAAGACTCGTTTCAGCTTTAGATTGTGGCAATGATGAGAATGATCTAAAATTTGTTTAAAAAAAATGTTTAGTAATTAATGTCTGAATCACCATTCATCACCATGATCACTGTCATCACCATGATCACTGTCATCACCATGATCACTGTCATCACCATGATCACTGTCATCCTTCATCGCCATCACTGTCACCATTAATCACTATCAATGTCATCACCATCACTATTGATCACTATCAATGTCATCACCATCACCATTGATTACTATCAATGTCATCACTATTACCATTGATCACTATCAATGTCATCGCCATCACTGTCATCACCATCACTGTCACCACTCACCACCATCACTGTCATTATCCATTAATATCATCACTGTCACCATTCATCACCATCACTGTCACCATTTATCACCATCCTGGTAAGTTCCACCAGCGGCTTTGTCTGTTGAAAGTGCCTGAGAACCAAATTAGTACCAGGATGGCATAGCATAGGATTGCATCAAGGATGCTATATATGTTACACACCCCCATTGTAAAGATATGATTAGAGTTTCTCGCTGGCTGAAGTATGAAAGAAGCGAGAAACAGATTTCTCATGCTGGGGGGCCTGGGGAGAGGTGCATGCCCTTATAGGCATGCACCTCGATGATATAGCATATTGCAGTGGCAGACGTACACGGCAACCCAGCATGAGAACAAGCTTTCACGCAAGTTGGACTTCTGAATACTTCACTAACTCTGTATTTAACTGAGGGCTTCCCCAGAGGTGAATAATATTGTCTGGTGTTGGCCAGAATAAAACACTAAAGATCAATTCTGACAGGAAAGAGTTACTACCATTTGCGATCAACCATTAGGCGTGAGAGTTAAAACGCGTTTGTTTACGTTTCAAAGGTGCAAGTTTAACTGGAAAATTTTGACGTTTTAACAATAGCCTGATGAATCACCCGCCATTGTTTGACAGGTGATTGATTGAGTATTGTTGAAACGTCAAATTTTCCAGTTAAACTTGCACTTTGAAAGGTAAACAAACGCGTTTTAACTCTCACGCCTAACGGTTGATCGCAAATAAAATGATCTAGACGTGCATCCACATATGCGTATTGTGTGACATGAAGGAGTTTGTTTACATTTAAATATACTTGTTTATTTATGTCTTCCTACAAAACCTAATACGATCTTCTCCATGATTCTTTAAAACAACCACATCTTGCTAACAATAGAATCAGCAAACATCTTGACAATGAACATATGCCACTTTTTTGAGACTATACAGATCACGACGATCACGTTATAGATTTATACACTACATATACCAAATGAACATAATTTTTGTGGTTTATTTCAATTGTCAAAACCATTAAAAACGCGTACTATTTACTGATATTACAATATTGTACTAGACAAAAAACGTTTTAAGTTAAAGCCAAATACGTATTCCTGTATCAATATTATTGTTTCATAAATATCCATGCTATTTAGTCGCTTTTGGCGGGACTTTTTCTAAACAAAGATCACTCGTTTCGTTATTTTTACCTGATAATGATGAACTACAGCGACACCATGACAAGATCTCGCCACTTAATTTCACATCGTAAACTTTTCTTTTGATAAAAAGCTTTGAAATCAGATCTTCTTCATTCGTCGCCATATTGTACGTTGCTCACATGTTTACCTCAGCCCAGGCTCCCGTCAGCGAGCTCCTGAGCTAAAATTAGCTTTCATTCATTATATTAATTATTACATCATTATGTTAATTATTACATTATTTATTATGTTAATTATTACATTTTAATTATTACGTTATTAATATATTATAATTAATATATTAATTATAAACTTCAAATAATTGTGAGAATAATTAACTAAAAAATACTTTAATGGTTTATACTTATTCTTGTGTAAAAAATAAAATGTATTGTGTATTTTATTTATAATTTTATATAGTGCTAGTAATAATAATAACAATAATAATAAATTAATAATAATGATTATTAATTAACAATAATTGTAATTGTTATTATTAATTTATTTAGGAATAATTTATTTTATACTATCAAAAATATTTATTTATTATAAATATGATTTTAATTTAAAAATACGATACATTTATATTTTTATGTAAATTATGAATAATAAAGATATGAATAATATTACATATACGTACTGTACCTTTATTATAACACATTAAACACATTAAACATATTCTATATTATTTTATACAATACCCTGGTTGCTATGCGTGTTTTCATTGGTTGTTGCCCATGATCTATTATAGGACAGACACATGGATCACGTCAGATCACGTCAGCTGACTTGCTTTTTTCTTTCTTCATATGCCCCAAAATCCGACAAGAGTTTTGATAAAAACCTTTTAAATTTTTGTATTGTATAAAACAAATAGATTCCATTTTTTGTTGTCTGTTCAGTTATAGATGCACAGAAGACGTCACAACGTGGTAAGAACATCAGTGACCCACTCGACTGCGTCTCGTGGGCCACTTTTTTGTTCTTACCACGTTGTGACGTCATCTGTGCATCTATAACTGAACAGACAACGGCAAAATGGAATCTATTTGTTAAATATAAAATAGAGAGTTTTATTGATTTTTTTCCGATTTGTTAATGTGCGATTATTTATGATAATCGCACATGTGACGATTATCGCTGAATCAGCATTATAGTTTAATGCAATTATTGCAAGGCAATAGGATAATTTTTTTATATAATAAACAGAACAATACATGGATGCTTGGAAAATATATGAAATTTATTCTCGTGTTGACCAGGATATGTCAGTAATGTCACTCGTTCGCTTCGCTCACTCGTGAGATATCCTGGTCAACGCTCGAAATAAATTTCATATTTCCGCACATCTATGTATTATTCTCTATATCTATTTCCACTATATTCAGTATATTGTTTTAACAATAATAATCTTTTAATGGTAAAATATCATTATTAGCGTATTAAATTATTACAGTGACCGCGCGTGCTAAAGCTAGAGTCTGGTATCTAGTATTGCTGGCACTATACTTCCTCAGCTCAAAGTAGCTCAAAATATAAAATATTATCTTTTAAAAAACATGATTTTACCGCCAGCTTTCTTCGTATTGTTTTAAAAACAACATGATGTACAAGACACGAGCATGGAGCTTACTGTGAACCGTTAAATAGGTCGAGAGTTATGAGTGATGCGGCCAAAAATCGTGTTTTAGTTTTGGGTGCTCAGTTTAATAGTGTTGAACAATCCACTGGCTCCTCTTCTCACGAAAAGAAATCCTTTTGGAAAAGAAACACGAATAAGCTTCCAGGAAGGTAGGTTGTGCTGCAGTATTCCTTGATGTCTACAGTGTTTTTCCTCGGTGTTTTTAAAAGAGAATTTCGACTTCTTTTGACCGTGTTTTGATCAAATGACTGTTGACCTTTCAGTTAACTTTCATTCAATGAATTAGATAATTTAAATAAGTTTATTCTTTCTTTTCAAGCATAAAACCTGTGCATAGTAAGAGTAATCAGGAACAAGGAGGAAGTTATCCGTCGAATAATACTTCATCCTCACCGCCAGCAACTACAGGAAAGTTAGTATTGTGCTGTGTATTGAAAGAGCCACTTGACCACTTGCATCAAATTAATTTTGTACGGTTATCACAATTTACAACTATACCCAAGTTTGAATTCAGATAATTGTACAAAACTAGTTTCTTTGGAGCATACTTCAATTAACAATACATTCACTTGAAAACTGAGGTGTTTATCCTAAAAGAAAACAACTTTACATGTAATAATAATTGAATTAAATTAGTCTAGTCATCCGGAAACAGTTAAACAGATCACAATTTATTTGAGAAATGTTCATATTGGAAACATGATACTAGCATAATGCCAAATTCTGCTTGAACTGTAAGAAAGTAAAGTGACTTTATTTATTGAGCTAATTCACTCGTCACTTTTTTGACATGGAAGTGGTCGACCGTTTAAACCCATTTCTGCCAGGGCTGGCCAAAAGCAGCTCCTTTATTGTTTTACTCTGTCAGCACCAGATGATCTTACTTCTCAAAAAGAGAACCCTCAGACATTCTAGGTAGCAGTGGGTTAAGATTAGTTTGCCCACATCCTGTTTTAGACATAACCTTTGTCCAATTAATCATGCCTGACTTGTATAAATTTGACTAGGGCCTCTATTTTCCAGCTGAGAGAGAACTTAGGCAAGGATGGTTGGATCATAGAGCATCAAATAAATGCTAATGTTTGAATAACGATCTTTCAGTTTAGATAAAATGAGAGGGAAGAACCAGTTTCAGTCATTTGAAGATTATACAAATAAAACTCATGATGCTTGGTTAGAGGATGATGATGATGTTGAGAAGGTTGGTGAAAGACTAGGTTCTGTAATATTACAAGAACCAACAGTGAAGGTTATCAGCAGTGGAGATGTTCGCACCAGTATTCTGTCACGTATTAAAAAGAAGCACCACCATCATGGTGAGTATATAAAATGAGTGGTGTAGATTTATAACCTTTTCAGTTAGTGGTGGTAGTGGTGGTAGTGGTGGTGCAGTTGGTGATGGTGAAGGTGGTAGTGTGGTGGTGATGGTAGTGTGGTGGTAGTGGTGGTGGTGTAGTTGGTGATGGTGAAAGTGGTAGTGGTGGTGGTGCAGTTGACGATGGTGAAGGTGGTGGTGGTAGTAGTTGTGGTAGTGCAGTTGGTGATGGTGGTAGTGATGGTAGTGTGGTGGTAGTGGTGGTGGTGCAGTTGGTGATGGTGAAAGTGGTAGTGGTGGTGGTAGTGGTGGTGGTGCAGTTGGCGATGGTGAAGGTGGTGGTGGTAGTAGTGGTGGTAGTGCAGTTGGTGATGGTGGTAGTGGTGGTGGTGCAGTTGGTGAAGGTGGTGGTGGTGGTGGTGGTAGTGGTGGTGGTGGTAGTGGTGGTGGTGGTAGTGGTGGTAGTGGTGGTGGTGCAGTTGGTGAAGGTGGTAGTGGTGGTGGTGGTGGTATTGGTGGTGGTGCAGTTGGTGATGGTGAAGGTGGTGGTGGTGGTAGTGGTGCAGGTAGTGATGGTGGCATTACAGATAGTGGTGGTCGTGCTGTTGTTGTAAAATTAATGTTTGTTGTTGTTAAATGTTCAGGTTCAGAAAGCAAAAACAAGTTATCATCCAGTTCTAGTAAAGAGAAAACTGTGCAACCAATTTTCTTGCCACCTCATGCTGAAATTCAGTTAGAACTCCAGGAAACAGAAATGCTAAAGTTGGAAAAATTTGGTAAACTTTTGGCTGGACCAACGACAGACTTAGGTGAGTAGTTCTTTAGTATTTTTTTACAGTAGGGGGAGAGGAAAGAGGAGAGAAGAGAAGGGAAGGGGAGAAAAGAGAAGGGAAGAGAAGGGAAGAAAAGAGAAGGGAAGGGAAGAAAAGAGAAGGGAAGGGAAGAGGAGAGAAGAGAAGAGAAGGGAAGAGAAGGGAAGAGAAACGAAGGGAAGGGGAGAGAAGGGAAGAGAAGGGAAGAGAAGAGAAGAGAAGAGAAGAGAAGAGAAGAGAAGAGAAGAGAAGAGAAGAGAAGAGAAGAGAAGAGAAGAGAAGAGAAGAGAAGAGAAGAGAAGAGAAGAGAAGAGAAGAGAAGAGAAGAGAAGAGAAGAGAAGAGAAGAGAAGAGAAGAGAAGAGAAGAGAAGAGAAGAGAAGAGAAGAGAAGAGAAGAGAAGAGAAGAGAAGAGAAGCGAAGCGAAGCGAGGAGAGGAGAGGAGAGGAGAGGAGAAGGGAAGGGAAGGGAAGGGAAGAGAAGGGAAGAGAAGGGAAGGGGAGAGAAGAGAAAGGGAGAGAAGGGAAGGGGAGAGTAGAGTTAGAGTACAGTATTTAATGGAATACAAATTTTTAATACAATGCTGCTTGCTTGTTTGTTTTTCAGCTGCTCTTCAAAAATGCAGCTGGTCAGGAATTCCTCCTCAAGTTCGTCCAACGACATGGCAGCTTCTCTCAGTACGTAAACCAATCTACAATAACCCTTTAATACTTTCCGTATCACTGACAAATATTCTGCAATATCTTTCCACTCTTATACGTATCTATCATCAGAGTTTCAGAGACGTTTTGTGTTGGAGACCAAGACCAGTTTTGGATAAAATGTTTCTTCGTTTTAGGGATACCTACCAGTTAATATCGACCGGCGTCAAACCGTGCTGGATAGAAAACGTCAAGAATATTTTAATTTTCTAGAACAATATTATGATACTAGACATGAAGATATTCATCAAGATACCTTTCGACAAGTAAGAATTAACCCAGCTTGACAAATTAATGTATTTTTATTCATTCATTTATTCGTTTGTTTGTTTGTTTGTTTGTTTGTTTGTTTGTTTGTTTGTTTGTTTGTTTGTTTGTTTGGTTGTTTGTTTGTTTGGTTGTTTGTTTGTTTGGTTGTTTGTTTGTTTGTTTGTTTGTTTACAGTTTTGTAATGTTTTCTTGTTTTTCTAAGAACTTGTTCTTATTTTTCTTCCAGATACACATTGACATTCCAAGAACAAATCCTCTCATTCCGCTCTTTCAACAACGTCCGGTTCAAGAAGTAAAAATGATTTTCTATTATTGTCATGAAAACTGTAACTTTACTTGCAGTGTAACATACCTGTTAAGATCATGCTCAAATACTCAGAAAATGTTTCTGATCGAACTTGCAACTTTCTGATGACTTTTTAGACGATCTAATCATTGAGCGAATTAGAATGTCGAACTAGTCATTAGAAGATTACAGGATTGATCCTTGTTTGAGAATCAAAAGCAGTTATTGAGGTATAATGTAAGCGTATGCTGTATACGTGAGGATACATTGTAATTCTTGGGTGTTATTTATCTTTGCAGAGTTTTGAAAGAATTCTGTACATTTGGGCTATTCGTCATCCAGCCAGTGGTTATGTTCAGGGAATCAATGATTTAGTTACACCATTTTTCTTCGTGTTTCTATCTGCTTTTACAGGTATGCATTAGCAAGTAAATTAGGTTTAAATTAGCTTACACTCACTCACCCACCCACTCACTCCCTCACTCACTCACTCACTCACTCACTCACTCACTCACTCACTCACTCACTCACTCACTCACTCACTCACTCACTCACTCACTCACTCACTCACTCACTCACTCACTCACTCACTCACTCACTCACTCACTCACTCACTCACTCACTCCCTTAATCACTCACTCACTTACTCACTCACTCACTCACTCACTCACTCACTCACTCACTCCCTTAATCACACAGTAACACTCACGCACATTCTCTCACTCACGCACATTCTCTCACTCACGCACATTCTCTCGCTCAGCCACACCTACACCCACTCCCACACATATGACCACGTTTGTTTTGTTTTCTGTCCCACAGATGGTGCTTTGGAGACCTACAATGTTAGTAATTTATCCAAAGCAGCTCTGGATACTATAGAAGCTGATAGTTTTTGGTGCTTAGGAAAACTTTTAGATGGCATTCAGGTAAATGTTACTTTGTTTCTGTTTTTTATCTGCGTCTTTGCGTTTGCGTCTTTGCGTTTGCGTCTTTGCATTTGCGTCTTTGCGTTTGCGTCTTTGCATTTGCGTCTTTGCATTTGCGTCTTTGCATTTGCGTCTTTGCGTTTGCGTCTTTGCATTTGCGTCTTTGCGTTTGCGTCTTTGCATTTGCGTCTTTGCATTTGCGTCTTTGCATTTGCGTCTTTACGTCTTTGCGTCTTTGCATTTGCGTCTTTACGTCTTTGCACTTGCCTCTTTGCTTTAACTGCTCCCTACTCGGGTATCTCAGTTAAGTTTCTAATTGGGTTACAATCAATTTTTTGTAGGATAACTACACTTTTGCCCAGCCAGGAATTCAGCACAAAATTCACGCTTTGAAAGATCTGATACAAAGAATAGATGGTAGGAAATGTATTGCTTACAGTCAGTTATCATACAGAAAAAAGTTAAAACTAAAGTGTTTTGCGCAATTGACTTTGGCCTCAGTTACACACTGCTCTAAATCAGCTCGATTTACGGCATATAAAAGTTCATTTGGTTTTAATATTGTGGGGTTTTTCTCTCGTTTTTCTTTAGGTCCTCTTCACAATCATTTAATAAAATATAATGTAGAATATTTACAATTTTCATTTCGTTGGATGAACAATCTTTTAATGAGAGAGCTTCCTTTGCGATGTACCATTCGTCTATGGGACACGTATCTGGTAAGTGGTAGATTGGACAAATTAAGTCACACAATATATCCTGCGAGTACAGCTACTCTTTTATTGCCTATGAACTTCCAGAGGCAATGAGCGATGGATGATGGAGAACTGTAGTCACAGACTACCTGCATAATTGATTTAGGTTTTAGTCTACGATATTTTGAAAATCTTTTAACTTTTTCCATTTTTTAACTTCTGTAGTCGGAAACGGAAGGTTTTGCTAAATTTCATCTTTACGTTTGTGCTGCGTTTCTCATGAAATATTCCAAGCAAATCCAGGAAGAAGGAGACTTTCAGGTGAAGTGGAGTGGGGTGCAGTGCAGTGCAGTAAAGTGGAGTGGAGAGGAGTGGAGAGGAGTGGAGAGGAGTGGAGAGGAGTGGAGAGGAGAGGAGAGGAGTGGAGAGAAGTGGAGTGGAGTGGAATGGAGTGGACTGGTGTAACGTGGAGTGACGTGGAGTGGAGTAACGTAATGTCGAGTGGAGTGGTGTGACGTAACGTGGAATGACGTGGAGTGGAGTAACGTAATGTCGAGTGGAGTGGTGTGACGTAACGTGGAGTGGAGTGACGTGGAGTGAAGTGGAGTGACATGGAGTGGAGTGAAGGGGAGTGGAGTGGAGTGACATGGAGTGGAGTGAAGTGAAGGGGAGTGGAGTGGAGTGACATGGAGTGGAGTGACATGGAGTGGAGTGAAGTGGAGTGAAGTGAAGTGGAGTGGAGTGACATGGAGGGAAGAGAAGGTGAGTGGAGTGACGTGGAGTTACGTGGAGTGGAGTGACGTGACGGGAAGGGAAGGGAAGGTGAGTGAAGTGGAATGAAGTGGAGTGGAGTGGAGTGATATGGAGTGGAGTGAAGTGGAGTGGAATGAAGTGAAATTAAATAAAATAAATAAAATGAGATGGCAGGATAGAATCTAGGAAAGTCTCAAAAGGGAACACGGATAAAAAATTGTAAAAAATCTTAAATCTTACGACCAATAATTTCTCTTTGCAGAGTCTTCTTATTCTGCTGCAGAACTTACCAACTGGAAACTGGGGAGATAAAGATGTTGAACTGTTAGTTGCTGAAGCATTTAAATTAAAATGTCTCTACGACGAAGCTCCAAAACATCTTCGCTCAAAATAACACATCCCTGAAAGTGGATCACTGTGGATGACGGTTCCTGTGAAAGGATTAGCATATCCCTGAAAGTGGATCACTGTGGATGACAGTTCCTGTGAAAGAATTAGAATGGCGGACCTTGAACAACACGAGATTTACAAGAAACAGTAGGTCGTAAGAATTCTAGAATTTTGTACAGAATTTTTTTTTGAAAATTGTTTATTTCTTGCTCAATATGAGTGCAAGCTCTTTTAATTACAGCAAAGATATAAAATTATAGTATTCTTAAGATGGTTGGCATCCTAGCTCAGTTGCATATCAAAAAAACTATTGAAAAAATGAAATCTTCCAATCTATTAAAGTTGGGTTGTTTGGGTTTTAACCAGACATGTTTTAGCCTGCGAGTAGAGCCTTCTTTTCCTTATTTCTTCGCTGAGAGAGAGAGAGGAGGAAAAGAAGGCTCTGCTGTATTTGTGACTAGTTTCCATTGCGCATGCATGTCAGTTGCTTGGTTACAATTTCGAACCCAGTCCACATAAGAGCAGAAAACAAAACAAGAACCGGTTAAACGGGTCTTAAACGGGTTACTTCGTCCTAAATCTTGGACGAAGCCAAACACGAATACAGCAGAGCCTTCTTTTCTTCCTCTCTCTCTCAGCGAAGAAATAAGGAAAAGAAGGCTCTGCTCGCAGGGTAGGCATGTTCAAAATGTGCACCAAAAATTTCAGAGTCAACTAAATAGAACGGCGGGAGATATATATATATATATATCTTTGGAGAAATGTATGTATATTTTACAGTTTATTTAACCCTAAAAAACTTAAAACGATGTTACGAAACCGGACAATGATGTTTGCACAACTTGCTATGATAATTATACACTTATAAGGAGCTAATGCACCTAACGAGTGGTCCCACATGGCCACGATCAGCTATTGATGAATTAAACAATAATGTAATATCACTTAAGTTCAGTAGTGTCTGATTTTAGCCACGTGGGACCACTCGTTAGGTGATTAGCTGCTTATAAGTGCATAATTAACATAGCAAGTTGTGCAAACATCGTTTACGGTTTTGCAATTCCATGAATAAACCTAAAACCCGAAGAAGATTTTTTTTCTTTCGATATTTTTGGATATTTAAATGAGCAAGTATACTGTATGATGTTTAAGAGACGAGACAATTGATGTGCTAGATTCTAATAGTCGTTTTGAACCAAAGTAAAGCACAATATAATTATCCTGTAATGTACCATAAAACGACGATTATGTCGCGGTGATAAATTTTAGAATTAGTTTTAAAAACGTATTCACTATGGTGATTGATCATTCTTGGAAAGTTTCAGTCCCAGTCTCCTACGCCGTCTCGACACACGCAGTCTAGTTTCCAGGCCTTTCTTTTTCAATGTCGAGCAAGCCTGAAATTATCATGAGATGTTTGATAGATAATCTATTTCGACAAAGAATATCTCAACACACTCAACTCCAAACAGTGGCCATGTTGAAATGAGACTACTAAGACCAGAATTCACTGCGCGCTACGCGCCTGCTGACGTACTTATGCATAAGGTCTATTGGCACCAAGTTACAGTAGCCCACATCGTAACCTTTCAGCGGTCTTCTCAGGAGCAGGAGGCAAAATTGCTGGTGTCCGGACAAGTTAGCTGCGGGCACGCGGCTTACTTTCAGACCGCTTTATTTTTCGCTGCGAGTTCGTTCACTCGTGCGGAATCGATGGTTAGCGACGTTTTTGACGCGACGTTTTTAGCGCCAAACAGGGCACTGCTTTTTAGCGCTGTATTTTGTTTTGCTTTATTCTCAGCTAGTCATTGATTATCATTAAAATGAGGTATTGACAGAAATTGTTTTAATTTACGTTTATAACTAGAAATAATTACTATCGCAAGTGAAGTGCTGCCTCAAATGCAATAAGAATCTTAATTCAGTCTCTGTGGACTTTGTGGCCCTTGCCCACTCGATCCAAGTTTGCCCACTCCACCCAAATTTGCCCACTGCACCCAAGTTTGCCCACTTGATCCAAGTTTGCCCACTTCACCCAAGTTTGCCCACTGCACCCAAGTTTGCCCACTTGATCCAAGTTTGCCCACTCCACCCAAATTTGCCCACTTCACCCAAGTTTGCTCACTGCACCCAAATTTGCCCACTTCACCCAAGTTTGCTCACTGCACCCAAGTTTGCCCACTTGATCCAAGTTTGCCCACTCCACCCAAATTTGCCCACTTCACCCAAGTTTGCTCACTGCACCCAAGTTTGCCCACTTGATCCAAGTTTGCCCACTCCACCCAAATTTGCCCACTCCACCCAAATTTTGCCCACTCCACCCAAATTTGCCCACTTCACCCAAGTTTGCTCACTGCACCCAAGTTTGCCCACTTGATCCAAGTTTGCCCACTCCACCCAAATTTGCCCACTCCACCCAAATTTGCCCACTTCACCCAAGTTTGCTCACTGCACCCAAGTTTGCCCACTTGATCCAAGTTTGCCCACTCCACCCAAATTTGCCCACTTCACCCAAGTTTGCTCACTGCACCCAAGTTTGCCCACTTGATCCAAGTTTACACACTCCACCCAAGTTTGCCCACTTCATCCAAGTTTGCCCACTGCACCCAAGTTTGCCCACTTCACCCAAGTTTGCCCACTTCACCCAAGTTTGCCCACTTCACCCAAGTTTGCCCACTTCATCCAAGTCTGGCCACTCCATGCACCCAAATTTGCCCACTTTATAATAATAACAGAGAACGAATTAGGATTCTAACGTTTCGAGCGAAGGCCCTTGACGCCGTTTAGACTCCTACGTTCTCTGTTTCGGCAGTATTAATCAAACCTTACTATATTTCGATTGTTTTTTTCAACACTGCCTACGCAGCACGCTACTTTTATTTCACTATTTGTGTAATAATAACAGTTCAATATGTGGCGAGACTTACTGTAATCAATAAATAAGTGCATTGGAATTGCAAAGAAATTTTCCTCGCACAGCATGACCTAGAAATGGCGGTTTTTGAAATTAATGAGTTACAATGGAATATTTCGACATGGACAAGAGGTGACGGAAAGCTTTTCGTATTTGTCTATTCCTGCAAGAATAGACAAAAATATTAATAGGTCCATTACAGTATGTGATGTAGACTGTAAGACTGGTGTCGCTACTCCATTGTCCATTACTAATTGCCTTGAAATCAATGAATTGTTTGACGAGAAATGGGAGCCAGACAAGAATGAAGAGAATAATGACCAGACCGATTGTTCTTGTTGCTTTCATTTGAATTAGAAACAAATGATTTCGCTTATCAGTCCAGGTGTATTGTCTGCGAATATCAAATTTATGTCGTCTAGCGATGAAGAAGATTTTGATGTAAAGATAAGGAACGAGGATGAACGGCAGCACAGCATGAGTAATAAGAACAGTGTAGTAAATCCCTCCCGGAATAAGGAAAATATATTCTCCATCGCTTGGTGTTTTGAAACTGAATGTCAGCGAGAAGATTAAGACAGCGATATACAACCAAAGACATAAACAGCCAATGACAACACGTCGTTTCGTGACGCTTGTTTCGTAGTAAAATGGTCTTACGATAGCAGTGTATCTTTCAATAGCAATCACAGTGACGTTTATAAAAGACAAAAGCGTAAAACCCAACCATATAGCATCAAACGCGATATTCCCGATCTTTCCAAGCGGCCATTGTTGACGATAGCAGAGAAAAACCATTGCTAATGGTAGTGTTGATAATGAACATAAGATATCTCCCAATGCCATATTGATGATTGGGAAGTTAGAGCTAGTTCGCAGTGTACGAGTCTTTAAAATAGCCAGACATACCAGAATATTCCCAAACACCGTGAAGAATATTAACAAAAACAATGCGATGAACCAGATAAAATTTACTCCGGATAAATTCGGTTCAGCAGTTTCATCTGTGGTGTTTGCCATATTGTCTTGCGTATCTTGAAAGGGAATCAGAGTGGAAAAAATTAATAACTGTTTTGCCAAGTTTAGTGTAGGCTCTTGAACATTCAACTACTATAGATAATAGATATAAACGATTAATCTGGAAAAATAGCAATGTCTTTTATAATATATGAAAAAACTCAGGCATACATTAATAATGTACAATTGCATATATTAAAATTAATGACCAAAAGCTCATAAGCACAAACTTATATTCAAAAGCAATTTAGTTTCATAATTTTAGTTTTAGTGTGATACAGACTTTGGTGGGGGTGGTAATAGTGGTGGTGGTGAGAGTGGTGATAGTTGTAGTATTGGTTGTGCTGGTGGTGGTGATGGTGGTACTGGTGGTGGTGACATCTTAAGAGAGCTGACATCTTAGAAGTAGGGAATTTCACATTTTGGAAGAAAAAAACACAATGAAAAAATATGTTTTTTATTATAAGTATTTATTAATCAGCCATTTATTTTAATTTATCTTTGTCGCCAATATTTTTTTTTATTTATCTTTGTCGATAAATGTCGCCAATCTTTACGCCCATTTCAATCAAACAATTATTACTTTCAAAAAATGTGTTTGAAAAGTCTTTTTAATAAAGATATTTCCTTTTGTAACACTCAGATAAATTTATTTTAGTTTGGGAACATTATATTTGAGTAAACACGAAAAGCAAACGTTCAAATATGTAATTGCTAGGTCGTGGTTCAGAAGCGTAGTTAAGGACAAAGCATGAGGCATCATATCGTACAATTCTTTACTAAAAAGACAGAACCAAAGGGACAACAAACGTTTTAATAAACGTTTGACGTGATTTGGGGTTTTAAAGTTTAAAATATTTCGTTGGACATATATTCTTATAATGAAAACTCAATGGAAATGTATCAGTAGTTTCTCATACTGCCGAATTAACGGGAATTAAATTTAAAAAAACTAACTACTACAATAGGTTGTTTTAAAAGATACTAATTAATTTTCTAAGGGTTCCGGGTTTTTTGATACACGGCACTGCATGTATATACCCTCAAACAAGGAAAAGTACATTTGGGATTTAAGATCCACGACATGAACTTCAACGACGACGTCCTTTAAACAAAATAATCTTTCGTCCTCGTTCTTTATGCAACGCCACTCAGAGCACTTTCACGTCTTCAAGACGACGTCAACGGCCGAAAGATGAGAAATGTTGCTTGAGATTGACTTCAATACGGACACTACAATCATTTTAGCAATACTGGGGTGTTTCGGAAGTCATTAAACTAGTTCAAATATTAAATATAATAGTTAACCGTGATTTCTTTAAATTGTAAAATGTTCTTTCTTTTTAACCGCCGTCGTCGTCCTAGTATCTTAAAGTCTCCAATATGTCTAAAGTCCTGATTACTACAAATCTCTTTTATGAAAACCTGGAGACAACGCACACTTTCATACGAAAGACAGACATTCTAGGTCTTCATTAGTATCAAATCTCTAATATAGAAGCTTCTTTTCAGTAATGTTTCACTATATTAAATCTACATAACTAATTTCTTAATACTTCACGAAGAAGATTATACTTACATTGAACGTAACTTTAGGATTACAACGGTTTCATTTTAAACATTTAACATTTTCGGTTTTTTTCTATAATATATTCTCAGCTTGCGAACTGTTTAATTCCTTCTTGGAACACAAGATTGATTTTATTTTTTTAAATCTTCATTACTTCTTGTGACAACTCAAACAGGGGACAGGTGATTGGGGGCAGACTTATTTTTCTACTTTTTGATTGACTGTATCTTTTATTAAAATGCGATAACTTTTATTTCATGCATAATCATGCAATCAAACCTAACAAGCCTTGCAAGCTAAATTTGCACTAGCCCTCAAGTGTCTCGCACTCTCTACTTTTCTATTGTACAAATTGACTACTTTTTCTGCTTCGTTGCGCATTGAAACTCGCAAAACAAAATAAATCAACATTTTACGCCAAGTGTAAATTCTTATAGTTCAGTTTTATTCTACCAAAAATGTTTCGTCTACGGTGTCGGCGTTATTGAGATTGAAATTAAATTGACGAAAAATATTTAATTAAGGTTATCAGAAATTCTAATAACTTAATAACGGTGAACGGCCGACATATTGCAATAAATATATACTAAAACGTAATGTCATGCACAGACGGTAAAGCTTTCGAACGTTAAGCTAGTCTATCCCCGTTTGCTTTGCTGTCATCATGTTGACATGACAACTATTAAAAAGGAAGTTTTTCCCTCGCCTCGTTTTTCAACATACTTCTCGGTGTTTTCAAATCAGATAATAAACGGTTTCTCGTGTATAATATATTACATGAAATAGCCTTGAGATTCGCTGTGTACAGCGTACATTGCTATAGACAGAAGTTTGAACAGAAATTTCATTCATTGGCTGCCGTTTTTCTATTCTACAATCAGACCTTTAAGATTTTCTATGCATCGTTTTCACTCACGTGATCGGTGACCCCATTGGGGGTCGAAAATTTTTGAATAAGAATAGAGCTAAATTTCCATAGGATAAAGATGGTACACCAATATGGCCGCCATTTCATTGTTTCTGTACACCAATATGGCCGCCGTGACGTCAGATGAAAACGATCTATACATAGAAATTAAGTATATAATATATCATACATGCATGAGAAGCCGTTTATTATGTGATTTGAAAACACCGAGAAGTGTGTTGAAAAACGAGGCGATAGCCCAGTTTTTTAACTCACTTCGAGGTGTTTTTAAATCAGATAATAAACGGCTTTCGAGTGTATGGTATAGCTTCTCAAACAAATCAGTATTTAAAGAGAAATTTGAGGTAAAACTTGTCTTAATTTATGGGCGTTTGTTACCACATTTCACAACAACATCTTGGTAACTGATTGCCATTATGTTTTCCTCATGAATTATTAATGAGTTTGGGAACATACACTCATCACTTCCTACGCACCACTTCACTTTTACATATTAACACAGCAGGAACAGCAGGTCATTTTATCAGATTTTTTTTAAATAAAGAAACAGACGTCGTATATATTACCATCGAGTTACCCAAACAATTGTCGCCAACCAATCGCCTCCACCCACACGCGTATTCGAATTCGAAGAGTCATTTTGCAATTATTTTTTTGAAGAAACTTAGAAAAGTAATTTGATGTGGCTGGTTTGTTTAGCTCGTTTTATTATTTTGTAGACATTACTTTATGTATAGACGAAAATGATTTGAATATTCAATATTTGACATCTGCTAGGAAATTATATATTTGCTTGTGGTCCATCTCCTTGAGTATTGTGACGGAAACAGAAACAAGCATTTTAAAATACAGTAGGTTTTTGTACTTTTTTTATTCTCTAAAGCCTTGCGCTTGTGCACTACGGTTTTACGTGTTCGACTAAATTAAATGCTTGCGACTTAATCGATTGCATGTACGCGCAATCTGCGCCCGGTAGGCTTAAGAAGAATGTACTGTTTACTTTTTCCTGCATAGACTAGTTCAGTTTATTTTTGTGTTGAAATGTAGAAAGTCTAACTTTTAATTTTTCACGCTGACATCTGGCTGCGACGATTGTTGCTTGTAGACGAAATTCTTCAATCAGTTGACGGTGACAATAATTTTATTATGGCTCTCCGTATTTCTCGGTTCCGGCCAGAATAAACCAAAATATTAACGGGACCGTTACAGTATGTTATATAACACATGACACTATTCTTAGTGTCCCATACACCGTTGAAAATATCCTCGAAATCTACAAACTGGTTTATTAAGAACGGCAACCAGACAAGCAGGAATAAAAAGATGACCAAACCAACCGTCCATGTTGCTTTCATCTCGCGGTAGAAACTACGACACATCTGTTCATCTTGTTTTCTTATGTCAAGTTCATGTTTTCTCGCTATCGAATGGATTTTAGCGTAAAAGAAAGGAACGAAGATGAAAACTAAGCCAACGTGGAATATTAAAACGGTGTAATAAGTCTTGCCTGGAATAAGGAAAAAATATGTAACACCAGTGGGGTTTCTGAATGTAAATGTTAAGGCTAAAGTCAGTAGAGTTACATAAGACCAAATGCATAGACAAACGTAGACTACTCTTTGTTTCGTTGCCTTTGTTTTGTAAATAAATGGTTTTGTTATTGCAATAAATCTTTCTAAAGAAATGGTGGTGATATTTAGAAACGATAGAACAAGAAAAGAGAACCAGGTCGCATCGAAGATGATATTTCCAATCTTGCCAAGCGGCCATTCGGAACCAAACCAGAGAAAGACCATTGATAATGGCAGTGTTGATAACGAATAGACGATATCACCAAGCGCCATATTGACGATGAGAATATTGGATGTTGTGTGTAAACGACGCGTTCGTTTTATAGCCAGACATACAATAATGTTTCCAAAGGTTGTAAAAAATAACAAAAGTGCCAACGAGATAAAGCTGAATAGTTTGGTTCCTTTTAAGTTTAGTGGAAAATACGGTCCAGAAGTGTTGTTAGCCATCTGGTTCATCATCTACTCCAGCCTCAACAGCTAAAGGCCCTGTCATAAAGTACAGGAGGGGGTGGGCTAGAGAAATCAAAAAGATTAAAACGCCAATTTAATTGGCCCACCCCTTGTGTCATGCACGATTAAACATGGCCCACCCTTGAATACTTGCACAAAAATTAATGACCCCCCCCCCATTATTAAATGTATCACCATCATAGAATACCGTACTACCGTGGAATCCACAATCCCAAAAGTAGCAGCCCCGTTTACTTTCGGATCTATTCACCATTGGGGGACTGCTACTTTCAGATCTTTCAAGAGATCATTAATATTTAATAATGCTCATTTATAATTCATGAAGAAAACACAACAAAGGACATCAGTAGCACGTCGGTGAATATATGTGATAAAGATCACAATTTATCCCTTTATACAGCATAATAAACACGTTAATTTTTAAGATAACTGTGTCAACAAACTAATGAAACAGTTCGTTTTTAAAGCCATTCAAAAATACTCAGCTGTGTTCAATCAAGTCTAAAACACTGTTGCTCGTGTTTTTAACATTACATATGATTCTGTTAAATATTATATGAATTTGGAGTAAAGTTTTTAGTTTTGATTTTTCTTTCATCTTTTAAGCCATTTTATTCATTTTATATTTGTATATGTACAGTATATTGACTAATACTGTGGATGCGCACTATTTTATTTTTAAAGTTACTTCTGGGCTGAGACACTACATTTGTTAATTTTCAGACATATGTCAAAAATGCACATCATCTTTTTAACTTTCTTTTATGTATATAAAGCAAGTTGACAACAAGTCAGAATCACATAACTGAAACTGTTACTGAAAAGTGAGATGAAATAAAATTGTGTAATAATTCAAGCATATTTAGAATTGACCCACCCCCAAAGTACCCTTTTCTCAAGCATGAAAATGATGGCCCACCCCCCTTTTCTCAAGCATGAAAATGATGGCCCACCCCCTTTTTTTCTCTGGCCCACCCCCATCTATACTTTAGACGGCCGACAGGTCCCTAAAGCCCCGCACAGACGACCAAGTTTTCCTTGCCAAGTTTTATTTGTTCGTGTGTACGACACAAATTGACAAGTTTTTCCTTGACAAGGAGCCTTGTTCAAAAGCTGGTCATGCCAGCTTCTGAACAAGGAAATTTGTTCGTGTGTATAGTCGTCAAGGAAAACTTGACAAGATCATCTCCGAAGCTTATTACGCGATCATTGTCGTCAAGGAAAACTTGACAAGATCATCTCCGAAGCTTATTACGCGATCATTGTCGTCAAGGAAAACTTGTCCAACCGTACACACGAGCAATTATAACTTATCAAGGAAAATTGTTGGGGAAAAAACGTGTTCATCGTACACACGAGCAAGGAAAGTTAACAAGGAACTTGTCAAGGAAAACTTGGTCGTCTGTGCGGGGCTTAATTGAAAATCATTCACTACGGGTTGTCTCGTTATACTTTCATCACGATAACAACACACGATATTGATCTTTTTAATTTCAAGAAAACCAACAATGAACTAATGAAGCTATATTTATTCATTCACATTTTGTCTGCAGTTCTGTTTTTTCATTTCGTTGGAGAGAAATCTTAAATTCTACGGCGGGAATTTCAATTAACGACGTTGTTAAAATAACATAATTCTTTCTTAGGGCGCTTTCCAATTGACAAGGTTAATTCAATCAGTCCGGCCAGAATGGACTTGCTTTTGATTAGGACCAAATTTTCCAGTCAGACCATCCCAGGTCTCAAACGAATCGTGTTCCATTTAACCGAACTGACCGGTCTAACCGTGTAAATGGAAAGCCCCCTTAGAAAACAAATATGTATATTTAGTATAAATACACAGGTTATTATAGAAAATCGCGCGCGCTGATTGGTCGAGCTACTTCGGATCATAAGAGTAGTTAGTATAATATTATTCACATGCATAATTAGTTTAAAAATATAGAAAGTTTTACAAATTGAACTGGTTAACTAACTGCGATAATATTCATAAGTATAAATATTTTTCCATTTCACTCACTTAAACTGCTTGTTTAAGGATTCTGAGGCTAACACCATGCACCAGTATCACTGCGGGCTCTTGGTTTGATTCATGCATGCATGCAGTCAAACGCTTTAGCCAAGGTCGTTGCATGCGAGATAAGTTACTGCACTGAGCCGTTGAACTGGGTGGAAATTGATTCTACTTTATGTAATCATTGCCGCAACTCTCGCACGATTGTGATCATTACATAGCATGTTACACGCTCCAATGCTATAATGGTTCGTGCAGCTTGTTAATTTCGCAACGGTTGAATCAAATGCGTTCAGAGTTGGAAAAAGTATTCAACCTTCCTCCGGATGGGTTTTTAAGTTTAGATATCCTTCCTCAAAATATATTGGTTTTCTTGGTTTTCCTAGGTAAGCTTTGGCATACTAGAATAGCTACTAATAACTGACCGCTGCTGACTGATAGCCTGCTAACTACCCTCGACTGCTGCGAAGATACAGCCATCACAGCAGACATCAGCGTACATGTCTCACACATGTAACTGCTGCCACTGCCAGTGCTGCATAATTGTTGGTTAACCAATGTTTTCTGCAAATCGCATTTCTTCTCGACACCTTGCTTGATCAATTGTAACTTTCTCAGATTACCGAATGTGTTGTTTCACGTGTTTTCACTTTAAACCTTCCTCACTAAAGTAAACCTTCCTCCGGGTGTTTACCCGCAGCTTTTTTCCAACTCTGAATGCGTTTCAGTTGAAAGACACAGGATCTTACAACTTTGCAGTTTTTCGTGCAAATTGTGCAGACACTTTTCTTGTTAACTCAGCCATTTTGTTTATCAGATTTGTCTGTTTGCGCGTTTCGACATAAGTTCACGCACAAACCATTGCGAGACAAACTGTAAGTGTTTCACTGTGCAATACTTTCATTAAGGCCTTCACTTTAAATATTCTTTTATGTGCATCTTAATTAGCCTCATTGGTCTCATTCAGTTGAATCGAACCTACATCCAATAAGTCTCACGACACATTTGATAGTGTATGAATCAGACATGCGTCGTACATGTAATGACAATCATCTATATTTTGTTACTTACCTTGCTAAGAATTCTTAAGTTGCATAACTTCCGTTTAAGAGATTCTCTAGAGACCAAGCTATGTCTAGATATCTATGTATATACGTGACAACAACATTCGCACAGCTGTGGCTCCGAGAGACAAGACAGCACTTCAGATAATTGCAATTACGCTGTTTAAAACAAAAGCTGCATGTCGTACAATTATAGAAAAACATTAACAGTTGACGATCTTATTTTTGTTTGTGTTGTGTGTTCATTTACATATCTGTCGTTCAGCCTTACGAAGATATATGGCTGAACGGGTGTGTCCTCACGTCAGCTGTTTTCTAAAAATAAATCGGAAAAAATGTAAAGCCAAAGCAAATATTAGTACTGGACTAGACCGCATTGGACTGACACTGCTGTGCTGTGCTGTGCTGTGCTGTACTGTACTGTGCTGTGCTGTGCTGTGCTGTATTGTGCTGTGCTGTACTGTACTGTACTGTACTGTACTGTACTGTGCTGTGCTGTGCTGTGCTGTGTCAGCTGTGCTGTGCTGTGCTGTGATGTGATGTGATGTGCTGTACTGTATTGTACTGTACTGTACTGTATTGCACTGTATTGTACTGTACTGTACTGTACTCCAATGTACTGTACTATACTCTAATGTACTGTATATAGGAATAAATTCGAAGGCGTCAATACTCATGAAACAAAACAACAAGATTTCTGATCTTCGCGCAAACGATATTCTTGTGCATAAAAAACATGCGAAATCGATTAACATTGCACACAATTGACAGGCAGTTAAGTGTTTAATAATACAAAGATGTACGAACCTACAATTATATGAAGAATAATCCTCCAGAAAGATTTTCTTTATAATAAATGAAAACAGACTTCTTGAATTGAAAATGTGGAATAATTTCATAATTCAGATGTCGTAAAGAACGCAACATCTGGCTTCGAGAGGAGTGTTCCTGTTTACTTATCTGACATGATATCTCGAAAGGAAATTAGAACGATCATTATCCAACGACAATCGATGTCAACGTTCTTATTATCACTCGAATCTAACATAACATCTAGCTGTCGTGGTGTTCAAGAAAGATAAATGGTTTGTCTACGTGCTTCATCAAAATTTATTTATTTATTTTTTATTTTAATCAGACCTTATTCCAAAATGAAAGACATCTGAGACCTAGCCCTTATGACTTCGTTTGAAAGTAAAAAAATATATTTTGAATTTTGCCACATGAAAAAAAATAAAAAATAATATTATTATTATTATTATTACATGAAAACGAGTTCAGAAGGGCTAAATTATATGTATATAAAATAATTTAAATTTTGGAATAAGGTTTATTTTGATCTTTTTTTTACTTGTAGGCTGCCATCTTTATGAAAACCTATTTTCAAATTGCTGCGCGCGCGTTGCAAATTGATATCCCTGATTGATATAATATATCAACACGATCTCTTACCAAAATTTAAGTATATGTCTTCTCAAATTAAGACGTGGCCCTAATTTATCTGTCCCACAAGCGGGATGTTAAACTTGAACACATAAAGCTAAAAATCCTAGAGGGCCGTTGTGGTCGGGGTATCAGTACCGGAGGGCCGCGACTAGGTTTAGGGACACCGGGGGGTTCGTGGTTAGGTTTAGGGTTTCCGGGGGGTTGTGGTCCGGGGTTGGGGTATGGGGATGAGTTTTCATTTAAAATTAAGGATTATCCTTAATTTGAGGCGAGTTGACAATTAAGGATAATCCTTAATTTTGGAGTGAGGTCGACCTGAATAATATTGGGTCGCCCTGCGACATGACGTCATACACTGAGCCAGTGTCCCAACTGGTCAGCGGTCTTGTGGCGTGACGTCACACTATGAGCCAGTGTTCTAACTGATCAGCGGTAATTATTTCCTTGGGGAAAGAAAATGGCGGACTTGTTATGTGTGTTTCTTTTTTTCTGAATAATTTATAAACGATGAAAGTTGTTTATAACACGATGTGAAAAAAAGACAAACATTACTAGTTGAGGCACCGGTATGGCGGATACATTTAAACTAGTTTCAGGTGGAGAAGATATCAAAATATGGGAGTCATCAAATCTTCGTTTAATTCAAACATTGAAACCACATTCTCAAGCCGTCAGTTCACTCACTTGGAGTCCGAATAATATCCTTTTAAATTGAATATAAAAGACCAACTGATAATTAGCTTTTAATGGCGTGTATGTTTACTGAAATTTGGTAGAATAATAGTGGATAGTTATGTGAATAATATGTCGACTTACTGTAAAAGATTGTTGAGTTGATCATTTAATATGGCGTGGTTGTGTTTTTTTGAACAAAAGAATGTGTATTTTACCAAAGCTAATATCTCCCCCAAAGGGTTAATATCTACATGTAGTTCTCCTTGTTTCAAAGTCCTTAACATATCTCAGATAATTTCTTAGCAAGTACAACACCTGGAGATAATGTTGTTGTGACATCTTTTAAAGGACCGTCACCAAACTCAGTTGAACTATCTGGTTGTGTAAGTAACATAAGTATTCTTTTTAAAAATAAGCAAGAAAGCTGGGTTTTCTGCAGCTTTTCTTTCCATAAAATCAATACTTTACATGCACTGTACTCGAATAAATGCTAATTATTCTGCTTAAAAATGCTGATTTTGTTTTGTTTAGGAAGATGACACTTGTCTTGCATTCAACTCGACATCACGTCATTTGCTAACAGCAGGAAAAAGTAAAATTCTAAATCTCTGGGACCTTAAAACAAGAGCTATTAAGAAAAAAATTAAGGCAATAATTATATTATATTAAAATAGATTTTTTTATTGTGAATTGGTTGGACAATGTTATTCTCTAATAGTGTTATAAAAGTAGTGTGCTGCGTAGGCAGTGTTGATACAACAATGGAAGTATAGTAAGGTTAGATATACATAAAATGTTTATTTTATAGTTTAAATATATATAATCTTGAACTTTTTAGAATCCCACGGATGCCATAAATTGTGTGACTTTTAATTGGAACGATACAAACATTGCATCAGGAAATACTGCTGGTGACATTTTTATACACAGCATGACAACGACCCAAACCTCAGCAGCTTTACGCTTACCAAAAACACAGGTGGGTGCTGCTAAATAAAAAGATAAATTGAAAAATAAATATGGGGTAAACTGCAGTTGCTTTTTGTTGGCAAAATTTCTTGTAAGATACACAGTCAGGTTATACTTTTTGGATTGAGTTTATTCCAAATACATGTATTGTTTAGCAAGCAGGTAACACAGTTTGTAGTTCTTCAAGCCTCTCTGGGGTACAAGTCGACCTGTTTTCATTGTTTTGATGTAATCATTAACCCATTACTGCCTAGGATGTTTGAGGGGTTCTTCCATTCGTCATGGGTAAAATTGTCTTGAGTTAAACAAGTAAAAAATAAAGGGGTTGTTTCAGGCCAGCTCAGGCAGGAATGGGTTAATCAATTGTTAACTCATTGCTGCCTAGGATGTCCGAGGGTTCTCGCTTTGATGAGTAAAATCATAACTAAGACAGAGTGAAAAAATAAAGGGGTTGTTGTCCAAAACGACAGTTTCGTTAACTGCAGATCAATTTCAAAGCAATCACGAGATGTATTCTTATGTACCACGTGATAGCTTGTTTATGAGTTAACAATTGATGTTTATCACGTGGTACATGAGCATACACCTCGTGATTGCTTTAATATTGATCCGCGGTTTATAAAACTGACACTTCGGAAGCGATAAAAAAATCATCCATGTCTCGCTCTACTGATTTGAGTAGTATACAGTACCGCATAATTTAATCCTTTCACGCATGCCTTTCCAAGACTTCTCTCCTTGATGAGTAAAATCGTCTGGTGTTTCACAGAGTAAAAAGATAAAGTTGTTCAACAACAGTGATGCCCAGGGTTATAAATTAACAAATGAATTTAAACCTTAACTCTTTGTTATTTTTTTCTTTGTAAGACCATCCATCGAATTCATTATTCAAAGTTCAAGAAAGCTTTCCTTGGTTCAGTCAGTGATGATGGTGCTATGAATATCTGGGACACAAATTCTAAAAAACTTGTGTCTTCATTTCCTGATCAACATACTGCTCCAGCAATAGATATTTGTTTCTCACCCATGAATGATATGCTCTTAGCATCTGTTGGACTGGACAAGAAAATTATCTTTTATGATGTTCTTGGGAAAAAGTAAGTTCTAGGTGGTCAGACTTATTATTATTTATTATGGTCAATAGATTACATTAACTATACAGTTTTATCATATAATTGTGAACACTGTGCACATATATATGCATACCCACATACATACACACACGTATACATATATATATATATATATATATTCAAACAAACAAAGTGTTGTTCGCGAAATGTCGGAAAGTGCTCAATACCGTAAAGATAGAGTGAATATACTATAAGTGGGCTTACCTCAAATGTTGATGGTCGCTACTGTCAGTTTCACGCTGGGCGATCCTCAGGCAGCTGAAGATCGCGTGAAACTTACAGTAGCGACCATCAACATTTGAGGTAAGCCCACTTATAGTATATATATGTATATATATATATATCGAAATATAGTAAGGTTAGATATACTGCAGAAACAGAGAATGTAGAAATCTAACGTTTCGAGCGAAGGCCCTTCGTCAGAGAGAAACGTATATATATAATATACATACATACATATACATACACACACATTATGAACGTCAATTTCTGTTTTTCTAGGACGTCAATTTCTTTTCAATTTTTCTTTTGAATTATTTTCAATTTGGTTTATTGTCTTAGCTTTTGTATATTTTCAACAGAATTCAAAAAGCTGAAATCGAACACTGAGCGTTAAAGGTACTAAGAAGGAGGTCAGTTTATTTTTCGTCTTTCTTCCCAGGGTAATCAAAGAAATGACTGCAGAGTCCCCTCTGACTTCTATATCATTCATGCATGATGGAGCAGCATTTGCTGTTGGCTCAACTCGTGGTAAGAATGAGGTTGCTGTAGTTTACTAAACACAAATCAACTATCTCTTCTTCAGAGTTTGATTTAGGATTGAACCGCAGAACGAACGGTACGAACGAACGAACGATACGAACGATACGAACGGTACGAACGAACAGTACCAACGAACGGTACGAACGAACAGTACGAACGAACGGTACGAACGAACGAACGAACGGTACGTACGAACGAACGAACGGTACGAGCGAACGAACGGTACGAACGAACGAACGGTACGAACGAACGGTACGTACGAACGAACGGTACGTACGAACGAACGGTACGAACGAACGAACGGTACGAACGAACGAACGGTACAAGCGAACGAACGGTACGAACGAACGAACGGTACGAACGAACGGTACAAGCGAACGAACGGTACGAACGAACGGTACGAACGAACGAACGGTACGAACGAACGGTACGAGCGAACGGTACGAACGAACGAACGGTACGAATGAACGAACGGTACGAGCGAACGGTACGAACGAACGAGCAGGCAAAATATAAAACGTTTGTAACTTGTGAGTCGTTCCAGCACCGGATTATAAGTTCAGTATTATTATATAATTATATTCTTTGCTTCTTATTCAACACACTGTGCGTATATTTATTCATTTTAGGCAAAATATTAGTTTATGATCTGCGATCTGGTAGTACTCCACTTCAATCAACCTTGGCACACAAGTCAGCAGTTCAGTGTCTGTCTTTTCAACTACCGTCTAAGGTTGGTGTCTTTCAATCCTCACTTGTTCTTTTTTTTTGCGTGACGGCACTTCAACAGAATTGTTTCCATGATTTGAAGAGCTCTATCGCGTTATGGATGTACTTGGAAGGTAGAGAGAGCATTAAAAAATCTATCCAAAGTCTATCAGCTAGAGCATCTCTTACGCTTTTTTCGTGCTCTCCTAATTTCCAGGTGCATCTAGAACGTCAAGATATGAACCATTTCTTTCTTGTTGTTGACAAGCTGTGAGGCCTGCGCTAAACATCACACAATAGACGAATTTAATTCAGATGGACGTCTATTGTGCGACGTTTGGCGCAGGCCTGAGATTCTTACGTGTGTACTCAGTCTGATGAAATTTTTGCCATCATTTCCTTCCAAGTTATTTTGTAAAGTATTTTCAATTTCTGTCTCTCATGATCATTTGTAAAATATTTCTCTTCAGGGAAACAGCTCATCGTCATCTTCAACACTAGCTGAAAAATTCACCAGCCGTTCCTCGACAGACTCATCAAAATCCAGTGCTCCTCCAGTCCCATCAGGACCAAGACCTGGCCATGGACCGAGACCATTATCAGAAGCTGTACAAAATGGAGTGAGAACTAATGCTGAAGAGAGCACAATCTTTTCGCCACTCAGAGAAGGCGAGTACTGTATTTAATACTTAAAACATGAGTGTTTTTAATAGCTTCAAAAACGACCCATTTGGTAGGTTCATTGGCGTCGTAATTTTCATGAAAAACAACGTTATCTAAGCCGAGAAAATCAAAGCTAAAGTTTATGTAAACCGGAAGAATTTTTTATCAGATATAAAACCACGGACATGGTACTGATTTCCTTTGTGTTTTCCTCATGAATTATTAATTAGTTTTTGAAAGTGTGTTAAAAAATGTGGCTATCGTCTTAACTCACCATCTCCGTGTTTTGAAAACGGTGAATAAACAGCTCCTTACGAGTGATTATTACGTAAGAACATCGAAATTTACTGAATTAAATGTCTTAATGTATTTCCGTAGGACTTGGTGCAACTAATAATGGCTTAGGAAAAGAATCAGAGCAGAATGAACAATATGAAGTGTCGACGGAAGGCTCAAAAAGAACAGATAGTGTGACAGGTAGAATGAAGAAAATATTGCGTGTTTTATCTTGTTCTAAAAACTTCATGTAAAACTTCCTGCACACTGTACACCTCAGCAAACAACATGGCTGTTACCACTTACCATACAATGTCAAATCATATACCACACCACATCACATCACATGCACCACACCAGACCACATCACACCACATCACACCAAACCACACCACACCATACCATACCACATCACGCCATACCACACCATACCATACCATACCACATCACACCATACCACATCACGCCATACTATACCACACCATACTAACCATACCATATCACACCAGAACGCACTATACTATACCACACCATTATACACCATACCATATCACACTATACAAAACCATACCACATCACACCATACCATACCACATCACACCATACTATACCATACCACATCACACCATACCACACCATACTATACTATACCACACCATACCATATCACACCAGAACGCACTACCACACCATACCATTCCATATGCTACTCTAAGCAAAAACCAGTAATGCACTCCAAAAATCTTCACCATTCATCTCTCTCTTCCTTGCCTAGTTTCAAGCATATTCTCCCCGGTCAGTAGCTCAACATCGTCTTACAAACTATCCACCTCAAAGTCAATGGACGCCTTTCGAAGCAACCCCCCCACTACACAAGACCTTAACGGCTACCCCACTCTCCCTTCAACCAAAGGCGAACGTGTTGCCAAGCAACCATCAACCTCTACCCCGTACCTTGGTCGACCAAACATCGCTTCCGTTGCGGATCAATCGAGCGGAACAGGACCGAGCGAGAAAAACAAACACAGTTCTCAGTTAGACACTGATAAACAATTAGCGATAACTAATAGCGGCAGAAAACCTGTGGTGGCATCGTCATCTCAAATGCAGGTTGGAAACGAGCAAGATTTGAGTAGTGCACAGCAAGCTGATGATTTATCATCGCATGTTTTACCAAATGGTCCTGATAGGAAGAGTTTATCAAACCTGGCTGGCTCACGCGAAAGTAAGATATCATGATTGTTGCGGTAATAGATTAAAATAGAATTAGTTTAAGTTAACGAAAGCTAATCGCCAATATAATTAACATTTTGAGTAATCTCAACGGATGATCTGATAATTCAATTAGAATAATAATAATTTATTGGACCACAACTAGCAAATCAAAGTTCATGTATGTGAAATGTAGGTTAGCGTAGTCAAAAGCCATGGGCTGGCCCGGAGTAAATGTGTCGTGTTTACACTGGCATAAGCCTGGCCAAGGCCAAAGCATAGGCCAACAAAAAAAGCAAGCCCAGATATTCTTGTTTACACTACCAAAAAGTAGGCCAAACTTAGGCCAAGGCTTGCAGTGTTAATAAAAGTAGCGTGCTGCGTAGGCAGTGTAGAAACAACAATCGAAATATAGTAAGGTTTAATAGATATACTGCCGAAACAGAGAACGTAGGAATCTAACGTTTCGGCCCTTCGTCAGAGGGGCGACGTTTCTCTCTGACGTTTCTCTCTGATGAAGAGCCTTCGCTCGAAACGTTAGACTCCTACGTTCTCTGTTTTGGCAGTATATCTAACCTTACTATATTTCGCTTGCAATGTTAACACGGCTAAAGTCTTAGTGAAGGTGGTAGTGACTAACGTCATTTGAAAGTCGAGAGAAATGTTTAAAAAAAGACACTAAACTCCACCATTCACTCAGAACTTTGACAGACGCTCTATAGAAGTACTTTGAACGTGTTGTCGTAAAAATATCCTAGATTTGAAAATAATGGAGTTGTTATTTAGACCGAAATTATAATTATAATGCATCCTCCTTCTTTGCAACAAAGGTCTTTGTTCGTAGCAGTATGTCGTAACACAGGATGTACGCCAAATATTGCGTTGAAAGTTGGACGTTTTGAAAACTAATCACACAACATAGTCAGTCAGTTTCGCTAAATCCATTTATCGGTTCCCTTATTACGTTTACATTGAATGCAGTTATTTCACCCTTGTGTCCGTAGAAAAGGAGCGATGTGTAAATTAAGATACATTAGGTATATTGGCTATACAACTGTGTTAACCTAGAGTTATGTTGTTTAGTTTTGTTAGTTCTTGCTGTACAAGAATTAACGACAGCTTGTTACAGCAAAAACTAACAAAACTTTACAAACTCCAAGCTGAAAATACTATACTAACTAACGACAGCTTGTACAGCAAGAACTAACAAAACTTTACAAAGTCTAAGCTGAAAGTATTATACCAACTAACGACAGCTTGTACAGCAAGAACTAACAAAACTTTACAAGCTCCAAGCTGAAAGTACTGTACTAACTAACGACAGCTTGTAGAGCAAGACCTAACAAAACTTTACAAACTCCAAACTGAAAGTACTGTACTAACTAACGACAGCTTGTACAGCAAGAACTAACAAAAATCTGAAAGTTAAAAGACCATGGATACTTTAACTATAAGGATTGTATTGTTTTATATTGTATAGCATTGTCATTTTCTTTTTTCATGCAGATTTAGAAAATTTGACAACTGCCAAAAACAAACAAAGAGCAATCAGTCTATTAAAATTATAGTAGATCACTAAACAAATACATTTTGAAGACTTTTGTTATTTGATCTACAAGATATTAGCGTGAAATGTTCTCAAGATTGACAATGTATTTTTGATAATTGTTCTACCATAGCGTCTTTCTAAGATCGTTGTAATTGCAAGAAAGCATTTGGAACAAATTCGTCGGACGTTACGCATAATAAAACGCCAATTTGGATTTATAATGTGTGTAATCCTGGCTAGTATATCCGGATTTTTTAAAAACATTTTTCTTCTGTTTGTAGTCTTAAACGGTTTTATTCAACCTTCATCGATGGACCCTGGTGAAAATGCGACAGGATTTCAACAATTCCAAATAGAATTTATGAAAAATCTTATCGACGATGCATTAGATGAATTCAGGTAAATGTCTGCAAAGATTGAAACTTGAAACCCCACCCAACAAAACAAAACCCATATCCATAGGCTTATATCTACAATACATGATATGTAGTAGAATATAAACTACCTTTTTTAAATTTTGAAACGCCAAATTTTCTCAATGAAGATCCCTCTCGCCCGAAATTAAACCCAGAAAATAGTCCGTTGAAAAACTATTCTGTGAGCCCATGGCAGTAGTTTACATGCAGTATCTTCGTGCCTTTTAAATAAAAATACTTCATGTTTCTTTTGGGTAGGATAAACTTCCACCGAGATATCGTTAACTTACAAGTAGAAATGTTACGTCAGTTTCAAATCCAACAGGTAGGAAAACTGTGGATTAATCTAACACATGATCAGCATCACTGCCAACACCACCACCACCACTACCAACAGTGCCAACACCACCAACACCACCATCACTGCCAACACCACTGCCACTCCACCCACACTGCCAATATTAATTTTCGTTTTTCTTATCCTCAGAACGAAATGAAAGCACTTGTACAACAATATTCTTTAAACGATGCTTTGGTTGAAGAAAATGAAAGACTTCGAGAAGAGATTAAAAGACTGAAAGCGACTCACTAGGTTACGTGGAACTACAATAGGATAAAACAAACTTAAGCAGGTTCATATTGCACTGATCCCTAGATGATCCTAGATAACCCTCAGTCTACGAAAAGTGGATCCATCAAGGTCCTCCAGACATAAACATAACTTTTCAATTGTGATTAATACCGTGCAGATGATAGCCTTGTAATGTAAAGCTGTATATATAGTAAATTTACATAGTTTGTGTGATAGAATATTTGTTACATGCCTGTGTAACAGACTGGGTGGACTCCTGTTTACATGAAGCGGATTGAGTGTTCAAGTCAAATCTCGCATGTTGTTTCTCCTTGTTGTGTTTACATGAAGAAGATTGAAAGTTTTCGATCTGATCGAAACGAATGACTGAAGTCAATCCACGCAGTGGAGTGGATTGACTTGAGATTCAAGCAAGGATCGACTTGAATGTCTCCAATCTGATTCATCTAAACACGGTTTGACTTGAAAATGACTTGATACGCATGAGTGAAGTTAGTGTGTGTCGTGCTAAATGGCAGACATGGAGGGAAGCACAGAAAATAGTGTCCCAAAACCGAAAACAATGTTCCAAGCAGATCGGATTCTCCATGTAAACATGTGCCCGGATTGACTTCACTCGCGTTTTTCGATCCGATTGGACTGGCAATCCGCTTCGTGTAAACAGGACCTGAAGCGACCCAACCCATCAACATGTGATTACTGCGTGTCCATGATCGAGTCCACTGCTTCTGTCAAGCATTCGTACAAATATGAGATTGACATTGTATTGTTTTTCTTTTAGTTGTTGATGAAGGGGCCAAATGTGAAGGTTATAAAAGGAATTTCGAAATAGAATCATGATAGTTTGATGGTAGATATTCTACAAGTTCATCTTTTGAAGCCCAGATGTAGTTAGACCATATTTCATTGCTGTATTTGTGTGTTGCCCCCAACAGTTGAGCTTGGTAGAAAAACACCTACGAAATTAAATGAATCGTGTAAAAATAGCGCAAAGTACGAAACATCGCACAAACTACAAAATATCGTGCAACCAGCCTACAAGGAACTTTGCGCAAACTGCAAGCAACATCGCGCAAACTGCAAGAAATATCGCGCAAACTGCAAGAAACTTTGCGCAAAAAAAGACTTTTATAAACAAGGTGACTGCTCCCTAACAAAATAAGTGTTTCCAGACCTTTGCACTTCCAGGTCCAGCTCCGTCTTTTTCAGCTCGTCGATAAACTCCTGATGGTGCGTTGCTCGTGAAACGTACATCTATATCAGCATCAACACATTCTTTTATTATTCTTTCAGCAGCCTAAAAGGTAAATCACATGTAATAATGTTTCTTTAAATTAATCTCTTTATCAATGTCTGAATGACACGAAGCAAGTCAGTCACCTCTCGCAGTGTTTCCCCAGGATTAACATTGCCTTGTGGAAGTTGCCATTTTTGTGGATTTTGCTGATTTTGAGTCAAAAGAAATAATTGTGATTCTAGTTTTCTGTTTGGTGATTGTTTGTCATTGGTAAGGTCTGCTTCTGTTGTACGACTTGATATGATTTTATCCTTAATATGTTGTTCCTCAATTTCTTTTAACTCCTAAAAAATCAAATGATCTATGGTTAGATTATTACTTTGCCAAAAGAACAAAATAATATTTTAAAATAATAGTTTATAACATTTTATTATATGATACTGGTGGTGGTGATGGTACTGATGCTGGTGGTACTTGTGATGGTGATACTGGGATGGTGATGGTGATACTGATGATAATGGTGGTGACACCATCTGAGCAATACAAGTGCTCAAATATCACTGATGATAATGGTGATGATAATGATGGTGATACTGATGATGGTGGCCATGAGGTGGTGGTGATATTGATAAGGGTGATGGGGATGATGGTGGTCATGATGGTACTGGTGGTGATATTGATGATGGTGGTCATGATGGTATTGGTGGTGATATTGATAATGATGATGGTGATGATGGTACTGGTCTGGTGGTGGTGGTGATGATGATGGTGATACTGATGGTGGTGATACTCATGATGGTGGTGATAATACTGGTTATGATTATGATGGTGATACTGATGATGATATTGGTGATGGTATATTTACCTGATACTCTGAATCTAACAGAGCTACGTCTTTTTTCAACTCCTCATTATCTTCATCGTGTTTTAATTGTTCTCTTTTCTTCATTACTTGAGCTTTAAACAGTTCATAATCTGAAAGTGAGCTGTGTTCGTATTCCAAACGCTCTTGTAATTCTTCATACTGTTTTTCTAACTCAGTTTGATCAGGTGTGATTAGTGGAACACGTTCAACACATACAGCGATATTTAGTGATTTAATGTTAATATCTTCTGACGAGCGTTCTACTTCTGGTGATGCTACTGAACTGTATAACTTGCTCCAGTGAGGTACTGCTGTATATGAAATACAATAATCAAATTATATTGAGTACTAACGAATTAAATTGCCTCCTCACATAACTAACAAGTCAACAGACGCGTATGAAAAGGCATTGATATTTGTACAAAGATGTAACTGTAAAACCTTATTAAAATAGCTTATTCTTTGTAGGTTTATTAAACCACTTACCTGACTTAATAAAGAATGAACCAGTGTCTATTCTATATGGTATTATCCCGCAACTTGCACGATTTTTAGAGCTAAAAACACCACATAAAATACGATGTAATAAATTGCTTCTTAACCTCAGTCGAGCCGCCATCTTGTTTTTGAATATCACAGGTAACCCAAGTAAAAGGCTAAAAATAGACCAGCCTCGTTTCCATGCTAAAGAGGGTTGAAGTATCCATCGGAACATAGTTCCCTGGAAGTTTTAACCCCCGGGCATTCTGTGCCCCGGATATATAAGAGGAGGAGGATATATCGAAACTATCTGTTAAAGTTAGGTTGCTTTCTTGAGCTGTTTTTGAGAGTTCTTCAACAGTAAAATGACCACTGTTATTGTCCTTGGAGCCTCGGTAAGTTTAGCTTCTCTGCATAGGTCGTTAAACGTACAAATTACGTTTTTCAAACATATATTTTCCTTGCTTTGTGTAGGGTGATTTGGCGAAGAAGAAAATATACCCAAGTCTCTGGTTGGTGTTGTCTTGTAGTTTT
Source organism: Paragorgia papillata (assembly GCA_035771165.1). Taxonomy (NCBI): domain Eukaryota; kingdom Metazoa; phylum Cnidaria; class Anthozoa; order Scleralcyonacea; family Coralliidae; genus Paragorgia; species Paragorgia papillata. The sequence continues at coordinate 268,451 of JAWNZC010000201.1, read as the reverse complement.
CGTTTATTATCTTACATTGCAAATAAACTATCTTTAACTTGTGAATACATCCTACAGTTTTTATAACGTTTTTTGTTTATTTTCTTTGCTAAGCGATATAAAACGTGATAAACAAACCGCGTCTCTAGCTCTCGTTTCCCTTCAAATCTGTACAATCTTGTAGTTCTGTAAACATTGAAATATTGGCCTTGAAACTGACTATAAATCTTCCATAATATCCTTGTGTATTCCTTCTATGCATACATGTCTCTATTTTACCAGAATTCTGTATTTTAATAGCATTTTTTCCCATTTCTAGGGAGCTTTTCAAAGATAAACTGCTTCCAGAAGGAACTCACTTCCTTGGCTACGCTCGTTCAGATTTGAGTGTTCAGAAATTACGAGAAAGAGTCCAACCATACTTCAAGGTTTCGATTCTAGTGGACTAAGTAGATAATATTATGTTTTAATACGTACTGTAGAAAATTGTTTTGGAACAAAACGGAAATATTTTTCAATGTTAAATGGTCATTAATATTCAATTAACTGAGTTATGTAACTTTTTTCAACAAAAAGTATCTCTCATTTTTGCCCAAACTGTTTTTAAGAATTTTACGCATTTAAGCGCACAAACAGGATTTTTAAAAAGGAGGGGTAGATTTTAGCACAAAGTGACTCGACACAAATGTAGGGGTGTCCACTAGGGCATTGCTCCCCCTGAAAATTTTTTAACTAGGGGTGGTGGTTACCCCCTGCTCCCCCCCCTTGTTGTACATGTGACCCTATCTAGACTGGTCAAGAGGTTGGGACTAGCTGGGGATGGATTAATTTTTGCTTTGGAAGAATATTATTTTATACATTTCAAAATCATTTGTAGCATACTATAAATAACATTAATAGTCAAACTGGAAGTTCTCTTGCATACGACTTTGCAATATTGATACGCAACATTGCAATTTTGATTGGTGGATTCAATCGTCAACTTGTAAACGCTTTATCATGGTTCCTCGACAGGTTGCTTAAAATGTTGGTTTTAAACATTGAACATACACATAAATGTGATGTTATACTTAAAGAATTTCACATTATCCAAAGTTTGGCATTTTAAACGATCTTTTAGGGCAAGCTGTTGAGGATTTGTGATAAAGTGTGTGCAGGTTGCTGATTGAATCTGTCAATCAAAATTGCAATGTTGCATATCATTATTGCAAAGTCACAAACAAGAGAACATCCAGTTTGATTATAATTTTAGGGCATCAATATTTTATTCCAAAAAATCTTGGCAATTTACCACCTTTTCAATTTGCTCTAGCTATCTTATTATTAATATCTATTAACTATGCTTTGACCAGTAAAATTGTCTGGCATTAGACAGAGTTAAAATTAAAATAATAAAGGGGTAGTGTTTGGCCTGCTCGGGCAGATAATTCTTCTAAACCTCATTGTATAATAAATTATTCATTTAGGCTAAGGACGAGCACAAAGGCCAAGTGGAGCAGTTCTTCAAGCAATGTTCGTATGTGAAGGGATCTTATGACAAGAAAAGTGATTTTGAAAATCTTGGAAAAGAATTGGTGAAGTTAAGCAAGGGCAAGGCTATGAATCAAGTATTCTACCTTGCATTGCCTCCTTCTGTTTTTAAAGATACCACGAGTAATATCAAGAAATACTGCATGACAAAAAAGTAATTAATAAGTATTAAACTTTGTTTCAAAGCAGGAATGTGTGAGTATGGGTGGTATGTGCTGTTAGTGCACTTAAAGTGTATGTGCCCCTCCCAAAGCTTTCCACAGGTTCCCCAAACACCCTACAGGTACCCCAATGCATCCCAATTTCACCCACATAGGTCTTCTAAGAGTTGCCTGCAGAGGGGCTTAAATTATGGTTTGATCATTTAGCTCCAATACATATGACTACGGGTATATGTCAACAATTGGTCATATGTTTGTTAATTTTTCAAGGGGATGGGATCGCATTGTAGTGGAAAAACCATTTGGAAAGGACTTTGACAGTTCTGCTGATTTGTCCAATCACATTGCTGGTGTGTTTTCTGAAGAACAAATCTACAGGATAGATCATTACCTAGGAAAGGAGATGGTGCAAAATCTGATGGTATTGAGGTAAGAATGGTGGTCATAAAAGCTAGTGATTGTTTTACGCTCCACGCTGCTTAAAGTCTGACCAAGAAATAGTTAATTTGGACAATGAATTTTAACCTATTGCTGCCTAGGATGGCGGAGGGTTCTCCTTTGGCATTAGACAGAGGGTTCTCCCCTTGCAATTAACAAGTAAAATACGTACTCTGGTGTTTAGTAAACCATGGGTTGTTTTTGGCTGGCTCAGGAATAAGTGATTCTTTTTTTGATAATTTTTTTTTAGATTTGGCAATATGATTTTTAGTCCAATTTGGAATCGTAACCACATTGACAATGTTACAATTCAGTTTAAGGAAAATATTGGAACTGGTGGACGAGGTGGATACTACGATGAGTTTGGAGTACTAAGGTTTGCTAGTTTATTTATAAACTGTCATCTTATGTAAATTATTGTTTTATAAACTGGCTATAAGGAAATGTTTTATGTTTTAATTTCAAAGGGACATTCTTCAGAACCATATGATACAGACATTGTGTCTTATTGCAATGGAAAAGCCGTGCTCTAAACACGCTGAAGATCTCCGTAATGAAAAAGTAAATAAGAGCTGATTTTAAATACATTCATTCTACTCCTTTTTCTGTGGTGGTGTTGGTGGTGCCATGGTGATCATGTTGGTGGTTGTGGTGTTGGTGGTGCCATTGTGATGTTGGTGGTGGTGTTGGTGCCATTGTGATGTTGGTGGTGGTGTTGGTGCCATTGTGATGTTGGTGGTGGTGTTGGTGCCATTGTGATGTTGGTGGTGGTGTTGGTGCCATTGTGATGTTGGTGGTGGTGGTTGTTGTGGTGTTGGTGGTGCCATGGTGATGTTCGTGGTGGTGTTGGTGCCATTGTGATGTTGGTGGTGGTGTTGGTGGTGCCATGGTGATCATGTTGGTGGTTGTGGTGTTGGTGGTGCCATTGTGATGTTGGTGGTGGTGTTGGTGCCATTGTGATGTTGGTGGTGGTGTTGGTGCCATTGTGATGTTGGTGGTGGTGGTTGTTGTGGTGTTGGTGGTGCCATGGTGATGTTCGTGGTGGTGTTGGTGCCATTGTGATGTTGGTGGTGGTGTTGGTGGTGCCATGGTGATCATGTTGGTGGTTGTGGTGTTGGTGGTGCCATTGTGATGTTGGTGGTGGTGTTGGTGCCATTGTGATGTTGGTGGTGGTGTTGGTGCCATTGTGATGTTGGTGGTGGTGTTGGTGCCATGGTGATGTTGGTGGTGGTGGTGGTAGTTGTGGTGTTGGTGATGTTTGTGTGTTGTAGTAGTTTTTGTTGTTTTGTTGTTGTTGTTGTTGTTGGTGGTGGTGGTGGTGGTGGTGGTGGTGGTGGTATGGTCTCCGGTGAGCTGGTCTGAGATGAGCTGGTCTCAGTTGTGCTGAACTGAGCTGGTCTAAGCTGAGCTGAGGGGAGCTGCATGGTCTCAGCTGAGCTGAGCTGATCTAAGATCCGCTGAGCTGGCCTCAGGTGAGCTCAGCTCAGCTGTGGCCAGCTGGTGTTGTTGTTGTTGTTGTTGTATTGTTTTCCTCTTTCTCTCTTGATTTTCAACCTAACATTGTGTCTGTCTTTCACTCCAGGTCAAAGTATTACGTTCCATGCCGCCCATTGAACTGGAAAATGTTGTCCTTGGTCAGTACATTGCTAACCCAGATGGTGAAGGCGAAGCGAAAGTGGGCTACCTGGATGACCCCACTGTTCCCAAGGGATCAGTCACTCCTACTTACTGCGCATCTGTTGCTTATATCAACAATGAACGTTGGGACGGTAGGTGGAGCCTGGAGAGGATAAGGGGAGGGTCATAATGCCGACGAACAGTAGAATTACTTTTTTAAATAAAAATTAAATGATACAATATTTTCCGTTTAGGTGTTCCGTTTATTCTCAAGTGTGGAAAAGGTAAGATTTTAAGAATAAAACTCAACTTTATCAAAAGGCTTAAGATTTTTGGCTGTTAAAAACGGGGCAGTGGAAATTTTGCAACGTCAAATTAACGCACGAGCTTACGCGCATCTAATACATTTTTACGTGACACTGCGTTTTATTCTTTGCGGGGTGTTTTTGTGCATAGATAAGTTATACGGGCAACATTTTTCTTCAACTTGCAGCGCAATTTTGTTGCGTTGCAGGTTGAAAAGCGTTGTTGCACGTATTATCACCCAATATTTGTTGCCTGACAATGTTTAAGGTGGGTGGTAATACGTTGCGTGACAATGTTTAAGGTGGGTGGTAATACGTGCAACAACGCTTTTCAACTTGCAACGCAACAAAATTGCGTTGCAAGTTGAAGAAAAATGTTGCCCGTAGTACCTCATCTTTAGTGCTCTGTGTACATTTCTAGTAACGTGAAAAAAAGGCCAATGAAAGTGTAGCGAGCAGAGCTTTAGCACACACACAACAGAGTTGGAGTGCAGAACAATTTAATAAAACAAAGTACAATCTTATATAACATAACATTGCGTGTGAACCTCGCCCAAAGTAGGAAACTGAAGACAACAACAGGAAGAACGTTAAGGTTCCTACTATCACACGTAAAAACGCACAAGCTGTTACAGACCTGCAAGCAAGTTGTTACAAGGCTGTTCAACAGGCTGTCACCATCATGTGTTCGCACTGGCTGTCCCAGTCTGTTAACATGTCTGTAACAGACTAACAGGTTGTTGACAACTTGTAACAAGGCTGATGACTCCAACAGACTGATGACTCCAACAGACTGATGACAAGTTGTTCCAACAACCTGTTACCGTTCTGCACTTAACAAGTTGTTAACAGATTGATGCTAACAAGGTTGTAGCAGCTTCTTGAATGAACAGCGTTGTTACAACGTTTTGAATGAACAGCCTTGCTACCGACCTGTTGCGAACACATCCTGTTGACAAGCTGTGAGATTTTTACGTGTGAACTTAATCCGATTAGTATCCCTACGTAAGTTTAACATGTAACAACAATCTCAACACGCAACAAGTGTATAAACTTATTTCTAAATGTAATCTTTTTCTAATCTACACAATTTCTTTTTCATGTAGCTTTAAATGAAAAGAAAGCTGAGATAAGGATTCAGTTCAAGGATGTCCCAGGTGATATCTTTGGTGGAAAGTGTTACCGAAATGAATTGGTCATACGACTGCAACCAAAAGAGGTTCTTGTTTTTCTGATTCTCAGAATAATTAAATAATGAATTCTAGTTTAAAAAAAGGTTGTGTTGTGAAAGACAATTTGTTTATGTTTAGGCAATCTACATTAAGATGATGGTGAAAGAAGCGGGAATGTCGTTTGAACCGGTCATTAGTGAAATGGATCTGAGCTATGATTCACGTTATAAGGTAGGTATATCTCATTTCGTTTTTTAGGTGTGGATTGGTTAGGTGGGTGGTGAGTGGGTGGATGAGTGAGTGGGTGGGTGAGTGGGTGAGTGAGTGGGTGAGTGGGTGGGTGGGTGAGTGGGTGGGTGGTTGAGTGGGTGGGTGAGTGAGTGGGTGGGTGGGTGAGTGGGTGAGTGAGTGGGTGTGTGGGTGGTTGGGTGGGTGAGTGAGTGAGTGGGTGCGTGGGTGAGTGAGTGAGTGGGTGGGTGAGTGAGTGAGTGAGTGGGTGGTTGAGTGGGTGGGTGGGTGAGTGAGTGGGTGATTGAGTGGGTGGGTGGGTGGTTGAGTGGGTGGTGAGTGAGTGAGTGAGTGAGTGAGTGAGTGGGTGGGTGGGTGGGTGAGTGGGTGAGTGAGTGGGTGTGTGGGTGGTTGGGTGCGTGGGTGAGTGGGTGGGTGAGTGGGTGGGTGAGTGAGTGAGTGAGTGAGTGGGTGAGTGAGTGAGTGGGTGGGTGAGTGGGTGGGTGAGTGGGTGGGTGAGTGAGTGAGTGAGTGGGTGGGTGAGTGGGTGAGTGGGTGGGTGGGTGAGTGGGTGCGTGGGTGAGTGGGTGGGTGAGTGGGTGGGTGAGTGAGTGAGTGGGTGAGTGAGTGAGTGGGTGGTGGGTGGGTGGGTGGGTGAGTGAGTGAGTGAGTGAGTGAGTGGGTGGGTGAGTGAGTGAGTGAGTGGGTGGGTGGGTGGGTGGGTGGATGAGTGAGTGAGTGAGTGGGTGGGAGGGTGGGTGAGTGAGTGAGTGAGTGAGTGGGTGCGTGGGTGAGTGGGTGAGTGGGTGAGTGGGTGAGTGAGTGAGTGAGTGAGTGAGTGGGTGAGTGAGTGAGTGAGTGAGTGAGTGAGTGAGTGGGTGAGTGAGTGAGTGAGTGAGTGGGTGAGTGAGTGAGTGGGTGAGTGAGTGGGTGGGTGAGTGGGTGGGTGAATGAGTGAGTGGGTGAGTGGGTGAGTGGGTGAGTGAGTGAGTGAGTGAGTGAGTGAGTGAGTGAGTGGGTGAGTGAGTGAGTGAGTGAGTGAGTGGGTGAGTGAGTGAGTGGGTGAGTGAGTGAGTGGGTGAGTGAGTGGGTGGGTGAGTGAGTGAGTGAGTGAGTGAGTGGGTGGGTGGGTGAGTGAGTGGGTGGGTGAGTGAGTGAGTGAGTGGGTGGGTGGGTGAGTGAGTGAGTGGGTGAGTGAGTGGGTGGGTGAGTGAGTGAGTGAGTGAGTGAGTGAGTGGGTGGGTGGGTGAGTGAGTGAGTGGGTGGGTGAGTGAGTGAGTGAGTGAGTGGGTGGGTGAGTGAGTGAGTGAGTGGGTGAGTTAGGTGGATGGTGCGTGAGTGAGTGAGTAGATGGTGCATGTATAACAGGAATATTTAATCTTATATTCCAAACTTTTCTTCACTTTAGGATACTAAGCTCCCAGATGCATACGAAAGACTCATTTTGGACGTCTTTTCTGGCAGTCAGACTCACTTTGTTCGAAGGTCAGTTTATCAAACTTGTCACTTATTGTGTGAAGATACTAAGCCTTAGTTTGTCACTCAAACGTTTGAACCTCTCAGGAACAGATCTTGGTTCCTCTTTGGACTGGATGATCTACTAATTAGGGATCAATTCAAGGATAACCCCCAACAGTTAGCGGTCTATAGAATTGTCTCGTTCTAATTGAATGACCCACTAATTAGAATGTAATTGATCTAATTATTTAAAACAAAGTCAAGCAATCAATATTATTATTTTGTTGTTTTAGTGACGAGCTGGCTGAAGCATGGAGAATTGTTACTCCTCTTCTTGAAAAGATCGAGACAGATAAAATCAAACCAATTCCTTACAAGTTTGGAACGTGAGTCATCTCAAGAGCTGTTTGTTGTTTTAGCTGTCTTTGTTTGTTCCTCTGTATCCTCACTCGCAGGGGGACAAGGAGGGATACAAAGGACGTCTGTGGATAACACTAAGTGTACTCCACACTATTTCTCTACAAACGTCTTGTGTGTATATTTGCAGACGTGGACCTGAAGAATCTGACAAATTGGTCCAGAGTGTTGGCTTCCAGTACACAGGACGATATTCGTGGAAATCCCAAATATAGCCTACCAAATGACGTAACCAAGTGACGTAACCAAGTGACGTAACCAAGTAGCGTAACCAAGTGACGTAAGCAGTAGCGTATTTAATAATAGGTAGTGTCAGTTACTGTTTTAGCCAGGAGAATAAATTCGAAAAAGCTAATCTAAAATTGTATAATTAATAACGTATTATATTTAGTTAGAATTGTTAAGTAATGAACTATTGGTTACCGGAATTGTGCCAGCAATTGTAGCATTAAATAATTATCTTTTTTTTACATTTCTGCATCAGCATTTGGAGAATACATTTCTCTTTTTATTTTAGTAGTGGGGAGTACGGTGCGGGTTGTAGCCATTCACGCAACTTACGCCATTCCCGGCATTTCCCGCTACATACGCCATTCCCGCCACACACGCCATTCCCGCCATTCTCGCCATTCCCGCCATATTTAACACAATGTTCATATCTATCGATGAATCATCTTAAAAAAATTGTTGAAATGCACCAACTTAGGTCTGTTTCCGTTTCAAATGTCATATATCAGTTATTTGTGAAAACAAAATCTCTTTTAATATATCATTATCTAGACTAGGTTTATTTATATTTTTTTACCCCCCTCGTGTTGTAAATTGAAGAATTCCGTCTATTGAGTGGAAGTTATGTTGGGACCTATGGAGGTAGGGCCTTCTAGAAGGGTTACCCTTTGAAACGAGTCAAAAGATAGCCTTTGTTCACATGGAGTGAGGTTGTCCCTTGTATAGAAGGGCTAACTCTTCTAATAGGGTCACCTTGGTTCAGCGTGACCTTTCCCTCCCTCTCGTGTAAAACAAACCTTAGAGTGCACTGTGATAGTGACTGTGATTGAATAATAAGATAAACATAATTGCATTAAAACCAACAAGATTATCTTACTATGAAAACAATCTACTGCTATTATGCCTGCACAGTGAATATTAATATTTCAATAGAAAAGCTTGGACTTTGAGTGAGACGCACCTGCCCTGGGTGTGTTTAAAAGTACCACACTTGCCATGTTTACAATCGCCGATTTATGTTGCTACGGCAATGAATGACACACCAGCTTCTCTTTTGGACCTGTTGTAACATATACTGCACACACAAACTTGCAAGTTTTTAATATATAGGGTCAAAAACTGGCACGCAAGTCACCTAATTGCCCAGTGGAGCATACCTTTGGCTCAGGTGTCCATTTGTTAAAGATAACGTGGTGTCTCGACGATATTAGGTTTAAGATGATATATGCCATGCGTTTCTTTTGTTTTAATTATTACCCTCACTCCAATAGTTCTAATTTCTTTTTTCTTTAAAATTCTCTTCTGGCAATAAAAATATTGCTAAATTAATTGCTAAATTAACAACTTGTAGATTTTCACACACCAAATCCAATTGACACATATTACTTATCAATCGGCGCCAGAAATGCTCTAGTGTGAAGTATGTGGTCGACACGCACCTTTTGTGTACTGTGTAGCTACATTCAAAATGCGCGAGTTGCTTAAGGGTTGAGACTTGAGATGACGAAAACTGTCTTGGTGCTTCGCCTTTTTACCTTGGCCTAATATATTTATAACCCTTTCGTCTTACAAGAGCTTCAACTCTATGTCTGATATGTCTGTATCAATGACATCAGATGAACAATGTTTGAAAAATTATCTCACTCCTAACCGAGAAACTCGAAGCCAAACGTCGCTCTTCAAGTAGTTCCGGATGGAAAATCTTAAACTAAGCTAAACTAAACTAAACTAAAGATGTGATGAAAAGCTAATGCATAATTTGATCGTAAAGTTTGTTACGCCATGGGTTACACAGACTTGATGTATTGATAACGAAGTGTAAAACGATCGTCGATACCCTCGGTTCAACACAGTTGGCTTTCTGTCAGTTGGCTTTCTGTCAGTTGGCCTATCTATCTTTGATACGAACAGCAGGAGTCCAAGCGTCCTAATCGTTAGTGATATAACCACGGGCAATCTGTGGCATCCTATCGTTAATGATATAACCAACGGGCAATCAATCTGTGGCCGCCATAGATTGCCTGTGGTTATAACTAACGATAGGAAGCTTGGACTCCTGCTGTTATCAAAGATAAACTGAAAGACGCAGATGGTATATAGATCTCGCTAGCATTCCCTACCGAACCTGCAGGTAATTCCGCTATCCGAAACATTACGTGGTCGTCTTCAAAATGGTTCGAACCTGGTGGTTATTGGCAGTGTTTGTCGTTTGTGTTAATGTTTGGCAGAATAGCTGCGCAGCTTCGTCGCCAGATTTAATCAAGGAAAATTCACATTCTCAAAGCCCTGATGAAGAATGGGTTGAGAAGAACAGCAACTCGACTGATGTTGATCTGCTATTAGAAGAATGTTTAATCAATGGCTACTGCAGGATGATAGGGAAACCTGTAGCTCGCTTGAAGTTGGAAGAATCGCGCAATGTTCGATCACGGTCCAAGAGAAGAATTTATGGATCAGATAACAGGTTTTACATCTTGCCACGGTTTACCCGAAGAAGACCATTTAACAGTGCGGTGGCTATTAGGCTTCGTGGAGGGAAGACCAGTTGTAGTGGTACTGCTTTAACTAAAAGACTCTTTCTCACCGCCGCTCATTGTCTGCTCACTTCTACAGGAGATATAGGTAAGAGACAAGTTGTTTTCTATTTTAAAATTAGCCTGCGAGCAGGTCCTTTGGACTCAAATCAGGTCAAGAGGTCGTTCGATGCGCGAGAATGTTTGCACCAAATTGCGCGACCACGGGGGGGGGGGGGTATCTCTTCCTAAACAATTGCGCTTCGGAAATATTTACAATTGTGCCGTAAATCTAAAATTTAGCACCGGAAGTACCCATAATTGCCTACCCGAAGTATTGAGAATTGCGCAGTAAAAGTACCCAAAATTGTGCACCGGAAGTACCCAAGATTTACAATAAAGTTTTGCTTCGTTAGAGTTTAGAAGAAAAAAACAATTGATTTTAATCTTGTATCATTGTACCAATAATTACTGAGTTTTTCACAATGCAAGTATTTAGTTCTGATTTCCTTTTTAGCTACTGACATCCAAGTAGGCATTATAGCGCCAAATGGCTCTATGAAATGGACGCAAGTAAAAAAGGCATATTACCACAATATTTGGAAATGGGAAAAGAGAAGAAGGCACAGTAAAAGAAAGGTGTGTAAAAAATCTCATCCTCTAGAAAGGTGTGAACTTTAGGAAGGTGTGTTTGTCTTGAGAGGTGTATCTGTTTGTGAGAGGTGTGTCTGTAAGAGAGGTGTGTCTGTGTAAGAGAGGTGTGTCTGTGTAAGAGAGGTGTGTCTGTAAGAGAGGTGTGTCTGTAAGAGAAGTGTGTTTGTAAGAGAGGTGTGTCTGTAAGGGAGGTTTGTCCATAAGAGAGGTGTGTCTGTAAGAGAGGTGTGTCTGTAAGAGAGGTGTGTCTGTAAGAGAGGTTTGTCTGTAAGAGAGGTGTGTCTGTAAGAGAGGTTTGTCTGTAAGAGAGGTGTGTCTGTAAGAGAGGTTTGTCTGTAAGAGAGGTTTGTCTGTAAGAGAAGTGTGTCTGTAAGAGAGGTGTGTCTGTAAGAGAGGTGTGTCTGTAAGAGAGGTGTGTCTGTAAGAGAGGTGTGTCTGTAAGAGAGGTGTGTTTGTAAGAGAGGTGTGTCTGTAAGAGAGGTGTGTCTGTAAGAGAGGTGTGTGTAAGAGAGGTGTGTCTGTAAGAGAGGTGTGTCTGTAAGAGAGGTGTGTCTGTGCAAGAGAGGTGTGTTTGTAAGAGAGGTGTGTCTGTGTAAGAGAGGTGTGTCTGTGTAAGAGAGGTGTGTCTGTGTAAGAGAGGTGTGTCTGTGCAAGAGAGGTGTGTCTGTTTTTGAGCAGTGTCTGTTGTGAGAGAAACTGTTTATAAGCAGTACTTTCAAAATATGTATGGTATAGTAAAATACCCTAATATTGTGCGTGCTTTAGGATTACATGAAGTATCGCTTGGATTACGCAGTTCTTGAAACTGTTTCTGCCCTTGATGTGTCGACGTTGAAAATCCGCGTGCTTGAGACAGACAATGAAGGAAAAGAGATCTTACAACATGGCAAGACCTACATGTATTTATTTGCCTTTGATGATTATCTCCAACCTTCGATGTTGCGTTTTCGTTACTGTACAATGAAAAAAATAACTCGAAGGAAGATCTTCAGCTACTGTGACACTTTCCCAAAGACTGCAGGCGCAGGAGTGTACGTGCAAAGACGTGATCCGACAACAAAAAGAATTGAACGAGAGGTAATGGAAATGTTTCTTTTTTTTTAATTTTTCCAGTTGTGACTGAATTTTAATTGTTCATTCGTTTCTCGATGTTAAAAATTAGTAATAAATCATTGTTTATATAAAAAACTTACCAATTAGGTAACTCCACTGAGTAATGTACAAATATACTCACAGCCCTCACTTAGTACAAATAGCAATGCCATATCATACGTATTTGTTTTTTTCTCATGGTGTTTTGGTGAGGGAGGGGTTTCATGTTTTTTTCCACTTCACTTCACTCCACTTCACTCCACTTCACTTCACTCCACTTCACTCCACTTCACTCCACTCCACTTCACTCCACTTCACTCTACTTCACTTCACTTCACTTCACTTCACATCACTCCACTTCACTCCACTCCACTTCACTTCACTTCACTCCACTTCACTTCACTTCACTTCACTCCACTTCACTCCACTTCACTCCACTTAACTCTACCTCACTTCACTTCACTTCACTCCACTTCACTTCACTTCACTTCACTTCACTTCACTCCACTTCACTTCACTTCACTCCACTTCACTTCACTCCACTTCAACGCCTGTTACATTGCACCTAGCTCACAAGACGTACCACATGCACTACATATATTTATAACATATAGATGTAATACAACGGCGTTTCTGATTGGCTACAGTGTGTGCTCCATAACTCGATGGAGCACGGCAATTTCAAACGTAATGAGAAACTAATTTTTAATCAGCGAAATAAATCTTGTTTTCCGTTGTTTTGTGTCTGATTCTCTGTTATAAAATAAATGGTTCATGGTTTGGCGTGCTCCATTGAGTTATGGATGCACTTGGGAAGTTGGAGAGGACTCAAAAATCTAGACTACGCCTTGACCAACTCTTACGCTTTTTTCGTGCTCTCTCAACTTCCAACGTGCACCATAACTCGATGGAGCACACCAAACCATGAACCATTTCTTATACGTACAACCTTTCATATGAATATTTCTCGTCCATTATTATTTGCTTTCAGGTTATTGCTATCGAGACTGGGGACTACAAGAAACCTGCTGAAGGAACAGTGAAGTTCTCCACAGCTCTTCGCATTAGCAAACGAATATTTGGTCATATTTGTCTCTTGATCTTGAAAGCGCACGGCAACTGCATGACACTGATGCACGGCACATGAAAGAATTGGAGAAGTGATGTTTAAAATGCTAGAAAACTCCCAATATATAATAGGGCTGTTGTGTTAATTACTATTTGGCGTTTGAAATAAATGGTTTGATTTTTCTACGTACTTTTAATCGTAATTAGCTAATTTTATTTATACTGGATAACCCTATCAGTCATATCTAAACTGTTCTCCCTAGAGCTCCAGTAAGGACCATCTCTCATTAGTCCAGTGTTACTACAGGAGTAAACCAGAGTAAACTAAATTAACTTTATTTATACTGGATAACCCTTTCTTTCAGTTATATCTCAACTGCTCTCCCAAAAGAGGTCCAAGTAAGGACCATCTCTCATTGGTTCAGTGTTACTACAGCAGAGTGCCCGGAAAAAAACCTGTGGTGTTTGGTAGAGTCAAACTGGGAGTGAGATATTGCATGCTCTTGCCACGAGAACATAAAATCCATATCTTTGAGCAACCGTGTAATGTTCTATTTATTATATGGACAATGAAATCAGTTATGCGTGGAAGTGATGTTGATAAACTGAGTTTAATGCAAAAACTACAATCGCTTAAAACTTTTAGAAAATACAAATGAAAAATACAACAGCTTCTTGGAATACGTCATTTTACGTGAAAAACTGAATTAAGAGAAGTTACTGGCTCAAATTTACTTGATTCGAAACTTGTGGCGAAGGGCGTAAATTTTGACTTGTCGATATGTCACTCGCGAGCGTTACATACGAGAAATACTCGGTTCCCGGATGTAGTGAAATATGGATTCTACGAGTGTTTTAGTTGCTAGTAAAATACTCTTCTCCATATAATAAGTACTATTTACAAAACTATTAAGTAACTAGCTAAAAACGTCCTTTTCACGTATTAAGTGGTTTTCAGAAAGTTCGTAACTTGCTGCTGGAGCTCGCAAAAATGCGTGATATAAACAATCCAGTTTTATAGATGCACGATTTCACATGCAAGCTGAGAAACTTGTAGTTGTTTTAACATCTGCCGCAAGAACAGTGCATGTTCTGACTGTCCTAGTTAATGAGGTCGTATGGATCTATATATAAGTGAAGTGACTAAAATATTTCTTGATTTCATACATCATCCAGAGTTTCCAGGAAGAGTTTCCAACCATTGGTTTGTATAAAGGAATTGTCGACTATTGACCATCTGCTCTCGTGCTAGCCAATGGCCGTAAGGTTAAGGTTTTTATGGCTTTCTTCCGCTAGTCTTGTTTTCAGTATTTTGTTCGGTTCTAAGTCGGGTATACTGTTTCCTTACGCTGAAAGAAAAAATGTAGCGAAGAATGCCTCTTTGTTTATTGCATTGTTTACAGTTTATTGCACTCCACTTTACTGTACTCCACTCCACTTCACTCCACTTCACTTCACTTCACTCCCGATCGACTTCACTCTACTCCACTCCACTCTACTCCACTCCACTCTACTCCACTCCACTCTACTCCACTCCACTCTACTCCACTCCACTCTACTCCACTCCACTTCACTCCACTATACTTCACTCCACTTCACTCCACTCCACTCCACTCCACTCCACTCCACTCTACTCTACTTCACTCCACTCTACTTCACTCCACTTCACTCTACTCCACTATACTCCACTTCACTTCACTTCACTCCACTCTATTCCACTATACTCCCCTTCATTTCACTCCACTTCACTCCACTCTACTATACTCCACTTCACTTCACTCTACTCCACTATACTCCACTTCACTCCACTTCACTCCGTTCTATTCCACTATACTCCCCTTCATTTCACTCCACTTCACTCCACTCTACTATACTCCACTTCACTTCACTCTACTCCACTATACTCCACTATACTCCACTTCACTCCGTTCTATTCCACTCTACTCCCCTTCATTTCACTCCACAGTCCATTTCCCAAATACTTACCATCGCAGCCATAAAATTCGACTCGTAAACAAATATCATTCTTCCACGATGTCGGATTTATTCTTAAATATTTCGCCACTATTGGCGGATGTAGTTTATGATCCATGACTTCAAACGAATTCTTATTTCCCTTGAAGATCTAAACAATATTCTATGTTTATTTCATGTGAACATTTACTAAGAGTGACATATCGTCGCCACTGTCGTCAATGGATACGTAAGTATACTGTTAAACATATTTCTCAAACTCATTAATAATTCATGAGGAGAACATAATGGCAATCAGTTACCGAGACGTTGTGAAATGTGGTAATAAACGCTCATAAATTAAAGTTGCTGTTATATACACGATGCGATTTTTCTTGCAACTTGCAACAAATCACTGAATGTTGCAAGTTGCATAGGAAATCGCACCGTGTAACACCCCGTAGCAACTTGCGATTTTGTTATTTTTGCCGTGTTGCAAGTTGCAAGAAAAGTTGGATGGGTTCTACTTTTTCCTGCAACTTGCAACAAAAATCGCAAGTTGCTGAACGTGTAACACCCTTCCTGCAACTTGCGATTTTTTTTTCACGAGTAAATTTGTTGCAAGTTGCAAGAAAAATCGCATCGTGTAACAGCACCTTAAGACAAGTTTTACCTCAAATTTCTCTTTAAATACTGATTTGTCTGAGAAGCTATACCATACACTCGAAAGCCGTTTATTATCTGATTTAAAAACACCTCGAAGTGAGTTAAAAAAACTCCGCTATCTTCTCGTTAATTATTATAAGTTTATATTGCCGTTTGTATTTATATAAATTTATTTAAATATTATTCCTTACCGTAGTCGTTTTTCGTCGATCGTTCGTTCGTTGGTAAAACCAGCCTCGTTTCCACACGTAGGTTTGTGTTTTAACTTACTGTATTGTTATACGAGCTGTTTGTTTTCTCGATACCGTAAGATTTTGTCTTTCCTTCAGTCGCCTATATCTTTGTCAATGTTAGTCTATCTCATGTGTTTGTTTGTTTGTTTGTTTTAGTTTGTTTTGGTTCCGTTCGTTCGTTCGTTCGTTCGTTCGTTCGTTCGTTCGTTCGTTCGTTTTGTTCGTTTTGTTCGTTTTGTTCGTTCGTTCGTTCGTTCGTTCGGTTTGTTCGTTCGTTCGTTCGTTCGTTCGTTCGTTCGTTCGTTCGTTCGTTCGTTCGTTCGTTCGTTCGTTCGTTCGTTCGTTCGTTCGTTCGTTCGTTCGTTCGTTCGTTCGCTCGTTTTGTTCGTTTCGTTCGTTCGTTCGTTCGGTCGGTCGGTCGGTCGGTCGTTCGGTCGTTCGGTCGTTCCGTTGTGTCTTTGTCAGTATGTTTGTTGATCTGTCCGTTACACTCCCGTTTCTTCATGCGCTTATCCGTCTGTCCGTCCGTTCCCTCGTGATGCATGCATTATATTTCATCCTACCTTATCAATCCCATCTGATTTATAAACGTTCCATTCTTCGCCATCCATGCTGTGGTACAGTCTATACGACTTTACATGACGATCAAGTTCTCCCAAGCGCCCTTGCGTGCTTACTTTAGTAATTTTCGTCTTATCTCCCAAGTTAACTTGGAAATATTGTTTTCTGTTGATCTTGGCTGGACACCAGGCGTCAAGTATGTTGAAATTTTTTCGTTTGCTGCTCACTGTGATGTCATTGTCATCAACGTCTCCTGATTGGATACCCACTGTCTCGTCACAAGCTAAAAACCAATCAAACATAAGCTAGATTATGTTGGTAATAGTTACCATTGAGTGAGACCAGATTACCATGATTTTTCTGGTAATAATGATCCTTAATTTCTTTCATCTGAAAGGATTTCTACTGCCGGACTAGTCCCAGTCGATGTTGTATGTGCAGCCTCATGTACACGCGTAAAAATCTCGCAAGTTCTTACAGCATTGTTGCCTGAACAATGCTGTAACAACTTGTTGACATATGTGAACAACATTGATAAATGAACAACATTGTTCATCATTGTTTCAACAAGTTATTACAGCTTGATGAAACAACAACCGTTGTTCACGCATGTTGTAACAACCGAAGAACGTGTTGATACATCAACCATGTTCACCATTGTTGTAACATTATTGTTCATCGTTGTTATTTCGTCATGCTGTAAGAACATGTATCATCTGCGAACAACGTTGGCTATAAAAAATGCTGTTGGAACAATTTGTTCATGACTGTTGACTTATCCGTAAACAAGTTGTTCGAACCATAAGTGAACAACTTGTTGACAACTTGTTCACGGCGAGCAGCACAACATTGTTCACGGCGAGCAGCGCAACATTGTTAACGCCTGTTGACAACCGTGAACGAGTTGTGGGTTTTTACGCGTGTAGCCTGCAAGTAGCCCTCAACCCCTTAAAAGACTCTGCTCGCAGGCTACCTTTACACCATTGAACAGACCTACTTCTGTCACTTACCTTTCCTCTTTATCGTGTAAGCTATGGCGTTGTTTAGACAATATAAAAACCCAATCACAAATGCTAGGAATGGTTTGGGAACCATTTTGCTCTTCTGCAAAGGAAAATATTTTACGTTTGTTCAAGGTTGAAGTTATTACACTTGACATTATTTCCGAGATTATCTCCGTATATGTATACTAGTATATATACATATTAGTATAAGACAATTGTCTGGAAATTTGTGACTGCCACGGTCAAAACCATCAGAACAACGTTAACATGATTACCTTCTGCAAGAACTACTCACTATGGATATATATAATAGATATATATAATAGAGTGTTTTATTGATGTTTCCGCCACTAATAAAAACGATAATCTCACATGTGTGATTATTTATGATAATCTCACATGTGTCGATTATCACGGGACGCGGTTTACTGCTCTATTTTTGTGGGGAAATAGGACTATTTTTTGATATAATAAACAGAACAATGCATGAATGCTTGGAAATTTAACATTTATTTCCCGTGTTGACCAAGATATCTCACTCGTTCGCTTTGCGTCTCACCCTTGGGATTTCCTAGTCAACACTCGAAATAAATGTCATATTTCCGCACATCCATGTATTATTCTCTATATATTATATATATTACTCTTGGTAATAATTGTATTTTATTTAACATATTATATCAATAAGTAAAATATTCTCTAGCTTAAGCAAAGTAAACTTCATTTAATAAACTGATCTAACGGTTAGACACCACGCCCTATAACGTACTTTGTCAGGTTGTTTGAAATATCGTTATCAGTTGGTTTGCAATGCTTTGTTGTATTAAACCTCTATGTTCGTTTTCAAACTCCATCATTTATTTAGTAGAGTTACCTAATAAACGATAGTAATAGAACACCTAAGTGTTCTAAAGACCTCACAGACGCTCACTGTTACAAATCGAAACCGACGTTTGATTTGAAATTTATAATGGCTAAATCTTCGTTGTGAGCGGAGATATTTTATGCTTTCTTTGTCTTACCCTGAGAAAATTGCTAAAGTATACAAAATATTTGAAAACGTTTAACTACAATATCTTTAACATACCTGCCCCTTGCTACTTTGACTAACCAAAGCTTTCTTGTTGCTCAAAGTTGTTGCAAACTAGTGTTTTTGTTATTCCAAGACCGTCAAGTAGAGTATATTGAAAGCGTTTCCATTTATAAGTCATTACTTCATTTTCTCGTCGTCGTTCTTCGTTCGTTCTTTGATCAGTGCTATAAATAAATAACGAGTTCATTGTGGTTGCTGTTGGACAGATAGTAAACAAGACATTGAGGAATATTGACACACAACTGGTCGCTGCCTGGTGTCCACCCGCTGCATCAGCTGTTGTTGTCAGATGGTTTACAAGACGCCAACTATTACAATTATGCTGCGTGTATGCACAGTCTACGATATCAGACCGCAAGCTTCAACTTTTTTGTTTGTTTCAACCTGGATTAAACTGAAGAGAACGCCATCAAGTTCTAGCTTGTGTTTTGTTTGACCGCTAGCTTGCGATATCTTGCGAGTAATTTGATCTTGTTCGAATTACAATTCAAGTTTTTTTCAACTTGCGACAACTTTTATACTGCCGTTTAAACTGGTGTCATAATTGCAAGTCCACGCAACTTGCCACAACTTACTCGCGTTTGATCCCGTTCTGCTGCACACGTTAACAATGTTTCCGTGCATGGGCGCTAAAACTGATAACGCAAAACGTCTGTTGTTGTAGATTGCAAAAAAAATTGTGCTGCGTAGGCAGTGTTTTATCAGATAGAGCAAAGTGAAAAGGTGGGCTTGAAACTAAAATGTAGCTACGCTAGAAACGTCAATATTTCGTTGCTATAAATCTTCGTAGTTTACCACCTTTTCACTTTGCTCTATAAATGCACTCTACATCACATTTATTTCTCCTGTAAACTACAGTTTGCACAAAAGAACATTTCTAGGCACTTTTGCACCATATATAATATATGTATACATGTAATTATTGCCAAGCGTATGCGCGTGCAAAAAATGTGTGAAACAATTATGGCGAGCGAGACCTAAATATTTATCTAGTTTGAAAAAGAGTATGAAAATTACGAAGAGGTACCGGTATTAAACTTAGAATATTTTTACAAAGTTGACAAAGTTATGTATAAAGGGGATCTTAGGGGTTATAGTAGTACGTGTTAGGAATCTTTGTGTTTCCAAGGTTCTGTCCCTTCTCGTCTCCCGTGTCCTGTGATGTCTCTTCCAGAGTGAAGCACGTTGCAAGCACGTTGTTCAAAATTGATTGTTTTTGTTGACTTTTAATAATTAAAATGCTGAATAAAAACGCATTTTCTACTTCACAAGTCAACGATAAAAAGAACTAATGGAGTCTAAGTCTTGAACAACAAACAAGCTTTTTTCTTTGGCAACGCCGTGGAAATAACCAACTGCTAGTTAGGTGAAGCACTGAAGTCGAAAAATGAAGACTCGAACTGAAAGACCAAAAAAGACTGCAAAAGAATGCTCTTGGACCTGCTTCTTTCACGAGAACTTGTACGTAAGTACTTCCTAATATATTTGACGTAATTTGTGGTGTAGCAGCAGTTTTATAAAGAAAACTAGAGTGCTGTGTAGGCAGTGTTTTGGACAGAGCAAAGTGAAAAGATGGTAAACTGCTGAGAATAGTTTTTACTGACGTTCCAAGCGAAGCCTTTTATCAGAGTATTTACGCTGCTAAAACTCTCGACAGTTTTCAACCTTTTCACTTCGCTTTATCAGCAGTTTAATGGTTTAGTGCTCTTACAGTATAAAGGCCCACACAACCCGTTTGGTAGTGAGCCATGTATGACCACAAAAATATTTGCAAAATTTCATTAAAAAATTCATACAAAAAAATGGGCTATTATTAAATGGGGAGACGCTTATGTTGCATGAAGTATCTAGATTCACCATTTAAAGGTTGCCAAGATAATATTTTTAATAGCTTTGATTTTGAGAAAGTAGTTTTAGTATTTCAAATAACGTTCAAAATATGGTGCTGAAAATGCTTCCTTGGTCATAAGACTCCTAATTGTGTTCAGATCAATATGTTTCAGTGTTTTATGAGTGTCACTGTAACTTTCAAATGGATCCCTATAACACACTTTGATCCCTAGAAGATCCTCATTATCCACCATCATCTTTGCTGTGATATTAGTCTGGTATATGTTGTGATTTGTATCTCTAAAATACACCCATTTATGTTGAGGACTTTGCTTTTGATAGTCTGTCCAGATTTTATCAAGAAAGGCATGATGTAAGATAAACTCGGGTGCACGGCTGCCATATTTGTCTCCCATAGTTCCACCAATTCTCCAGTGTAAAGCATCGTGGATGAAATTACGTATGTAGTCCTCAAATTGTGTGAATTGATGAGGTTTGAAGCGCAAAGCACGATGAATGGTGATGATTCCAGGGGGAATACCTAAAAAAATAGGTACACACTGAGTGCATGTGACTATTGCAAAATCTTGCTTGAATTATTTAAAAATCTAACTGTAATCCTAACTGTAATCCAAGCCCAATTCTAAGATAATCCTAACCCTAATCTCAATCCTAATTCTAACTCTAATCCTAACTTTAATCCAAGTGTAATTCTAACTCTAATCCTAACTCTAATCCAAGCCCAATTCTAAGCCCAATTATAAGCATAATCCTAATATCAATCCTAATTCTAACTCTAATTCTAACTCTAATCCAAACTTTAATCCAAGTGTAATTCTAACTCTAATCCTAACTCTAATCCAAGCCCAATTCTAAGCCCAATTATAAGCATAAGCCTAATCTCAATCCTAATTCTAACTCTAATTCTAACTCTAATCCTAACTTTAATCCAAGTGTAATTCTAACTCTAATCTTAAGCCTAATCCTAACCCGAATGTCGTTTGAATATGCCTTACTCAACAATGTTAATTTTGTCCTACCATTGAACTTTCTCTTCAAACAACTTTTTCTCCCATCATTCGTTGCAATGTTCCACTTGTCGCTTGCAAATGGTCCAGTAGTGACGCAATGTGTGACATTATCACCATCTCCTCCCAGGCCCCAAGGAAGAGAGCTCCATATATCTAAAACAGATGATCTCCATGGTGATTGATGTGTTAGGCTCCAGTCCCAATACGGCAATGTCACGCTCGGATCAACTTCTTCCATAAGCTTTTCAAAATTGAGAAGAAATAAACGATGCCATGGAAAGAACTGGTCTTTATTGTGAATATGAGAGGCCAACTTTGGATGATTCATTATTAGTGATTTGTAGCGTGAGAAAAATGGTTCGGTAGTACTGATCTTCTTGTAAGCCTTCACAAAACGCATGCGTTCTGCTATTGACATAAATGTAAATTCCTTCCTTACTTTATTACACTTTGTAACTGGAGTTGTAGTTTCTTTGCTTGATGATTGTACCACCAGTGAATTGTCTAGGGGGAAAAGTTACAGTTACGCCAATATATATCAGAAAATGATCTCTGTTCAAGTCATTGAGTAATACCTCTCCGAGATTATAAAATAACATGAGTGTTTTAGATCAATTCCCTGCCGACATAGAGCACTTTGACCGCACTAACTTTATACTTCAATTTCTGTTAAAAACTTTACTTTTATCATATTTGGGAATAAATCTATTTCAATTGGGTGACTGTATATTGTGAAAGTATAACCGATTAAAGTGCTTATATCACTTGTAGGGTTTTAACGTATTTGAACAGAGCAAAAAAAGTTAAGTTATTTTGCCGTTTTTGATTTACTTTAATAGTTTCTGAGATATAAGCCTTTAAACATGCCAATTTTAGTTGGAACTCTCGGGCGTACTGGAAAACGGGTGTGAGCTCGACATTTCGATTTTGCAGTCAAATATATGTGCTTTTGTGAATTATCAATAAGCCGAAACGTATAGTTGTTTTGGATTGACTCGTTCCTGAGTCCCAGACCCCCAAGGTGTTAAAGTGAACGACGGAAATTTTTGAGAATTGGCATGTTCAGAATTATAAGCCAATATGTCAGGAACTATTTGAGTAAATCAAAAACGGCAAAATAACTTATTAACTGATTTTTTTCTGCTCTATTTAAATACGTTAAAACCCCACAAGTGATAGTGCAGTGTTTTAGATGTAAATGGAGCAAAGTGAAAAGATTATAAACTGCTGAGATTAGTTTTGATAACGAAATACTGACGTTTCAAGCAGAGCTCTTCATCAGAGTAAAACATTACTTACCTTGATACGACCATGATTGAATAATGTTACTGAGAATACAGATTATTACGAGAAGTAGAAATTGATAACATTTCCCATTTAACATCTTTGTCTCCTCCAACTTTATCCAAATTTACTAGACAGAGCAAAATGATTGTTTGGTGTTTTTGTGACGATGGATCGAACTAGTCTCAAGGATTCCCTTAGCGTGGCCGGAACAACCATGGCAATATTGAAGAAGCAACAAAAATTACATTAAAAGACCTCTTTGTTCTACATCACCGTTTTCGGTTTTCAACAAGGCGAAAGCTAAAAAGTTAAACAACTCGTCGTTAAAACAAGATGTATTAAAAGAATGTTTCCGAAAGAGTATGCAAACTTATAAGCTACAAATGTTATGAAGAAAACATTTAAAGCAGATTTAAAGATTGAGCTCCGTGATATTGGCTGTTGGAGTTAATTGATTTTACACAATTAAGATCTATTAATACTGATTAAGAAAATACTTTTCTTGACATAAGCGTCGCCCAGGAAACATTTCCTGAATCTTATGTATTATTATAAGTGATTATACATGGTTTATATAAGGGGATATATAGTATATATTTTTTTAACATGGAAACATCATGCGCAAAGAACGCCCTGGATTTAATAAGATCTCGCGACCTAAATGGCCTATTTCAGACATTTTTATTGCGTTTACTGTTGCTGGGAAATGTAGGCACCTCTTTATTCAGCAAATCATAACGATTTTAACTCATTCGTGTCCGAGAGCTTCCCCAGAAGTGAATAAAATCGCCTGGCGACGCGTTAGCCAGAATAAAATACTAACGATAAATTCGGACAGGAAAGAGTTAAAGCATTTAGTAAAAGGAAGACAAATAAAATTTAAGATTTTAATGATGAAGAAACCTTTTCTTTTGTGGTAGATGATGACTAATTTATCAACATGCACAGCACCAAGGCTACTCTAAGATAGGATCATTACATCACGAGCGAAGTCAAGAAATTTTGTCACCAAGGACAGTTAATTAATAATTTAAAGTTGATCTATATATCATAGTTGAACGTTATCTCTCAACCTTTCCGTTTAGCAATGTAAAATATGAGAACCCAACTCTGGTGACATCCCATTTGAAGCTTTGTAAATAGATAGGTGCACCACTGCTCTTGTCCCTCATTATATCAAAGCCAATTGATCTTTCTGAAAGTGAATTAGTTTGCCAATTTTCTTCGAAGAGTGGTCTTAAACGTTCTTCGTTTATTTCGGTAGTATCTCTCGCCAACTGCATGCCCTGTTCATTTCTTTTACTCAAGTTGTCGTCATCATGGTTGATATTAGCTTTTGCTGACCAGTGCACACTATGCGATTGGAATGGTTTTGACGTTGATTGGTTAAACTTTGTAGCACCATCGGAGTCTTGTCGGAACGATTGCTTTCTCGTCCACCAATTGGAAGACACCGTTCTAGTTGTATTGATGTCGTTGTTTTTGCTAGAAATATACAGACCTTTTGGCTGGTACGTTGTCATGTCTAGACTGGTTCGAGATGGACGTCGTGCTCTGTAACCGGACTCACTCCGACCAAGTTTGTTGTTGGATCGTGTACGTCCACTGCTGGAAGACTGGCTGAATTTCTTTGTGTGTTTCAGGATTGGATCTATGAAGGATTAAAATTACTAACATAAGTTATTAGCCAACCAGCCTGCCTTGTCAACCAACTAACTAAGCAACCATGCATATCAACTTCATCCTACCTCACCTCACCCCACGTTATTTCACCCCATCTCACCTCACCCCACCTCATCTCACCCCATCTCACCTCTCACCCCACCTTATCTCACCTCAGTCTCACTCCATCTCATCCCACCCCACCACATCTCTTTTAAAATCATGCGCTAATTTTTATTTTTTAATATCGTCATCATCACAGCCATCCTTACTTTCTCACAAACCATATTTTAACACTCACCATGATCTTGGACGCAGTTAGAACTTAGTTTTAATTCACCATCCAGTCCGTGGTCAGATTTTATATCATGTTTTCCATGAACTATCTCATCAGTACTTGAATCAAGTGCTTGTCCGGCTCTTTCTAGACCTTTCTTTGGTTCTTTACTGATATCATTATTTGTGGAACTTGGCAAATCAGCATTTTCTTTACCAGAAATCAAGAGGTCAACATTAGAGGGAGAATCACTATTGAGGCATTGCTTGTCCCCAACTCGCGAAAACTTTTTTCTAAATTTTCGAAGTTGTTCCTCGATATCCACAAACTCCGCAACTGGAACTGTCTTGGGTTTTCTCTGCCGAGTGTTATCCAGGATTGCTTCACGAGTCCTCGATGCATTGTTATCAGGTGTGCCAGTGGTCTTCGGTTGTGTTTTGCATAATCGTTCTGTCGTCGTGGGGTGGTGGTGTTTGAAGAGATTTGTCAGTAAGTCACATTTGGTGATACTGATCGGCATTATCCTTCCGTAAACAGTTCGGTTAACTTCGGAACAGAACGTAGGCACTTGAGCTGCTTCTGTCCACAAGGCAAGACATCGTTGACAGTGGAACACTGGGATACATATTAGGCCTGGAAACCAGTTTTGCTTTAAAACCTTCAGAGTGAGAAAACAAGGAATAGATTTGCGCAATTACTGTGGTGTTTAACCACCATCACACCACCGTCATCACCATCACATCATCACCACCATACCACCATCACCACCACTACCACCATCACCACGACCACCGTCATCACTACCACCACCGTCATCACTACCACCACCATCATCACTACCACCACCATCATCACTACCACCACCGTCATCACTACCACCACCGTCATCACTACCACCACCGTCATCACTACCACCATCGTCATCACTACCACCATCGTCATCACTACCACCACCATCATCACTACCACCATCGTCATCACTACCACCACCGTCATCACTACCACCACCATCATCACTACCACCACCATCATCACTACCACCACCGTCATCACTACCACCACCGTCATCACTACCACCATCGTCATCACTACCACCACCATCATCACTACCACCACCGTCATCACTACCACCACCGTCATCACTACCACCATCGTCATCACTACCACCATTGTCATCACTACCACCATCACCACCACCATCATCATCACCACTACATCAACCTACAGTATTATTCTTCGTCCTGGTGCTCCTGAAGTAGTTTTGTCTCACCTTGACTGGAAAACCCATCCTACGGATACGTAAGACGTCCTCAAGATTCCTTTGAAGTCTCTTCTCATCTTTGAAGTCGGCCACGTCAACAAATTGTAGAAGAGGATCACAACAATATGGCAAAAGGGACTAGGAAAGATTATGTCAACAGATATATTATACTATCTCTGTCTGTCTGTCTGTCTGTCTGTCTGTCTGTCTGTCTGTCTGTCTGTCTGTTAATAAACCAAGGTTATCTCACCTGTTTAAGGCCAGCTTCATTTACGATTTCAAGCTGTGTTCCTTGCGCATTTGCACGAACATCATTTTGCAACGCGCTGTTTCGTACACTTAATTGCTTTCCTTTGTATTTATAGACCACCAGAGTTTTCGCTTTTTTAATAATCTAAAGAATAACAAGTTAGTGTAGTTTAAGATTCTAACTATAAGTAGGAATTACTCTTACTCCATATTTTACTCTGATGAAGGGCTCCGCTCGAAACGTCAGTATTTCGTTATCAAAACTAATCTCAGCAGTTTACCATTTTTTCACTTTGCTCTAAAACGCTGCCTACACAGCACTCTACTTTTTTAGTAGTAAATACCAAAGTGTATGTTGTTTCTCCTTGTTGTCGGTTTACATTGAAAGTTTTCGATCTGATCGAAACGAATGGCTGAACTCAATCCACGCAGTGGAGTGGGTTGACATGAGATTCAAGCAAGCTAGGATCGCTCGCTTTGACTTGAAAATGACTTGATACGCATGAGTGAAGTTGGTACGTGTCGTGCTAAATGGCAGACGTTGAGGGAAGCACAAAAAATAGTGTTCCAAAACCAAAAACAATCTTCCAAGCAGATCGCATTCTCCATGTAAACATGTGCCCGGATTGACTTCACTCGCGTTTTTCGATCCGATTGGACTGTCAATCTGCTTCATGGAAACAGGAGCTATGCTGCCTGGTTAAATAAATAAATAAGTTACAATTGGAACAAGAAACAAAAATGAAACTAAGAACTAAAATATGTTACCTCTACTTTATCTAGTCGAACACTTTGCGCACAAGATTGATTGCTCGGAAGCTGAAAATGAAACAGTACAAGTTTATCGTAAGAAAACAAGTGCTATCTTGCGTTTTCACCGCCGTCGTCGTTCTAAGTCAGTTTACAATTTAAAGAAGTCACGGTTAACTGAGCAATGAATGCTAACCTCTAGGAAAGATTGTCTTGAGTTTCCTTGAGTTTTATCCAAAGTTTCCAAAAATGGAACAGCGACTAACGACATGGCGCTTCCGTTTTACGAGACGCATCTGTTCCTATTGTGACGTCAACTAAAATGCAGCGCGCGCTTATTTCTAATCACTTGACACAACGACTAGTGTTGGTGTCGCAATTGTACTACAATAAGTTTTAATAAAAAAACAAGATTAGTAAGCTTACTGGTTTTTCGTTCCAAGTTTGAATGAAGCTAAGGCAATAGGCGAGTTTCAGGGTGTTGCGCGCGCATCATTTTTCAAAAAAACTGACAGACTTCATTCCACTCAAAGTAAGCATACTGTTTAAAATCAACAAAGTATTAAGTATAGAACAGTTTCTGGATGTTTAACACTGTTATTCTGCTGTTGTTGGCTCGCTAGCAAGTCTGTCAAGAGCCCGCCAATTCCTTTGCAAAGTGATGCGCGCGCAATACCCTGAAATTCGATCGCCTATTTTGTATAATCACAATATTGTAAACTACACCATGTACTGCACTACCACAACATTGTGCCCGCAGTCTTGTCGCACGCTATCCAAGATGGCTACCAACAGAAGTCAAATAAATTATAGTGTTGTTATAAATGAATAAATGGCAGAGAAATCAACGCCAGAATTGAATGATACAGCTTCAAATGAACGGTTACTTCAACAACAGTACTCAAAGAAAATCTTAAGAAAGCTACAAGTAATGGGAAATTATTTATACTGTACTAAACTCGACTTCCCAAGGCTAGAAAATTTCAAATTTAATTTTAGATTATTTATTATTATTTTATTTAGTTGATTTGTCTATTTACATACATGATTAATATGTTTATGTATTCAAACATATACATATACTGATACATGTAAGCATGTATGTATATGCATATTGGTGTATGTATGTGAAAGCTCTAGGGTGCAGGGGGTACCCTCTGGAAGTCTGGGTGGGTGTGTACAACTGAATTTTTTATCCTATTCCGGCCTAGAAGAAATGTTGGTATAATAAAAAATGATCCTGTTGTAGACCAAAATAGTGATTTATATACTGTTGTCCCAGACTAAAAATGGCTAATACTATACGCTGTTGAGCAGGATGCAGCCCCCCCTGGTGAAAGCATACACCCCCCTCCACGCCCCCTCTCTGTAAAAGCATACACACATACACATTTTCATGATCTAGGATTGTGGGAAATTAAATTATCTCATGATGATTTTGATAGACTTAGGGAACTCATTTCCTACTTTTATTTTTTCATTTTATTTTTGTAGTCTGACGTCTGTTCAAAGTTGAGATGTAGTGTTTGTCCAGAATATCGTTGTACATCACTTGGAATGTACGATGAACACCTGAAGTCAAAGAAACATTTAAGGAAAAAGTTTAGAAAAGATTCAACATCAGTGTGGCATTGTAAAGCTTGTGAAATAACATTGCCAAATAATGAAGAATGGGTAGTGTATTTAACCATGCTGGTGTATATTGTTTGTCATAATTAAAGTAAGAGAGGATTTGGTTGGTGGAAATGTGCTTATTTTATTAGCTTACCAGATACACAATAACAAATTTACAAACATAAATGAAAATATAGTTTTGGCAGGGACATTGTAAAAGCAAAGCCAATGCTTATATACATCACTATTTTTTAGGTCAAACATTTAGCTGGTCAGCGTCATGATAAAAGGTTGAGAACATTGTCTCTGCAGATGAATCCAACTAGTGAACTAATCACTCCAATAGAAGTTGCCTTGCTCGATAATTCATTTGAAGAAGAGGGTTAGACAACACATGACTGATGCTGTTATCTTGACCTGAAGTGTCCCAGATGTCTGGTGACATTGTGTGGTTATGGCAAAAGTTCACAGCAACAATGTGATGATTAGGCTGCTCGGGGTTATGGAATGCTTCCCTCCCCCCCCCTCCCCCCCTTCGTGTAATAAGACAGCCACATTAGCCTAGTCACCAGGCCTTTGTGGGGTTTTTCTTCTCCTCTTTGAATGATAGCTCTGCATGTCTTGTCTGCAGAAAGAAAAATACAATTTGAAGTACAGGTATGACGTACCTTTTTATTTTTATTACATGTACCTTGATTTTTTGTTATACAAAAAATATGAAACTGTAATTACATGATTATGTTAAAAAAAAAGAATGGTTTGTGATATCCAATCAGATGCAAGATGTCTAGAAAAATCATGTAATCCTTATCTTGGAAAAATGACGTAATCTTTATTTTGGAAAAATGACGTAATGATCCTTATCTTGGAAAAACAAGAAAGATGACGTAATCCTTAACTTGGGCTCGTCCAATGAGAAGGCAGAAGTGTTTGATAGAGAACTCGTGTTGACTTTCAGTAATGGTCGTATTCTAATTTTGAAATGAGCAGTGACTGGTTTAATCTCTTTGTGCATCAAGGAAAAGAATTTTTTGAAAGTGTTTCTCGAAAGGGGAATGATCAAAGTAGTAATTCTACGATGTCAGTAAACAGCGCAGTTGCATCTTTGGCGAACGCAAGGAGTGCTTTAAACGAAGGACGTATGAAAGGAGAAGACATCGGTCATGACGAGAAGGTTGAAAGTGAAACTCAACTTTCCGTTGAAGGAAAGAATACACAGATATCAGGTGCAGAAAAGGATATTTACGAGTCCCAACTAGAACAACTACAAGAACAACTTGTTGATATCATGATTCAGAATCAGGAAATGGGTAAAGTATAACTACGACATGTTTAATAATATTTAAATGAGCAAGACATTGTGTAAAGTGAAAAGCAGTAAAAGAAGTGTGTATTATTAACTGACAGCGTGAAAGTTCTTGCTATTAAAACACACAGCTTGTTCTAAAGTATTAACAAATGTGAACTGTGTTGTGCTGGAGTAAGGTCGAGCTATAATTAAATTATAATATAATAAATAGTTAATTTATTGGGAATTATATTACAGCTAATGAATTGGACATTCTGAGAAATAGTGATGCAGCTAAACTAAATAAAGAATTAGAAAAAGAACAATTGAGGAGAAGACATATTGAAGAAAAACTGAAAAAGACAAAGAATGAAGATGGGACTCCAAAACTGAGGTTAATTAAAATTAAATAAGTACTTTGTTGACTTCCAGATTTGTCAAAACTGGCCTTTGACGCTTGATGAGTGAAGCTCATTTCAAAGAAGAGTGAGAGTTGCATGCCTTGTTCTGAAAGGATCAATAAAAAAATAAAGAAAGAAGGGAAGGAAGGAAGGAGGAAAGGAAGGAAGGAGGGAAGGAAAGAAAAGAAGAAACGGAAAGTTCTATTAACTGTGATTAAAACAAACACAAAAGGATAGAAGTGAGGGATCCTGTATAAATAAAGATTAATAAAAAATAAGGATAAAAGGGAGGAAGGAAGGATAAAAGGGAGGAAGGAAGGATAAAAGGAGGAAGGAAGGAAGAAAAGGAGGAAAGGGGGAAGGGAAGGAAAGAAAGATAAAAGGAGGAAGGAAAGAAGGAAGGATAAAAGGAGGAAGGAAGGGTAAAAGGAGGAAGGGAAGGAAGGAAAGGGGGAAGGGAAGGAAGGAAAGATAAAAGGAGGGAGGGAGGATAGAAAGGAGGAAGGAGGGGACTTGGGAAGGAGGGAGGGAAGAAAAAAAAGTTGAAAATGAGTGGATGGGTGTATTACAATCTTTATCTGTAGTAATAATATAGTACAGTAGTTTAGCATAAATGAACTAATAATTGAATGGAAATATAACAGTATATTACTCTTTGTGTACAAACATGTACCAGAATTGATGTTTATTACTTTCTATTTTTCTGTTCTGGCATACAGAAGAAGAAAAAATAAAGAGGGAAGAGCAAATTCTTCTGTAGAAAGTGGGCATGATGATGGGGAAATATCAAACAATAAAACAGATATTTCAAAACCTACTCTTGAAATAGATATATCTAAAGGTATAAACACATACTGTATAATTTTGTAACTACGTGTACTATACATGTTTCCCAAGCACTTATTTACATTTTATTCTGGTCATTATCTTTTATTAATTCTCAGAAGAAGTTCCTAGAAGTCGATTTAAGCGAGTGAACTTATGGCTTTATAGTTGGTACAAATCTTTTGCAGAAAAAGTGACAATAACTGTAAGTTTCCTATTCTTTGTTTGAATATCTTACAGTTTAAATCAATACATATATCTATAGTTAAAATTGAGCTGCTGTTTGGGCCTTCGCTCGAAATGTTAGACTCCTATGTTCTCTGTTTTGGCAGTATATCTAACCTGGCTTACTATATTTCGATTGTTGTTTCAATATTGTTCTATTTGTTTCTGCTAGGTCTGGAACTTCATATCAGATTTAACTGATGAAGAAACACAGTCAGCTCATGACTCGAAAGAAGATGATGGTCCTCCATTAGCCGTGAAAACGTGAGCAAATAAGAGCTGTAATTGATCAGCTTTCTGTCAGCTTGCAACTGTCTATCAACTGAATTATTTTAATTCTTTAGATTAAAAGACAACATGAGAAGATTTAGTAAGTGAACATTTGAAAAAATCTGTACAGTACAGCACTACAGTTGTATTATCACGAGTATAAATACAATACTGTGGTTAGGTTATAAAGTTTTCACGCAGTATTAATATATGTAGATTAGCCAGGTTGAGATTTTCTCTTTGATGGGTGAAATCGTCCTGTATTGTCAGAGTAAAATAGTTAAGAGAGCTATTTTTGATTAGCTCAGGCAAGAATGGGTTAAGCAGTTAATACTTTTACAACGATCCTTTCTTGCTGTACATTTGTAGGTTCTGGTCTAAAGCCAGTATCAGAATTCTTTAACAAAGCTAACTGGATAGTATCATGGAACAATCCGGCTGCAACAATGCTCATATTTTTGGTATGTTAATTTAACTACCAGTACTGTACGTATACTAGTGTAATATTATACATGTACAATGTTAAAATTGAAAGGAATAAAAGGTTGGTTCATTGTGATGAACTATTTTTGTCAATTTTCTCATCAAAGTATGCTTGCTACAACTATACTGTAACTTGGTATTTTATTTAATACTTTTTTTGGTATATTACAATACAGTACAACAACTTTATTTAAAGAGGGTATTAACACATAACAGCTTTTGCTGACAAACCAGTGGCCGTCATGTCAAAAATGTCTGTCAAATATTGACTCATTGTGAATTATTTATTTTTTGTTTATAATTATTTTAGGTTTATTTATTCTCATTTTGGCATGGTCATACAATCTCATTAGTTCTCTTTCTTGCTATTGTTCAACTGTCTGCAAATGTTGTGTATAGCAAGTAAGCTATTAATTATTGTCAATTTCAGCTCATTTTTTAATGCGTGGTTTGGATCAAGTTTGTTACCAAGTATCAAATTACGTTTCTAAATTCAGAAGTTCATTATGAAGTTTGATTTGAAGTTTGAAGTTCAATTTGGAATTGCAGAATAATTAACAACATAATTTCTGCAAGAAATCATGTCAAAGTTTTTTTGTAAATGTGAACTTCAAATTGAAAAGTCAAACATCAAATTGAACTTCGTAATGAACTTCTGCATTTAGAAATGTAATTTGATACTTGGCAATGAACTTCTGAACTGCGCGTTGAAAAGTGAACTGAAATCAACAATAAAAACCTATTCTGTTGAAATTTTAAATTTTACCAAAACTCTCAAAGATTATTTATTTTATTTTTTACTTGCTTTTAAGGTTTGGAAACCTTTCTACAAAAGATGAAATAGAGGTATACATTGTTCTCTAAAACCATATTTCCCCCTTTTTCACTTCATATCAATTTGACAAATGATGTAAAAAATGGTCATTATTTTTGTTTTTCAAGGCCCCTGTTGAGAATTCAGGTAGTTGGAGTGACAGATTTCAAGTTGTACTTCATGTTGCCAAAAAAGTCCAAGTAAGGTTGATGTACTATTGACCCAATTTAATTTTAAAATATTGTTAATTTGTAAACTATGATCTCCTAACTCTCCTGTTGACTATTTAAGAAATGGTTCATGGTTTGGTGTGCTCCATTGAGTTATGGATGCATATGGGAAGTTTGGAGAGCATGAAAAAAACATTAGAGTTTGTTGAGGCATAGCCAAGAACAACTCTAGATTTTTGCCTGCTCTCCAACTTCCCAAGTGCATCCATAACTCAATGGAGCACACCAAACCACAAACCATTTCTTTTATAACAGAGAATCAGACACAAAACAACGGAAAACAATATTTATTTCACTGATTAAAAATGAGTTTCTCATTACATTTGAAATTACAGTGAATTTCAAAAAACAAAACAAAAAATAAACTCCATCGAGTTATGGAGCATGCACGGTAGCCAATCAGAAACACCATTATATTACATCAATGTTATACTGTTTATTATTTAGAACTATCTAGGCTCTGCATCCGATTATTTGGAAAAAATAAGAAAGTAAGGAACTTTTAGTAATAGTAATACATGCACATAGATTGCACTTTTGGAAAATTCTTGTAAATTTGTTGTGTTTACCTGAGAAAAGGATTTCTTTCTATTGTAAACATCTTCTTCTCTACTAAGATAATTTAATTCTTAATTGCTTTACAATGCATTTTGTTTCTTTCCTGTGTGTTAGTTTATTGACGTGGAAAGTTCCTCATGTGACATTCAAACTCTACATGGTGTTGTGGATACTGTTGGTTTTGTCTGTGGTCCTTAGTGGGCCACAGTTTTTCATGCTTTTGGGTAAGTTCCTTTTGCTTTTTCACCTAACTTTGCAGGATGAATGAATGATTAATTTTAAATTGTTTTATTTTAAGGTATGTTGCTTGGATATAAGTTGTTTATCAATAATCCTGTGTACAAGCGATTTCCAAAGGTATTAAATACAAACAGTGCTTATTAGAGTGTGAGAGAGAGTGAGAGAGAGAAAGAGAGAGAGGGGCTTCTTTATTGGAGAGAGAGGCTGCTTTATTAGAGAGAGAGGCTGCTTTATTGGAGAGAGGGGCTGCTTTATTAGAGAGAGGGGCTGCTCTATTAGAGAGAGGCACTGCTTTATTAGAGAGAGGGGCTGCTTTATTAGAGAGAGGGGCTGCTTTATTAGAGAGGGGGACTGCTTTATTAGAGAGAGGCACTGCTTTATTGGAGAGAGGGGCTGCTTTATTAGAGAGAGGGGCTGCTTTATTAGAGAGAGGGGCTGCTTTATTAGAGAGAGGTGCTGCTTTATTAGAGAGAGGCACTGCTTTATTAGAGAGAGGGGCTGCTTTATTAGAGAGAGGGGCTGCTTTATTAGAGAGAGGGGCTGCTTTATTAGAGAGGGGCTGCTTTATTAGAGAGAGGTGCTGCTTTATTAGAGAGAGGGGCTGCTTTATTAGAGAGAGGGGCTGCTTTATTAGAGAGAGGGGCTGCTTTATTAGAGAGAGGGGCTGCTTTATTAGAGAAAGGGGCTGCTTTATTAGAGAGAGGGGCTGCTTTATTGGAGAGAGGGGCTGCTTTATTAGAGAGAGGGGCTGCTTTATTAGAGAGAGGGGCTGCTTTATTAGAGAGGGGGGCTGCTTTATTAGAGAGAGGGGCTGCTTTATTAGAGAGAGGGGCTGCTTTATTAGAGAGAGGGGGTGTTCTTATTAGAGAGGGGGTGTTCTTATTAGAGAGGGGGTGTTCTTATTAGAGAGGGGTGCTTATTAGAGAAAGGGAGTGCTCATTAGAGAAAGAGGGTGCTCATTAGAGAAAGAGGGTTCTTATTAGAGAGAGGGGTGCTTATTAGAGAAAGAGGGTGCTCATTAGAGAAAGAGGGTGCTTATTAGAGAGAGGGGTGCTTATTAGAGAAAGAGGGTGCTTATTAGAGAAAGAGGGTGCTTATTAGAGAAAGAGGGTGCTTATTAGAGAGAGGGGTGCTTATTAGAGAAGGGGTGCTTATTAGAGAAAGAGGGTGCTTATTAGAGAGGGGTGCTTATTAGAGAAAGAGGGTGCTTATTAGAGAGGGGTGCTTATTAGAGAAAGAGGGTGCTTATTAGAGAAAGAGGGTGCTTATTAGAGAGGTGGTTCTTATTAGAGAACAAAGATACAAAAAGTTAGTTTATTTTTTAGCTGCGAAAACGACATGATACTACGTTGAGATTGTGGAATGAATTACCTATTGATTGTGAAACTGGAGTTCAAGATGGTCGAAGCAATGGATTGGAAGAGGTTTGATCATTAAATATATTCTCCCCTGTAATAATTCATCAGCCTGAAAATTACTTCCCAAAAAAACAAACAAATCCCAAATAATGCTATGTTTTATTTTACAGAGACAGATATCTACACATGCAACTCGACAACCATCTTTGTCACCTTCATTGTCTGAAATATCCAGTTTTAATTCTAAGTTATTTTGTGAACGATACAAACTGATCAGTGATGAAGTTCTTGTTAAAGGTAAGCAATTTATATTTTTTGTTTGGCTGAGAATATAAGTGTTTGACGATACTGGTCTGTTTTAAGGTTGGGAAGATGGCTGGAGGACAAGTCTTATGAATAAACAGCGGCCATTGGTTAATATTAAACACGGGAGACTTTATCTCACTCAGAGGTAAGTTAGAAAACTAGAATACTGAATTTAATTTACTGTATTTCTGGACTATAAACCGCAGTGCCAGTTTTTCGACAAGGTAACAATTTATAACGGAGCATAACGTCTTACAATGTAGCGTAATATCTTAGAACGTAGTGTAACGTCTTATAACATCGCGTATAACAACTTATAATGCAGCATAACGTCTTACAATGTAGCGTAATGTCCTAGAATGTAGCGTAACAACTTATAACGAAAAGAAAAAAATCGACAAAAAAGACAGCAAACAGGTAAACCGAAATGAAAAGTAATGAACATATTAGTTAATATTCATTTTGTTATTTTTTATGTTTTTTTTCAAGTTATTTATGTTTCGAGCGTTCCAGGACAAATATAGAGAAAAATATTTTGTTGAAATTAAGTGATATACGATGTGTAAATAAGGTATGTTTAGACACCAGCTTGTTGTTTTATAAAGAATAGAAGCATAATGTTGGATTTCCCGTTTTGTTGGAGTTGAGAAATGCGGATTTTGCAAATGATTGTACAGTCTTGTATTTTCTCTTTTTTTTAGTACAAACCATTGTTTATCTTGCCTGGAACTGGAATGTCGATTGAAGTATGCATGAAAGACAGAGATGAGGTTAGTAGTACTGCATATGGCTAGTAATATATTTAACACTTTGAAGCCTGAAGACGAGTCTTTAGTATTTTATTCTGGCTAACGCCAGACGATTTTATTCAGCACAGGGAGAGGTCCAGGCCTCAAAGTGTTAAAACCTATCTCTTTAACACTTTGAAGCCTGACGACGAGTCTTTAGTATTTTATTCTGGCTAACGCCAGACGATTTTATTCAGCACAGGGAGACAGGAGAGGTCCAGGCCTCAAAGTGTTAAGATATTTAATTTGAAGATTGATTGACAGTCCAGATTATTAACTCGATTACTCGAATGTTTTTCTTTCATCATTCAGCCTTATGTATTTGGTGCTATGCTTGGTCGTGATGATGCATACCGTGATATTATTCAGACGGGGCGAGATGCTGAATTGCGTTGGGCAGGCGCAGCTTGAAGTAATTTCTTAGTACATTATATAATAGAGAGTTGTTTACTTTGTATATATCATGAAAATAGTAATCATGACAGAACAAGATTTTATAAACAGTAATCACCCGCTATACTATTAAGAATCTTTTATCATAACAACCTCGAGCTGAAGTTTTGACTTGTGTGACCTCACTAAATAGTTTTATAATATCACTAAAATAAGTAATAGATAAAGTAAGAGTTAATTACCGAGAACCGAGGAATTTAAGCCACGTTTATTATATGGCACGGATTACTTCCGGTAAAATCACGCGCTGTGATTGGTTGCTGACGGGGCGCGATTTCTCCGTAATACCCACGGGCATTATGAAAATTGTTAATGCCCTACGATTGGAAACGAACAAAAAATCCTAATAAGAAACTTTTATTGCCGAAAAATGGCGAAAATAGACGACGATGAACATTATAAAAGTAAATTCTAGTATCCAGACGAGAAAGAAACAGAAGAAAATAACGCTAGTTCGGTGTTTTGACGAAGTTAAAGGAAGCGAAGACCAAGAAATACAAGACTGATTTTGAAGTAAAAAGTGCCATATAATAAACTACTTAATAACCTCGACCGTTCGGTCTTTACGGTAAAATATTAAACCTCGGTCTTGAGCGTATTAACCTCGCTATCGCTCGGTCAATACGGCAAGATCTCGGTTTAATATTTTACCGTAAAGACCGAACGGTCGAGGTTATTAAGTAGTTAATATACAGGCTTAATGCCGAGGTTCGAGGTAATTAACTAATTTAGTTCAAATTTCACACGGTTTTGTCTTTATCTGTTTACCTCCCTGGGCTTTATACAGATAGGTCTTCAAAAGACCGTGCATATTTATGACAGTTCAATTCAATTGAATTCAATTTGTATGGGAGATAAAGACTTATGAATTACAAAGAAAACCGCGTGAAATTTGAACTAACACTTTTCATTAGCGAGGTTTTGTATGTAGTATAGTTAAGTTGTAATTAAGTTTTTCTATGTGCTAGTTGTATTAAATACTTTGCTTAGTGTTTCATGTATTGGACACCAAATGCTTAGAAGTTGTAACGAAAACACCAACGATACACAAAACACCAAATACCTTAATTTTCAATTCTTAACATTGTTTAACCACGCTGTAATCAGCTATGTATACACGCTGGTTTCCGAGAGGCGTGAAACTTAGACATACAAGGTAAATTACAGGAAAGTATTACAAAATTGACTTAAAGGACATATGACTCGAAAGTTAAGTTTGTCTTATTGAAAAGAACATTTAAAATGCATGATAAAATAACATCTTTTGCAGTTTTTGGTTTCCTTGCTTCGTTTTTGAGATATTCCAGTTTGTTTGATATGCACATGACACAACATTTTACGTCACACGTGCATAATGAGTATTATGAGTTACCGAGAGAAGGTTACATATCTTTGCTATTGTGAAACGAAATCACTTGGAATTCTACATGTTTGGTGTTGTGGGTAGAAACACGCACATGCTTCCTTTGACTTAAGCCCATGTTTTCATTATAGCAGAGATATGTAACCTTTTCTGGTAACTCTATTATGCACATGTGACGTAAAAAGTTGTGTCATTTGCATATCAAACAAGCTGGAATATCTCGAAAACGAAGCAAGGAAACCAAAAACTGCAAAAGATGTTATTTTTTCATTTTAAATGTTCTTTCCAATAAGACAAACTTAATTTTCGAGTCATATGCCCTTTAATTAGGTGAAGTAATTAATACGAGCAAGAAATTGCTGCAACACTGTTGCGTTGCAAGTTGAATAGCGTTGTTGCATGTATTACCACCCACCTCAAACATTGTCACGCAACAATGATTTTGTTGCAAGTTGAATCAGGAGTGTACTTTTTTTCAACAGAGAATATTGAAACTAATTAATGTTGAATTTTCAATTTTGTCGGATATTACAGTTCAAGTATCCTCAAGTGTTTAATCCGCCACTTCCAAACACTTCTGCTAAATACTTAATGTATTTTGACTGGCGTGACAGATATTACGAAATAACAAATATATCGCCACTTCTGAATTCTGATTGGCCAAATGCTAGGTAAATATTTAATTGGTAAATATTTGGTGAACGTGATGCTTGTCTCGTGATGCTGTTATGATGCTACAAGTGAACACTTTAGTGTCATTTTATTACTGTCACAAACTGCACAGAAGCTGCCAAGAAACCGGTCGTATTGTATTTGCACAGAAGCTGCCAGAAACCCGTGCTGTTTTCTTCTTTATATTTTAAACATGCTTCGTAACGACCAAGAGAAATCTTTCTTGTTTGTTTGTGTTGTATTGGTATCTTTGAAATGTTCATTTGCTGGCGTATCTTTCGAAGTTATTCGACAAGTACAAGATATATTTAAGAATCCAACAGTGTCTACGTGTGATCATTTAGGAAGTGAATTTTGTCAGGACAGGGACTCCCAATGTGACTGGAGTGGAAAAGGTGCTTGTTGTTATTGTGCTTGTCAGTACAGCAAGTCAACGTTTGAGACAACTTCATTGAAATGCAAGAAGAACCCTGATTTTCGAGCAGGTATATATTGAACACAGCTTTTTTAATAGAACTTACGTTATTAATCCTAAACGTCTAATATGAATAAATTGTATGTATGTACATGTATCAACCTTTTAGGTAAATATACATACAGCTAAATCAATTAAGGTTGTCCTGGCCAAAGCCAAAAGGTCAAAGCCAAGCGCGAAAGTGCTCGTTAATAATCCCCAGAGAGGCAAGTTTGGTTTATTTGTATGATTTTGGCCTATAAATATAGTAAATGTGTGCTTCGCTATTTAAATAGTAATTCACATCGTACTTTTCGCGCTTGGCTTTGACCAGGACAACCTTAATTGATTTAGCTGTATATTAAACTATAAATAGCACATTACATTTTATGTTAATTAACTGTGCCCAGGCGTATCACTGTTCTGAAGAAATTAATACATTTTTTATTGTGTGCTAATGAAATATATATTGTGATTTGCCAACAGGGTGTAAGTTGCTTTTTAAAAATGTCTATTCTGATCAACCAATAAAACTACTGGACCTCTCACAGAAAGGCAAGGACAATGTTGTATGGAGCGGACCTATAGCAAATGAACGAGTATCATCTTGTCAGATTGCTAGTATTGTATTCTTACACAATGGAGCTGTGGTTAAAACAAGTTTTCTTAAAGTTGGTCGCGTGAAAAATAAAAAATACAGTCCTTTAGAAATAGAAATTAAGGTAATAATCAAGCCAAAATACCCAATAAAAATATAGTAAGGTTTGATATACTGCCGAAACAGAGAACGTAGGAGTCTTACGTTTCGGGCGAAGACCGTTCGTCACGTTTCTTTCTGACGAAGGGCCTTCGCTCGAAACATTAGACTCCTACGGGCTCTGTTTCGGCAGTATATCTAAGCTTACTATATTTTGATTGTTGTTTCAACACTGCCTACGCAGCACGCTATTTTTATTTTACTGTACAATAACATGTATTATATTAAGTTTGATATTTGAACTGGGGTAAAGTATAAAAGATAGTTTCTTTTATTTTACAGTGGGAAAAGGATGTTCCTAAAATTTATCGTGGTAAAGTTTTTAAAGTCGATATTACATGCAGGACTGCATCTGGTCGGCCAACGGCATGTTTTGTTTTCAAGTC
This sequence comes from Paragorgia papillata, assembly GCA_035771165.1. Taxonomy (NCBI): domain Eukaryota; kingdom Metazoa; phylum Cnidaria; class Anthozoa; order Scleralcyonacea; family Coralliidae; genus Paragorgia; species Paragorgia papillata. Next base: position 228,249 of record JAWNZC010000201.1, on the reverse strand, counting down.
TTCTGGAAAATTAACTGGTATGCTGGTATTTAATTCTCTGAAAATATTACTGTGTGCAGACTGTAGATTTTGTGCAAAGAATGAGAGAAAAGGAAGATTATATACTTATTCATCTAGTTACTAAATTAATTTGTATTTATCACCGCTGCGATCCAAAGTTAAGCCCGATTGGACGGGGTTAGTACTTGGATGGGTGACCGCTTGGGACAAACCTTGCCACGGGCTTCAGCTTGGAACTCATGTGAGTAGAGTTATTGTAGTTGATCTCTCCTGTGCTTCAAGGGTTTTTCTCCGGGTTTTCCGGTCCCCCCCCCGTAAAATCTACAATTCGATCTTAGGAGAACAACCTTGTAATCATAGTCAATCGAGACATGGTCTGGAAACTCAGCTAAAGTCTTTGGTCTATCTTTTTGTTCGCCTTTATGCATTTTTGTGCACGGTGCACGGTCACTGAACACATTGTATTTTAGTATAATGAACGAATTGTCCAATAGCAACGTTTCAATTCAATCACTCAACCGTGCTATAAATATTAATAAACTTAAAACAAAGGATGTGTACGGTGTAAGGTACGGTTCAACATAAAATCACAGCTCATTATAGGCGCTTTGAAGTTTGCCGAGTTTCCAGACCATATCTCGATTGACTATGTTGTAAGGGACCTCGAGTCCTATTGTTGTTTCTCCAGTATCAGATACAAATGTTAATAAATAAATAAATATTTTGCCAAATATTAATGGTTATTTGATCTCCATATTTACTTTTAGTCACTCTCCGTCCTTTGCGGTCTTCAACAGCTGTATTTCTATCAAAGACCTCGATAAAACTTGAAAAATCTTTTATCACTCCATCATCAAGTTTTGTACATGTACCAGAGTCGTCATTTCACATTATGCGAACAATATCACCAACATCAACACCGCCATTGGAACCTGGAACTCCTAGTACTGTCCTGGAACCTGAGACTGGAAACACGTTGGTTGAACCACCTCTAGTTACTGTTCAAACAACAAGTTTCCAAGCAAATACAAGAGGAACGATAGAAAAAGAAGTCGAAAAGCCTACAGTGACTATTTCTTCTTCATCATCTAGCATTGCTGAATCATCAGAGTATATTAAGTCAGAAGCAGGGAAAGTTGGTGGTGGAAAGAGTAACAATACTGTTGTCATTTCTTCATCTATTCTTGGTGCTGTCATTCTTCTTGTTTTAGCTATTTTACTTTTGATTTTACGGTCAAGAAAGAAAGCTGCAAAATCATCTGGAGAAACGGAGAATAACAGAGGTTCTACCATATTATATGTAATAGATATTATATAAATATATATATATATATTTATAGTAATTGAAATTATAGTGGGTGTAAAATTTAATCAGTTTCTGTCATTCTAGCGTGCGTATAATGTCATTCAAAATGAAAGTATATAATGTCTTTTTATTGTTCCATATTTAGGTGTTGTAAACCGAGGTGCAACATCTAAAGATGTATGTATTATTACTTTGTTATTAATTAGACTTTAAATCTGATATTGTTTTTATAAATTGCACTGTCATATTCTCAAAATATGGGATATTAAAAGTAGTGTGCTGCGCAAGCAGTGTTGAAACAACAATCGAAATATAGTAAGATTTGATATACTGCCGAAACAAAGAACGTAGGAGTCTAACGTTTCGAGCGAAGGCCCTTCGTCACGTTTCTCTCTGACGAAGGGCCTTCGCTCGAAACGTTAGACCTCTATACGTTCTCTGTTTCGGCAGTATATCTAACCTTACTATATTTCAATATGGGATATTAGTTTTGTAAGAATGACTGCATTGACACTAACAATGTTGATTTATTTTTTGTCTGATTTTACAGAATCCAATTTCAACGAATTACGTTGAAAACGTATATGCTGAAGCAGATTACGTCGTGAGCGCTAGATGTGGAAATGGTATGTGTGCATTCTTGCAACAATGATTTATGAGGATAATGAATGATCATCATGGCGTGTAGATTGTTAAAATAAGTCATTTTAAAACTTCTCAAATTTGAAAATTATAATTTCTTAACTTTATTATCTCTCTTTGATTTAAGACAATTCCATTTATGAATATGCGGATAGCAATGTTAATGAAAATTACACCAGCCTGGATAAATCAATTCGTGAAAATATACCTCATTATCAATCTCTAATCACAGTAGCTGCTGCACCTGACCCACGTATCTACAGTGTATTAGATAATCAACCAACACAGTCGGGGAATAACTACGAAACTCTTGATCAAGTTACATCACCAGGGCCTGCTCATGAACAAAATGAACAAATCTACAGCGTTCTTGGAGAAGATAAAAATGAAACACCGAGCTCATTACAACCACCTGAGTCGGATTATTTGCTTGTGTTGTCAGAAAACACGGAATATGAACAACCAATCGATCAACCAAGATCCTAATTTTGTCGCCAGTAGTCATCTATAGTCTTCTGCGTGCACAATACTAGCCTCATTTTGCAGTTATGGCAGATTATTTTTTCATTGTTTGACAAAGTTGGGTGTTTTCTTCTTTTAAAATATTTTTACAATATCTCAATTATTTTCAGTTTTTATTTTGAAAAATGAAAATCTATTAACTATTTTGGGTTATTGTATGTTCATTAGTATTCTTTATATAAAATTGTATGTTCATTAGTATTCTTTCTGACGTCAAGAAGTTTTATCAGGTATAAAACCACGGACATGGTACTGATTTCCTTTGTGTTTTCCTCATGAATTATTAAGTTATATGTTAATATAAATAAAGGTAATATTTTTATAGAAATATCTGTAGACGTGATTTACAATATTTTTGAGAATTGAGAAATGAGAATTTCTACTGGGCATGAAGAATGAATCACGGCATTGTGAAGGCAATTAATTACAACGATGCTGTAAATATCTGCATGTAGGAGTAGTTTTTTTCACCATTCCTGATAGTTGTGTACCATCGAGTGGGCAGCACAGATAACCATTCTGTGATCTTGGCTAAATAAGCTCTTAGTCGTAATCGTATCACAATATTTCTACAAGCATTATCAAAATAAATAACAGCCGAAGCTTTTTGTGTCCCAGACTTGATCCGGAACGTTCGCAGAATAGTGAGAGTTAGACTACGTCGATTCCACCCCCCTTGATCCCATCCAAGTCCGCCCCCCCCCCAAAAAAAGTCTTGTGATCGTATAGTTAGCGGACCGTAAGGGTTAAATGTTTTTTTGTGAGAATTTTGAGATGAATTTTTTTGCAAATAACCAACGGTAGATTAGTTTACTCAAGTAACGTCTCGCATATGGAAACTTCGATATGTCTATTTGAATTGCGTAATTTTATTCTGTGTTAATTATTTACAATGATCTGGTCATTTGATCAAACAGAACTGAAACGCGCACTTTCGTGCTTTAACGCCATCCCAGTAACGTAACAGAATTTGATTTCAGTTTGAAGTGAAGTGAAGTAAAGGTAAAGTGAATTTATTTATTGAGGATAACATAGGACAGTATTTAGATACTGATAACCCAATGGCCCTCACCTCTTGATGGAAATTGTAGAATTAACTGGGGAAACTATGGTGTTGATTTTGTGGAGGGTGGAAAACTTGAGAAGCTAGTGAAAAACCCTCGAGACACAGGAGAGAACAAACAACTCTATTCACATGAAGCTAAGTTGGTCACCCATCCAAATACTAACCCTACTCGACCGGGCTTAACTTCAGCTGTGAGAGGCAGTGCGCTAACATCTTGTGCCACCCATACCTACTCGGGCTTAGCGTTCCAAATATGGTGAAAAATGTCACAATATAGCGCTCACCTGGACAACTGTGATGACAGTAGAAGATGGGAGGCAGTTCCCTCCCCCCCCCCCCCCTCCCCATAGGCGTAGAGTTTTGTTTTTGTCCAGGGGGGCTGAAGTGCTGAACAGGACCTTTTTAAGAATTTTCCGGTGGGGGGCGTTTACAAAAAGGGACTCTTCTAGTGGGGTCCGGGGGCATGCCCCCCAGGAAATTTTTGAAATTTAGAGTCTTGGAAATGCCATTTCCTTCATTCTAAGGGGTGATTTTTAAGAACAATGAAGGTCATGAAATGTCATAAAAACTAGTTAAAATACAACACATTTCAACAATTTTTCGATGTTGTGTTTACTGGGTTGACTTATCACTTTTTTGGGTGCTTTTGGCTGACAGGAATGAGGCTGTAACAGTTACTTTAGCCTAACGAGTAACCTATAATTTGTGATGGTGATTGATGAGTCAGTTGCTGCAAAATTTCTGGGGGGACTCAGCCCCCCCCCCATTAAGATTTCTCGGGGGGCTGAAGCCCCTCAGCCCCCCCCAGCCCCCCCCCAGCCCCCCCTCAGCCCCCCCCCATACTTTACGCCTATGCCTTCCCCCTTAATTCCCCCCCCGTTCATGACCATCTCTCCCTCTCCCCACACCATGCATTCAACATACTGTCGGCGAGGTGCGAGTTTATTTTTGAATCATCTTACTTGCATGTTTACACAAGTCTTATGACATTTCTTGCATCAGTCATCCATAATTTAATTTCATCTATTTTTCTTTTCTTAATAATATTTCAAATCTAGGCTAAACAACTCACAAACATCTGTGTTAGAGCCACAAGACATTCATCTTTGCAATATTCTTCAAGAAATTCTAATGTCGTTAATTGTGACAGTGATCAGATGACTTCCGCAGAGGAAGCTCTGTAATCCTGCTTGATGTTTTTCGTATGTCAATAACTCCGCATCATGTCGCAGACTTAGAGAGACACTAACCCTGACACATCTTTTATACATAGCAAGCCAAGCTAATTGACTCAGGCAGTGGTAATAACTGGTATATACCGTAACATACCTTATACTTTTGATATCTTATGGTATCTCCAAACTATTTTTCCCACCATTTTTCACTCGTTTCTTTTTAGAGTTGGAAAGGAATCCTTGGTTGTACAAATAATGGCGAAATCAAGACATCGCTCGCTGTTTTTCAAAGTTTTTCTTCTTCATTATCTTGTCTGTTGTATTTCTGGAATAGAAATTGACGTTACTCGGCAACAAAAGGGTGATTTTTTCACCAACCCTTACGCACCAAGCTGTCAAGATAATCATGTTGATGGTTCATTTTGTCGGATTGCGGACTCAAGCTGTTATTCAGACCGTCCTCACGTTGGGGACAAATGTTGTTTATGTCGTTGTGATACTTTGGAATCTACTTTTGATTTAAGGAACTTACAGTGTGCCTTGAATAAAGACATTCGCAAAGGTACGGTATATATGCATGGTTTCTAAACTTGTCGTAAGTAGACTCTGAGCTTCAGATAGGACTCGAATCCACAACCTTCCGAGTTCTAGGCTGACGCTCTAACTATATTGAACCCCTAGAGCTCAGAATTTTCTGGTTTCTACTACGACAGCTAATTGTTCAGCAAAAACCAACGAAACTTTACCAACTTCAAGCTGAAAACACTTTACCATAACGTATACACATGGGGTTTTAGTAATAGACTTGCACCAAGTACGCCTTGCCACGAACACGTCAAACAAAACACGTAAAGCCCCAATCAAACGAGAACGCAAGTCAGCCAGCCGCTCTGAAAACTTTCCCGAAAATATCATGTACCGTGACAAAGTTAAAACTTGTTTAAAACACTCATGAAACCTTTATTTTGTTAATTTGGGTGTTCGAACGACCGCCACAGAAATTCTGACTGCCAACTTGCGATGACTTGCGTTCTCGTTTGATTAGGGCTTTAAGCCCAGTCTCAAAACCAGTGCCAGAAACAAACTCGTCTCGTAAAATCGCGTCTCGAAAGAAGCAAGAGGCAGACTTAGAGCAAGTCTAGGTGTTTAACACTTTGAAGCCTGAAGACGAGTCTTTAGTATTTTATCTGGCTAACACCAGACGATTTTATTCAGCACAGGGAGAGGTCCAGGCCTCAAAGTGTTAAAGTAGAGTGCTGCGTAGGCAGTGTTTTGAATAGAGCAAAATATATTCACTGAACTTCAGTGGTACGTTCATTTTTAACAGGATGTACTTTACTTGTAAATCGTAAAAACGACGATGAGGTTCTGATTGAAATAGATCTTCATGTGGATGGTTTTGAAATCATTAAGGTACCACACTTGTCTAAGGACAGCAACCTTCATGGTTGTGCGGACACTAAGGTTGAAGAGATGACTCGGGACGGTTATAAAGGGGTTCACAAGTTCTTTTGGATTGATACAAATTCAAAAACATTTTCTATTAAAGTGAGTAATTTAATATGTCTATATTTTAATTGATTATTTTACGTCAACAGGATTACACTTTCCTGATCTGAAAAACTGCATATTGATGCCACTGTAAATATTGATTTGATTAAAACGTGGCAACTGCATGTCCGTCCGTCTGTCTGTCCGTCTGTCTGTCACGTACGTACGTCTGTCTGTCACGTCTGTCTGTCTGTCTGTCACGTCCGTCCGTTTGTCCGTCCGTTTGTCCGTCCGTTTGTCCGTCCGTTTGTCCGTCCGTTTGTCCATTGGTAATCTACTTGTTTGTATCTTTGTCTGTCTGTCTGTCTGTCTGTCTGTCTGTCTGTCTGTCTGTCTGTCTGTCTGTCTGTCTGTCTGTCTGTCTGTTGCTGCTGTTGTTACTGTTGTTGCTGCTGTTACTGTTGCTGCTGCTGCTGTTGTTGCTGCTGCTGTTGTTGTTGTTGCTGCTGTTACTGTTGTTGCTGCTGTTACTGTTGTTGCTGCTGTTACTGTTGTTGCTGCTGTTACTGTTGTTGTTGTTGCTACTGTTGCTGTTGCTGTTGTTGTTGTTGTTGTTGTTGTTGTTGTTGTTGTTGCTGTTGTTGTTGTATTAGATATAACACTGTAGTGTTGTCTATATTCAGTGGAGTGGGTCGCCGAATGAAAACCAGGTTCATGGCAAAGTATATCGTATTAATATACGATGCCTTAAGAAAAAACGAGGGAGTAATAAATGGTCTGACGTCCATGGTTGTCTCATGATAAAAAGTAATGGAACGTTGAAAAGTAAGTAATGTCTTTTAAAATGCATTATTGAAGCTATGGTTGAGTGCATGTTTGCGAGTTGCTTGTCTAGCTTAGCGTAGTTTAGAAAGACTAGTGGTGGTAGTGGTGATGATGATGGTGGTAGTGGTGGTGATGATGATGAGGGTGGTAGTGGTGGTGGTGATGATGTTGGTGACGGTGGTAGGGATGATGGTGGTGGTAGTGATGGTGGTGGTAGTGATGATGGTGATGGTGGTGGTGGAGGTGATGGTGGTGGTGGTGACGGTGGTAGGGATGATGGTGGTGGTAGTGCTGGTGGTGGTAGTGATGATGATGGTGGTGACGGTGGTAGCGGTGATGGTGGTGGTAGTGATGATGTTGGCGGTGGTGGTGGTGGTGGTGATGGTAACTACCTGACGTAACTGCATGACTGACGTTTCAATGGTCTCATCTACGGTAATCTTCAGAGTCGAGTGAAATGTTTCTGTCAGGTTTGTTTGCATTTATTTGTCTGGTTTACTATGTCATCTGTTTCTCAAATTATTATTCTCCTTTTCTTCTTCCTTCTCCTCATTTTTCTCCTCTTTTTTCTTCTTTTCCGTCTCCTAATTATCTTTTTCCTCCTTCGTCTTGTTCTTCTTTTCTTCCTCACCCTCTTCCTTCTTCTTCCCACTTTATTTGTACATTACATTTGTTGTTTACAGTTGATCACCCTGGTCTTCCATCTGCAAGCATATCTTCGTCTCCATTGACATCGTCCTTACAAACATCTTCACTAAGTGCGACCTCCTCAACTGCTGCTGTTGCTTCGTCGTCTCCACATCTTATTCAACCAACATCGACGGTTCCTGCACTTCATCAACCACTCTCATCGACTTCAGAGTTGCTCCAATCATCCTATTCATCATCATTCGCCAATTCTGAGCCAACTCTTCGTTTAACAAGTGAATATAATATGTTGACAAGCAAGAGGACACTCTATTCAACAACAACTGGTCGTTTATCCTTTTCCGCGAACATTGAACAAGAATGTACCACACAAAAGACATCAACAGCAATTGTTATGGTAAGCTGCATAAACAGTTAGAGAGTAAAAGAATGAAAGATGGTCGCGATTATTCAAATTTGTTTTAGCGCTGCGAAGCTTATTACGACATTTACGGGGGAAAATCGAGAATGGTTGTTATATGACAAAAGATATAAATAATTATTTTTTTAAGGAAAAGAGTGTTAAATCCAACCCTGATGAAAGTGGTCAAACAGTTACATCGACTGTGGTTAACCAAGAACAGACAAAAGCTTCTGGAAGTAAAAAAAGGTCTTCTGGGAAAAATAAACGTATCGTGGTTTACCTTAGCGTCACTGTTGCTATCTTAGTTGTGATTATTCTCGTTGCCGTTGTCGTCTGGTATGTCGTATGTTTAAAAACAAGAGCCAAGGAAAAGTAAGTTTAACTTGTTCTGTGCAAGCGACACTCTTTTATTTCTGAGTAAAGTGCGTTGAAGTGAAGTGAAGTGGAGTGGAGTGAAGTGGAGTGGAGTGGAGAGAAGTGAAGTGGAGTGGAGAGAAGTGGAGTGAAGTGGAGTGGAGTGACGTGAAGTAAAGTAAAGTGGAGTAAAGTGGAGTGAAGTGAAATGAAGTGGAGTGAAGTGAAGGGAAGTGAAGTGGCGTGAAGTGGAGTGGAGTGAAGTGAAGTGAAGTGAAGTGAAGTGAAGTGAAATGGAGTGAAGTGAAGTGAAGTGGAGTGGGGTGAAGTGGAGTGAAGTGAAGTGAAGTAAGTCAAGAAGGGAAGTGATCAAGTGAAGCGAAGCGAAATGAAAATAAACTTGCTTCACTTGTAATAAACCAGTCAGAGCTGTTTTTCTAAGTCTTACAGTTACCAAAGGTTTTCATATTTTGTTTTACAGACCTGGCCGCAGCTCAAGGGCTGTACACCCAGGTATACGTCAAATAATAATTTTGTTACATACTGTAATACTTGATTTAAAACTGGTTTTCATTTGTGAGAAATGTTATGGTGCTAACATTACATCCTACCAATCTTTACTCTGTCATTCTTTTATTCTTTAGGCTCTACGAAAAACGAACATATTAACGTACGTATGAACTTGAACTGCATTTTTACCGTCCAAATGGAAATACCTTCCCACTTCTTCTTCTGCAGTTCGTTGTGTATTACTGTGGCGAGGAAAGTCTAGTGATCGCCAATTCTTGATGTATATTCGTCTGTTGGTATCGATTTGGGATAAACATCCATTGTATTATGATTAAATGCCATTTAAAGCTAAATTATACTATTTATATGTACAGTTTTCAACAAAACGTTTCTCAGGCTTCAGTGGCAGCTACAGAAGTACAGTAATACACAACGAACTACAGAAGAAGAAGTGGGAAGGTTTTTCCATTTTGACTATAATACATTTATGACATTTTATAAGCTGGCTACGTTCTAACTTGTGTCTTAGGGAGAAGACTTTGCGTTGAGAAGTATGAAGAATGATGAAAATATATATGAAGGAATTTACGAACTAACTTCTGATGAACCCCATATTAAACGAACTGTGAGCGGAGGAATTGGTGAGGTTTTCATCTGAAAAGATTCTCCAAAAATAGTAAAAAAAAATGAATATGTTCATTTAGAGCATGTTGCCTAACCGTATTGTTAACATTATATATTTTATTGTTCAACAGAAAATGCAAGATTTGATGACATCAGTAAGAATAATGTTGGGTTATACACAGCTCTGGATGAATGCAGAGACAAGGCATCGAATTATCAAGCGCTGATTTTCCCCATTGGGGCTAACGTAATTTTTTAGAAATATTAATTAATGTATTCAAACGACGTCAAGCGTACTTTTCTAAGAATAGGTCAAAGTGAAAAGGTGGTAGACGGCTGAGAATAGTTTTGATAACGAAATACATCACATTTTACTCTGATGAAGGGCTCCGCTTGAAACGTCATTATTTCGTTATCAAAACTATTCTCGGCAGTTTACCATCTTTTCACTTTGCTCTATCTAAAACACTGCCTACATCATCTGCCATTTTCCACTCTCGATATGCATGCAGTTTTATTTGTTAAATAGTACATTTCTAATTTAGCTAAGTAAGTGACTTTTTCTTTACTAGTAGCGTGGTAAATGTTTTACACGTAATCAATTATTTTCTTTTTTCAGAGGACAACTTCACCCAACGTTTGCAAGCTATCAGTTCCCACTTGTGACAAGCAGCAAGAGATCACCTCGGGTATATAACTAGCTTTTGAACTTTAGTAAGAATTATTCGACGAATGCGTCTGACAGTTTGTTTTTGGGGCTAACTCTGATGACATTACCCAATATGGTCTGAGGCAATAGTCCAACCCAATGGTCTGCCCCAATTGCAAATCCCAATGGTCCAACCCAATGGTCCAACCCCATGGTCCAACCCAATGGTCCAACTTAACCCAATGGTCCAACGTAATGGTCTGCCCCAAATCCCAATGGTCCAACCCAATGGTCCAACCCAATGGTCCAACCCAATGGCCCAACCCAATGGTCCAACCCAATGGTCCAACGTAATGGTCTGCCCCAAATCCCAATGGTCCAACCCAATGGCCCAACGTAATGGTCTGCCCCAAATCCCAATAAATCCCAATGGTCCAACCCAATGGTCCAACGTAATGGTCTGCCCCAAATCCCAATGGTCCAACCCAATGGTCCAACGTAATGGTCTGCCCCAAATCCCAGTGGTCCAACCCAATGGTCCGACCCATTGGTCCAACTCGATGGTCCAACGTAATGGTCTGCCCCAGTGGTCTGACTGGGCTCAACTTTATGTGAAAACCAATCTATAATTGAATACACTTTTTTTAGAACCGGTGTACCAGAGTTTGGAAGAACCGCTGACGTACGTCGATATTTCATCTGATGAGCAAACGTCAAACCAAGACAACCAAGTGTACAGCACGTTGGAAGAATATCAAAAACCTGAAATGAACAAGGCATGTGACCCCCCGGTTTATGCTGATCTGACGCAGCAGAGAGAAGAGAACGAGTATCAGGGACTGGTAACCAGAAAGATGTGACGTTAGTTTGCTAAGTATTGGGAAATTCATTTGCTGTCATTTTAGTTGTTTACAGTGAAACCGGATGTTCTTTCCCCCCCGTGACCTTACAATATTGACAGCAACATTGCAATGTTGACCAGCCAACGATACACGGCGACTCCTTGGCAAGTTGCTCAAAATTTGCATTTTAAATAATATCGAACTTCACATAACATGAAGTTTATTTAGGGGCCGATTACATGAGCCGGACTGACTCGTGTCACGAAATTTTTTCCTCGTTAGGATTCGTTTATATCTAAACCAAACCAATTCTTCTTTGTTCATTTAGTTTATGCGAGTTTGGAAACCACAGTGAGATCGGAATTAGCTCTTTCTTATTCAAATATTTTGTATTGTTTCACCACCCCCATGGGGCCACCGATCACGTGAGTGAAAACGATCTATAGAACTTCATATTATGCGATATAAATATATAATCAATATTTAAAATGCGAATTTTCAGCAACGTGCTAAGAAATCACCGTTGGATCGTTTGCAAGTCAGCATTGCAATGTTGCTGTCGATGTTGTAAGGTCACCACGGGGGGGAAAGAACATCCGCTTTGACTGTAAAGCGGAAAAATTCTTGGCGCCTGTAAATCAAACGTTCTAGTATCTCCATAGTGATTTGTCAAGTGGTTATTTAATTTGAGTGGCCACTTCTTGTTAAAGTGCTAGTTTTGAATAATTAGCATGAGAAATAAGCGAGAACAAGGTAGCTTTCACGCAACGCTTTAAACTTTGATTGAATATATAATTTGGCTAGTTTAATAGAATAAATAAACCAAGATTTCTTGTATATATTTAATAGGTTTATAGGGTGCTTTTTTACTTTTGTAAACTTTAATTACATGTACGAACTTTATGTAAAACTGGAAACGACATTTAACTACCAATCGGTCTACTGCAAGAAGACGATTGCAAGAACCTATTGTGAAACCTTCAACTGCGAATTCCATTCACATGCAAACTCAAACTCTTGTAAAACTGGTTGTTCAATTTAATAGAACATTTGAAAGACAATTCTTTGTCAGTTTATGTACATCCATGAAGATCTATTGTAAAGGATCTTTACTAACAGGGATTTTTTTTGCGTTTGGTAAATTTGACACGAAACCAAAAACGTTTTCTCGACACGAAAGCAAAAACGTTTTCTCGACACGAAAGCAAAACCTCGAACAGGACGCAATAGACGGAATCCAGCTACCCCCTTTCTGAATCATGTGACGACAATAATAAGACATTGTTTTATACACAACTTTTTCTTGACTATACTCATTCCTATATATAGGAGAGTTATATTGCATTATTGTAGTAACTGAACAGTTTGTTAATAATATGTAAATCGGTAAATCACAAAGGAGCTGGGGACTGTTCAACTGGTGAAAAACATCGCCTTTTATGGTGTTAACGTTCACGACACTATTATTCTGCTCAAGGCTGGCTTTAAAAATATCCACCCACATAATTTCTCTGTCGTAAGTGGCTGAAAAGTGCCCAGCTGTCAGCGCCGACATCGCCGTTATAACGTTTCACTGCGAAACCTAGAAAGTCTAGGCGAAACCTAAAAGAATATTTTCGTTATTAAACATTCTACACGAGCAACGTAGTAATGTCTGGTATATAGTGAATGATATAACAACAGATCCAACAACAGGCAAGTAACGCACTTGACAGCTGGCCAATTATGACGTAATGTGAGGAAATGGTCTAAATATAGACATTGGCTTCTTGCTGTTTCTATTAATCTCTTGATGGTAAACATATGTCTAGAAATAGTCTACTAACTCCAGCATTAACTAAATTCATTGTTAATTTATTACAATCATAAGTATTTTGGCGGATGCCGAAGGTTTTCCAGTTTAATGAATTGTTTGGGAGCACTCGTGTCTCGCTCACGTTCTTGATCTATATCGTTTATTATTTACACGAAATATGACGGAGAATACTAGGAAATCATACTAATATAATTACTAGGAAATTATTTTTTTCAAAAAACCATTTTGTGCGCGCTCTTTGACTCGTGCGCGACAAAAATTTCGAAAGCTGGAAAATACCAGACATATTTTGTCACGGTCTTGATCTTTGAAACAGTTGAAACTTTGAAAGGAAAGTGTTGTTTCATGTCGGAAGTCGGAAGAGAAACGCAATATAAATAACTACACAATTAAACTGTTTTCAGTTTATTGTCTTCTCTCAATCTGTAAGAGGTTTCGTGAAAATTTTTGGTTATAACATCCAGTGAAGAACAGCGGAGTTTAATAGTTTGGAAATGTCTTGATGTTTATATGGCGAAATTTTGGGGACAGTGGGTTGTGTTCATAGGATGTGTGACAGTAAACTGGCTTCTTTGCTGCGTTTCTTGTGTCATCGTCACTGTTACCAGACAGCAACAAGATATTTTTACTAATCCAGTATTGGGTAAAAGCGACTGTTATAGTTCATCTTCAATATATGCTTGCAATAAAAGAAACGCTGCTCCCTCAGAACTAAATGGTTCATGCATTTGTCGGTGCGAGTATCAACAGTCAACATTTTTCAAAACTGATTTGGCCTTAAAATGTGTGGATAACGTAAAGATGCGCAACAGTAAGTCTTTTGTTCTACATTTTCATACCAAATTAATGTTTTTCAAGTACAGTATTTATAATAGTTCAATACACTGTAGTAGAAATACTCAGCTGTAACTTTAGAAATACCCACAGGGGCCCAAGTGGTGACTTTGAGGTGTTGCACAGCTCCCAAACTCAGCACAATTAAAGAAGATATATTTTCCATTTGGTGTGACATGGAAAAGCTATCTTCTTTTGTTGTACCAAATTTGCGAGTCGAGTGATGTGCTTTTTAAGGTGAAAATGGTAAAAGTTTGGAATTGTAAATTATCAGTATACATGTACAAAGTACTAATTACCCTTGCAATAGTATTGCACTTTTTTTCAGATGCCAAAAATGTAATCATAGGTCTGATTGTACAATAATTACTTTCTATACCATACATCTATTGATACAGTGTATACATATATTGATAGTACAGTGAGTATATATTGTGCACTTTGCTGTATTATACTGTACTCTACTGTACTATAATGTACTGTACTTCAATTTGCATTGTATAGTACAGAAGTGAGAGCTGCAGCTTTACACAATATAATACAATGTCATACTGTAGTGATTGTTTATAATTTTTCTAATAATTATTTCTGAATTGTTTTTAGAGAGTAGTGATCGTTGGACCTATCTGCTTCATGGTGGTGACTCCAGTGTTGGGGCTCCTATTGCAGCATTAAATCTAACTTTCAATACAGACGTAATAGAATTTAAAATTAATAACAATGTCATTGATGGAGATAATATTGTGCACAAGTGCAATCCTTATAAAGTTGAAGTAGCTGATATAAGTGGAATAATTTTATGGTCACAGATTAGAAGACGGTTTGAAAGTATGGAAATACATGTATCAAGTAAAGAATACGATGATGCTTTTGCAAATTTAACTTTAAATGTAAGTGTTTTTTTCTTTTTAGTGTATAGACCTGTAGCTGTAGAGTTTAATACGTATCTGTTAGTGTACAATGGATCCACACAAAATGTTTATTACTCATGAAATGATGATGTATTGTACTTTCAAGAAACCTTGTTTGCAATTTTGCATTGTTAAATTTATTTAACACTTTGAGGCCTGGACCTCTCCTTGTGCTGAATAAAATCATCTGGTGTTAGCCAGAATAAGGCTTCAAAGTGTTAATGGTTGCAAACATACTTCTGTTACACTTGCATTATTTTGTTTATATTACAGTAAGTTTATAATTATTTAATATTTTGTAAAATTTCTTTTGACAAACATAGTGGAACGTTAATGGGTCATTCATCAATCATTTTGATGGAAGAATAATGCGGATTGGAATAAAATGTCATCAACGTAAAAAAGTTAGCACCAGCACATCCTGGAGATCAGTAATTGATGATTTTATTGTCTTCAAAATTAGTGGAACACTTACAGGTGAGAATATTTTTACTTATAGTTAGTTTGTCAGGTACAAGTTATTTACAGGCTGTGTAGCGCGATTAAAATTGTCCAGTGTTAGCCAGAATAACATTTTTAAGGTGGGCTGTAAAGGGTTAAGGAAAGGCCTCTACCATCAGCATGCAACATTTTAATCTTGTTTGCTTGGCCATTACAGTACAGGAAAATATCAAACCATACATGTATTCACCTCGCCTTACAGGCTTGTTTGGTACTACTGCATCAGGGCCCTGGTCTGATATTTTCCTGTAATGACCATGCTCTTGGTCAATAAGAAGTAATTAATATACATTCTGTACATTTATAATTATGTAGTTGACATCCCAGAAGCTTCAAGTGATTCATCAATACATCTTATACCAAGTTCTTCAACTTCAACACCTTTAAGATATCCCTCCACATCTAGATTGATAATGTCTTCTTCCTTATTAAATGTCCATTCTGCATCTACATCAAGTAGTCAGATAATGATAAGTTTCTCATCCGCACTGGTCCTCATACCTTCTACCACGATAACATCAACAATACATAATTCAATTTTCCCCAAAGCAACCTCGACTGTAACCATGAAGTTACCTTTTTCTTTGGTAAGACAATGGTTTAATTTGATATTACTGTGCAAGTATATTATTTAATATATGATATTTTAGTTTATTCAAGTACAGTACATACTGTTATAAGAGCTATTACATATGGATACTGTCAGGTTTGAGTTTGTTTTGTTTTCTTTATTAGCCTTCATCAACTATTGCATATTCTTCATCTGTGATTTCATCAAATCCTGAGAAGCAATCAAATGACTCATCCATTACTAAGGCAGTGACAGGAGTTGTAGTTGGTGTGGTATTCATCTTAGTTATGGCTGTCTTGTTTTATATTTTACGAAGAAGGAAAGAGAGGAGAAAAAGGTATCAGTATTTTTTTTAACTATTTCTGTATATTAAACAATTTTCAAATTATTAATTTTGTTTCTTTCTCTATTACATAGTGAGAAGAATGTTGATCATGGTAAGATAACTGATGATGATGACAAAGATGGTGACAACAATGGTGGTGTTGGTGGTGATGATGGTAGTGGTAGTGGTGGTGGTGGTGATGGTAGTGATGGTAGTGGTGATGATGGTGGTGATAATGGTAGTGGTGGTGATGATGGTAGTGGTGGTGTTGGTGATGATGGTAGTGGTGGTGATGATGGTAGTGGTGGTGATGGTAGTGTGATGATGGTAGTGGTGGTGATGATGATGGTGGTGGTGGTGATGATGGTTGTGGTGATGGTACTGGTGATGGTACTGGTGGTGGTAATAGTGGTGGTAATAGTGGTTGGTGGTGATGGTTGTGGTTATGGTGGTGTTGATGGTGATGTTGATGGTAATTATGATAATGGTTAGTTTTTATGTAATTTCATCTATAGTAATTGTTTTTTATAATATTGTAGGAAAAGGAAATGTTGGAAAATATATTAACAAGGTCAGCAATATGTAATTATTTACAGATTGTATATATAGATTTTACTTGTACGTACAGTACTGTATAATTATCCTGAAGTTTGCTTTTGGTACACCAATAGTTAATAGCTATAAAATTACTATAAAGGCTTGAGAACAACGTATGAGAATATTTTTTTGTATTCTATGCACAGAATATTGGAAATGTTCCTTTGACAGCTTTGTCTAACCCAGTTTTCCAAGAAGGAATGTATGAAAATCCAGAAGACATACATGATGATAAAAAACGTCAATCTGGGACAAATCATATAGGTAAAATATTATCTACAGTACAGACTGTACATGTACTGCTAGCTGTACTAACTAGAACAATATAATTATACTTACAGTCAAAATAATGGAAATACCTTTAGTTTGTTGCATATTACTGTATTTCTGTAGCCACTACCGAACCCTGAGAAAAAATTTTTGTTTAAAACTGTACATAAATAGTATAATTTAGCTTTAAATGGCATTTATTCATAATACAATGGATGTTTATCCCAAATCGATACCAAAAGACGAATATACATCAAGAATTGGTGACTTTTATCGCAAGACTTTCCTCACGCTTCAGTAGCGACTGCAGAAATACAGTAATACACAACCAACTACAGAAGTGTAAGTGGGAAGGTATTTCTATTTTGACTGTGACCCATTGCTGCCAAGGCTGTCTGAGAGTTCTACCTTAAACTAGTGAAATGATCTGGTGTTTTTGGCCAGCTCAGGCAGTAATGGGTTAATAAGTCATGTACTAAATCTTTGGAATATTATATGGGTTTTTTTTGTACCAGATAGTGCACTTTATGACCAGTGTTTGATTGTGGAGAATCCTAATGCTAGAAATGTCAGTATGTATGACAACGTTGCTCAACCAAATGAACATGCTTACCAGGCATTGGACCCTGCTAAACGAGAACCTTCAGCCAAGTATCAAAGTTTAATCAAACCCAATAATGAGGTACATGACATTCAGACATTGTATAAATGCCATCTTCATAAATATCTACATGATAATTTAAGATTCTTTTATATTTGTGTAATTGGGACCCATTTATCTATCTTACAAAAATTAAATCATAGTTATGAGTATCAAGAGAGTCTTACATGTTGAGGGCAGTAAAACTAAATAACTAAATGTACATGTACAAGTTTAAATTCCAAAATTTAAGTTTCTGAATGTGGGAGACAATAGTGTTCAAATTGTGTTCTTTTTTAAAATTTTGTTCTGTTGTTATTTTCTAGTCATCTGCCTCTGTCAGTGAATCCTCATCCCCAGGTATATTTAACTGTACTAAGAATAAATTTATTACTGCAATTACTTCTGTATACAATATTCAAGAAGAACCTGTGTCCCTAATTGATGTGTACAGTCATCTGGTATGAGCCAGCGAGAGTCTAAGAATACATACTGACAGTACTGTAACTGCCACTTGTGCCAGAATTGCATATTACTAACTATACACTTAGTTCAAATTTCATGCAGTTTTCTAATTCATAAGTTTTATCTCCCATACAAACCACATTGAATTGAATTGTCATTATAAATGAATGCATGGTCTTTTCTGTATAAAGCCCAGGGAAGTATACAGATAAAGACAAAACCTTGTGAAATTTAAACTAAATTAGTTAATTACCTTAGCTTGAACCTAATGCTGGCATGTGGCTTTTAAATGCCTTGGTTCTTGGTAATTAACTTTTATTTAAATTAACTTTCCTTATAATAATTATCATTTCTAATTAAATCATACTTATTCAGAACCTGTGTACTCTGAGGTCAATGATGTACCTTCACGACATTTAACGACAACTTCAGATGATCAACCCAAAGCATCCGGTGCAGTTGAACCACTCTATAATGTGTTGGAAGTGGATGGTGCTGAAGCACTGACCACAGAAGATGATCATGTTTACAATATTCTGGAACAATCCAACGAAAGTGAAGGAAAAAGAGAACCAGTTTACTCTGTTTTGGATGGTGAAGAGAACTACAGTAGGGTGAGCTAAAAGCTGTCAGCAGGTTGCTCAACTCAGGTCTTCGCTAAAATACTAATAATAATTTCCAGTTATTGTTTTAAGATTGTTTTTTTTTTATATTATAAATAATTGTAATAACTTAAAGTTCATTCAGGTTGAGCCTAAAAATTAATGCTTTAATGTTATAATTTATAAGGTTAATTAATAACAAATTTGTCAATGACTGTATATTTCTATTGTTTTAAATAGTTTTATGGTACATTAATTAAGTAAATAGTTTAACTTTAGAAATATTTGTAATTATTATTGTGACAAAGTGCAATACTTAATTGCATTGTATTTAGTGATACAGTACATGTAATTATTTTGTTATTATGTACAGTACATTGTAATACAGTTATACTGCTATTTATTGTTCATAGTGTTGTATACAGTAATTACTGGAAATGCTGTTAAGTTTATCAAATAAATTATGAATAATACATTGTTGTACAAATTATTTAATATATGATTTCCAAAGTGCCAATGCTTTATAGGCAGTAGCATCTCTCATATGCAACTCTTATGGCTTTTCAACTGTACAGAACAGATCTCCACCAAAACATTGTCTGTGCAATTGAGTTGAAAACTGCTACAGTTTTGGGAAGCCACATAGTTGCATGTGTATAAAAATAATTTTTGAAAGGTGCTGTGCGTGTAATTATCATCTTGAAATGAGATCAAATAGCCCTGAAAGATTTTCTAAGTATCTTTTAAACAGTCAATGATGCTTTTAATTTCTTTTCTTTTCTTTTTAACTGAAACAGGAGAAACATGATCATGTAAACTTCCCTCCAAATTGTTTTGTTGCTGCTGCTGCTGGCATAAATGTTCAGTCACACTTATTACATACATCCCACAGTCGTATGCTAAATTGGATAAAAAATGGTTTGTTAAATTAATGAATGGCACAGAGAAATGAAACAGGGGTACTGCCAGATGGCATAGCCTACAGGCCACTGTTGGGGAGAAATTTAAAATTGTGGGAGGAATGATTTGCAAAAAGGATTGAAATTTGGAGAATTCCTGGTAGTAACATTTGTGGATATATGTGTAAATTTGTGGTGGAAACAAAACTTGTATGGACAGGACAAAAACAGCAAGATGGATAAAATCCTGTATCCTTACAATTCCTCTGTTGGGGACAATTCTCCTCAATAAAGTCCACTTTTTGTTTTACTGAAAAGGAAAAAAACCCCTTCTATTTTCATGAAAATAAAGTAAAATGGGGTGGAGGTAAAGCTGGTGAGGTTTCCATATATGGATAGCCATATGGTGGTGATAATTACATTTATACCTTTTAGAAATGGCTCAACAGCACAACTCGTTATCAAAGCCTGTTTATTATTATTCGACATTGAGGCAGAATCATAGTGTTTGAATTTCTGAATATTTGCATCATAGACCAGTAAACTCCTTCGAAAAGAAACCATTAAAATAAATTAAAAGTTAATAATTAGATTGGCATGGTTTATCAGGCCATCTTTCACCAACCAGTGTGTTCCACCACTGACACTAGGGCTTTCATTGCTATTGACAGGAAAAAAGATTGTTGTTTTGGAATGGAGTTGTAATGGATTAAGAAAAATGGAAAGCTCTGCACCTGTATAAGAAAGAAAATGTTACTTGGAGTAATAGCCTGTGATGATCGATAGAGATGCATTTTGCTACTGAATAGTTCCTAGCGGTTGACTAAGTTGAAAGAATGCTGGGTTAGATGACATACAGTGACTTTGTATATCTGCAGCCATTTCTCTGATGAAGGGCCTTCGAACCTTACTATATTTTGATTGCAATTTGTCAGTATGCATACAGCTATTTTAATTACAAACTTTCTAGTCTAGTATTTATTATAATAATTATTATAATTATTTTTACTTAATATTATTTTAATATTATTATTTATTATTATTATCATACTATTATCATATTATTTAATATTATTTTAATAATATTATTTATTATTAATTTATTATCATAATATTATTATTTAATATTATTTTAATATTATTATTATTTAATAATAATATCATTATTTTCAGTGTGCAGATGACACACTATTTGACAGGGGGGAGTGGTTGATTTTATATGGCATTGAGCAGTTGACTATTGTAATCTACCCTTCAGAGTTTCAGAAAGTAATTTCTTACCTTTACATAATTTAATATATTGAGCTACATCTGGATTAACAAAAAGAATATTTTCCAAATCCTTAAACTGATTATATTCGAAATACCTATGGGGAAAATAGAGAATTTATAGTCGTGTCATGTTTGTTAAATTTCCTCTATGTTTTTTAAACAAAGTGTTGCTCCTTACTCAAACATGAAACCTATAATTTTATCGTTTAGCCACTGTCCTTCATCCAGTAATTCCACATCAGATTTCCTTAATAAACTGTCTTGAAAATCAAGCACAATATCATCCGCCATCTTGACGCTAGACAGTAACTCAATGTTGATACGTGAAAGACAGCTGACCAGTAAAACATTGGAACATTCTTTATTTTTTAATTTATTTATTTTTAAAATTTATTTATAATTTATTTTGTTTTTAGATTTTATTTGTCCCGTAATCATAATTGTAATATTAAATATCCCTAGTTTACATTGGGAGTGAAGTTATATTGTTCTCTATATATGAAAAATCATAATTTACGCTAAACTAATTAAAATTACAATTTGAGGCTACAAAGTTAATAATGTAATAATAAAAATATTATCTAGGCATATTAAAATATAAGTAATATTAAAATTTTTTTAAAGATATTAATTAAAGACTTAATAAGTTTTCAATTCTGTGTTAACTATCAAGTTAATTATCAAGTAATTATTAATATTATTATTATAACTATTACTGTTACTATCACTATCACTATTATCACCATCATCATCACCACCACCACCATCACCACCACCACCACCACCACCACAACCACCACCACCATCACCACCACCACCACCATCACCACCACCACCATCACCACCACCACCACCACCATCACCACCACCATCACCACCACCATCACCACCACCATCACCACCACCACCATCACCACCACCACCATCACCACCACCACCATCACCACCACCACCATCACCACCACCACCATCACCACCACCATCACCACCACCATCACCACCACCACCACCATCACCAGCACCACCACCATCAACACCACCATCACTACCACCACCATCACTACCACCACCACCACCACTATCACCACCACCACCACCACCATCACCATCACCATCACCATCACCACCACCACCATCACTATCACTATTACTATTACTAGTTTAAAATTATTATTAGTTTCGGTAGTACTTCGCTTGGCTTCGTGCTCATCTTCGTGTATTGTCGTATGATGTTCGGCAAACTCGATGCTACGAAGGTTGATTATGAGATGATGAAGGGGGAGAAATAAAATGGAGAAAACATACTGTCAACTATCATATTCAGGAAGCTCATGGAGCTCTTATCCTGAAGTAGAACAAGAAGATGAAGCTGAAGGTATTGCAGATATCTCCTCTCTTCAAAAATTCTACGCTGGAGTCTTTTCCTGCGGGAATTTTGCAGTTTTTTTGACATGACTTACAAATCAAGTGTTACTTTTTCTAGTGGAGAATAACAATGGTGTGGAAGCAGAACAGCAAGCTACACGATTGCGAAGAAAAGGTGAATTCTAGCAGCTTTAAATCAATAAAAATACGTTATACGCTTATTAGGAACCTAGTTTATTGTTTTGTTTACCAGTCCAGTGGAATTATTAATTTTCAAATGTAGTCAATGTGTAGTGCACTTTGTTGTATTTTATTAGTTTAATATTTACATTTTTGAACGAAACCGGTATTGAAATAGTAAGATTAGAAAAAATGAATTATTTTGAATTTATGTCAAGAAAGTGTGTGTACTTGACCTTTCTGATTTGCTCCTAACACGCATCAGATCAAACATTGTCAATTTTCAATGTTTTTTTTGTCTGAATTGCGATGATAATAATATTTATTTTGATTAATATTCTGTTGTTTGAATTCTTTCTACAGAGATGCAGTTGTTTGGCCATTGTCCTGCATATGATAACTTTAGCCTTGTAACGTGTAGAGAATGTGGAAGAATCTTAAAAACCTCATTATTTACAACACACTGTGGTGAGAAGAACTTCATAATCCTTTTTTTATTATCCTTTATTTCAATCTGTTTATTTGCTTTATCATGTCTTTAATTGAAATAAATCTTTAGTTATAAACTTTAATAAAGTGCTATGCCCACTGTTTTATACCCAATCCTTATAAAGATTGAGATCAAATCTGTTATTTTTATAGTTGACATTGCATTTAATTAGATTAAAAATATAATTATTGTAAAAAAAGTTCAGCTAAAAATAACATATATATATATATATACTTCAAAAACCTGCATAATGTTTCTATTAACCTATTATTGCCTAGGCTGTTCCAGGGTTGTTTTTTTATGAGTAACGATTTTCTGCTGTTAGATCGGGTAAAATTAGATTATCACGAATAATCCACATGTGAGATTATCGATTTTATTAGTGGCAGAAACAATAAACCACTCTAATTTCTATAATAATGAGCTTCACCCATTGCTGCCTAGGATGTCTGAGGGTTCTCTTTTTAACATAGATAAGTTTTGTGGAAACACCACGTAAAATATTAGACAAAGTAAAACAATAAAGGGACCAGTTTTGGCCAGCTCAGGCAGGAATGGGTTAAAGTCAGTAGACTGTTTAGATAATTACTGTACATTACAGTCAGATATAAACAGTCAACCTGACAAAAATTCCTACAAACACAACCCAATAACCGATGACACAAATATGACTTGATGGTGAATTTAATCAAACAACTTAATATAATCACAAGCTAATCAAGATAAACATGCACATACTGTACAGTCTTAATCTAGACTTAACAGTACAAGGTATTGATGTGTTTCACAAAACTATTTTTATGATTTAGAGGATTATCACTGATTATTTTCCTCATGAAACATTTATATAAGAATTTTTTTTATTCTTTTTTTATATTTCAGAGAATTTTCACAGAGATCTGGTATCTGCAATCAATTTATCACTTGCATCATCAACTATGGATGTAAAAAGAACTAAAAATTTTAAAGTTATTCAACCCCAAGTGATTCTTCATAAACTTAGCACAACTGAAAGTATGGATATTGATACAGGAGATGTAAAGATTGAAGAAGCACCAATTATTGTACCTAAATTAAACCATGCTGTTGTTTCCGCACCAATTACTGCTGCTTTAAACAATGTATCAAATCATTCTATTAAGAAAACTAATACTTCGAAGAAAATAGGAAAAGATTCTCCAAGAAAGGTTCTTCTAACAAAAGGTTGGTAGCAGAAAGATATGTAACATGTACTGAAGAGAAACATTGATCATATTCCTTTGTCGGACTGACATTTTAATATAATAGTAACAATATGAAAATGTTTGACTGCCATGGAATGGAACCCAAATTAATGCATTTTGCAATCAGCATTTGGGACAGTCAGAGATTTTCATGTTACTGTACCAGATGTACTAAGCCTGACAATAGGAGATGATAAGCTGCTTGAGGGGGAAAATTAGCTTTAACACGAAATCTAATTTCCATATTAGATCGAGAATATGATCCAAATAGACATTGTGGTGTATGGGTTCAAGAAATGAATAAAAACTGCACAAGATCCTTAACTTGCAAGGTACATATTTATTTATTTATATACTTGTTTGTTTGTTTACCATTTTAAAATTAATAGAGTACTATAATATTTTTGAATTGATTACAATATTGCATGATTGTCTGATTGTCTGTGTGGTTGGTTGGTTGGTTGGTTGGTTGGTTGGTTGGTTGGTTGGTTGGTGGGTTGATTGGTTGGTTGGTTGGTTGATTGATTTGTTGATTGGTTGGTTGGTTGGTTGGTTGGTTGGCTGATTGCTTGATTGATTGATTGGTAGGTAGGTAGGTACTGCTGGTGGATTGATGGTTAGATGGATGGATGAATGTATTCCTGGTAGATAAAGTCAATTGAAGTACTTTTTTCTTTAATTAATACTCAGACTCATGCTCTGTCATTGCGAAGAGATGTCCCTGGTAGAAGGAAGCAATTTGATATTTTACTCAGTGAACATCGAGAAAGAGTTAACCTTGCTAAAGAACAGCAACAACTATTGTTGAAAGCACAAAGCTTAGTTTCAAATTCGAACAGTGATATTAACTCTGGCAATAAATTCTCAGATCAAAGGTAAATTGCTTTCTAAGTTTTAATATACAATTTATAGTCATAATTTGTGTGTTCTGAGCAAGTTAATCATTATACAAGCAAGAATGTCTTAATTGCTCAACTGCTTTTTTGTTGTTTTATTTTACAGAAATGCTTTTTCAAATCAAGGGTTTAATGGAGGTTTGTTTTTGCTGCTGAATTTTTGCCAATAAAATTGCTTGACGTGTAGAATTCTCTAGTATTTTAGGCTGTTTGGCATGTATTTTGACACTGTTTATTTAATATTCTATTTTGATGTTTTCTATCCCAGATGGTCAGGTAAACAAGGATGTTGCATCAAGTCTTGCTTACAAATCCCAACATTCAAATTTAGAAGAGGATGAGTCAGATTTGCCTTATCTTAATTCTCATCCCAAACCAATGACTGTAAGTCTAATAAAGAATAATGATGTTACCACTGCATCATCATCATCATTATCATTATCATCATTATCATTATCATCATCATTATCATTATTGCCATCATCATAATAATCATCATCATTATCACCATCATTATCACCATCAATATCACCATCAATATCACCATCAATATCATCATCAATATCATCATCAATATCATCATCAATATCATCATCAATATCATCATCAATATCATCAATATCACCATCATTATCACCATCAATATCACCATCATCACCACCATCAATATCACCATCAATATCATCATCAATATCACCATCAATATCACCATCAATATCACCATCAACATCATCATCAATATTACCATCAATATCACCATCACCACCATCAATATCATCCTCAATATTACCATCAATATCACCATCAATATCACCATCAATATCATCATCAATGTCACCATCAATATCACCATCAATATCACCATCAATATCATCATCAATATCATCATCAATATCATCATCAATATCATCAATATCACCATCATTATCACCATCAATATCACCATCATCACCACCATCAATATCACCATCAATATCATCAATATCACCATCAATGTCACCATCAATATCACCATCAATATCACCATCAACATCATCATCAATATTACCATCAATATCACCATCAATATCACCATCACCACCATCAATATCATCATCAATATCATCATCAATATCACCATCAATATCACCATCATTACCACCATCATTACCACCATCAATATCACCATCAATATCACCATCAATATTACCATCAATATCTGACCATCATTATCACCATCAATATCATCATCAATATCATCATCAATATCACCATCATTACCATCATCAATATCACCATCAATATCATCATCACCACCATCAATATCATCAACATCACCATTAATATCACCATCAATATCACCATCATTACTACCATCATTACCACCATCAATATCATCATCAATATTACCATCAATATCTGACCATCATTATCACCATCAATATCACTATCATCACCACCATCAATATCACCATCAATATCACCATCATTAATTAACCTATTTTTTTCTATTTTATTTGCAACTTTAGTACTGTAGATTTGGAGCTCGTCGAGCAGGCAAAGGTTGTCATGTTTTTAGTAGAAAATCAGATCATCTTAGAACGACAGTATTGTCTATGGTGGAAAGATTATTACATCCTTCACAACCAAGGTATGGGTAACTACAGTACTGATAGTGATGCAACCATATGCCAAAAATCATGGTGAATTGAAACACCTTTACATTGCATGTTTTTTTTTTGACATAATGTGGTAACACATGAAAATAGACCATTAAGGTTTTTAGCTTGGCGTTGGTAATCTTTTTGTTAGTTCTTGTCGTACAAGCTGTTGCATGGTCTAAGTCTTTCCCTGGAGTGCATTGTAAATACCACAAAGGCACAAACAACCATCGTTCTGCAATCTGAGTTCTAGTGGCTAAATGGTTAGACCATGTGTTTAGCATTCGGAAGGTTGCGATAACAACTAATGACAGCTTGTACAGCAAGAACTAAAGGTGAAGTAATACGAGCAACAAATTGCTGCAACATTGAATAGCGTTGTTGCACGTATTACTACCCACCTTAAACATTGTCACGCAACAATGATTTTGTTGCAAGTTGAATCAGCATGTTGCAGCAAGTAGAACTGGAGTCTACTTTTTTCAACAATTTCTTTTCCAACAAAATCATTGTTGCGTGACAATGTTTAAGGTGGGTGGTAATACGTGCAACAACGCTATTCAACTGTTACTGTAATCATGTTACCATTGTCTTTTTGTGTTATTTTGTACGTAGGCAAACAGTTGGAAAACACTCCGTTCATAGAAAATACAATATTAAGACCGCTGGCCAGTCTTCTAATCAAGGTACATTTTTGTAGCAATTAGAAAACATCTGCAGTAACCAAGACTTGACTTTTCCCCTATTTTCTAAAATATGTTTTCCTTCCTTTTCTCTTTGTCAATCTAGGTAGCAATACTAAAACAGATATTCCAGCTCGTTCACGTATTGTGACTCAAAGTAGTTCAACACTGTCATCAACTGGAAGTACTATATTTCGTAACTCTACAAAACCTAAGATAGCAAGGCAACTGAGTACGGAAAGAAATACCCATCACTCTAATACTCGGACCTCCAAACACGTTCTCACTAATAACACTTTAGTTCAATCAAGCGCTCAAGGAACGAATCATGGACAAAGATTGACTAACGTTAAAGACAAAGCTATTAGTGAAACGTCTAGTACATCTTCTGGTGGTGGGGAAGGAATATTAATTAATTCTGATGCGTACAGTACTCAAGTGGGACAAACTATATCAACTACTGAACTAGAATCTAGTTTGACTTTTTGTAAAGATTTAGGAATTACAGATACTTCGACTGGCTCGACGATATCTACGGTTATTTTAAATGGACCAATAGGAAGCAGTGATATATTAACCAATCATGTACAGACTTCAGGTTTATCTACGGGAAGCTTGGGTTCTATTGTTAAGCATATTGCTCCAGCTCCTTCACCAAGAACATCGTACATTGTTCCAGCATCTCCTTCACCACCAGCCTCTGCAGCCTATCACAAGAATAGTCAGGTGAGGTGTACGGTTAAGGGCTGGGGAGTGGAGGAGAGGGTTTAATGTGGCGGAGGGAGGGAATGAGACAAGGAGGGAGAGAAGGAGAGAGGAAGGGAAGAGAAAGGGGGAAGGAATAAGAGAGGGAAGAAATGAGAGAAGGAAAGGAAGGAGGGGGGAGGAAGGAGGGAGTAACAGATTGAGTGACTGACGGAAGTAGGGAGGGGATGGGGGAGGTTAAGAGGGAGGGAATAAGAGGGAGGGAAGAGGGACTGAGGAAGTGACGGAAGAGTGGATGAAATGAGAGAAGGAGGGAAGGAAGGAGGAAAGAAAAGGAGGGAAGGATGGAGGAAATAAGAGAGTGGAGGAAACGAGAGAGGGAGGGAATCGGAAGGAGAGAGGGAAGAAGAAAGGGGATGATTGTGGAAGGAGGGAAGGTAGGAGGCCCAACATTGTTTACTGTCATTTTCCTACCATGGTCTTAATTTATTTTAACTTGATTTTTAGTCTTCAACTCCGAGTCCCCAAATGAGTCCACTGGTCAACGGTACTGTACCTTCACCTCCTCCAAACGTCACTGTAAAGGGCTATCCGTGTAACTTTGTTGGCAAGACAACTCATTTAAAAACCAAAGGACTTGCATCAAATACTGGTGTGACGCATTCTGTTACGAACTTTACTCAAGGACAAACTTTGGTCTTTGCTAATACGAACATATCTCAACTTCAAGCACAGCAGATAACTCAGCCTGTTGTCAATCAGATTAGCCAAGGTTTGTATACTCCTTCCTTCTTTCCATCCATCCATCCATCCATCCATCCATCCATCCATCCATCCATCCATCCATCCTTCCTTCCTTCCTTCCTTCCTTCCTTCCTTCCTTCCTTCCTTCCTTCCTTCCTTCCTTCCTTCCTTCCTTCCTTCCTTCCTTCCTTCCTTCCTTCCTTCCTTCCTTCCTTCCTTCCTTCCTTCCTTCCTTCCTTCCTTCCTTCGTTCCTTCCTCCCTTCCTCCCTCCCTCCCTCCCTCCCTCCCTCCCTCCCTCCCTCCCTCCCTCCCTCCCTCCCTCCCTCCCTCCCTCCCTCCCTCCCTCCCTCCCTCCCTCCCTCCCTCCCTCCCTCCCTCCCTCCCTCCCTCCCTCCCTCCCTACTTCCCTCGCTCCCTCCTCCTCCCTCCCTCCCTCCCTCGCTCCCTCCCCCCTCGCTCCCTCCCTCCCTCGCTCCCTCCCTCCCTCGCTCCCTCCCTCCCTCGCTCCCTCCCTCCCTCCCTCCCTCCCTCCCTCGCTCCCTCCCTCCCTCGCTCCCTCCCTCCCCCCCCTACCTCCCTCCCTACCTCCCTGCCTCCCTCCCTCCCTCTCTCCCTCCCTCTCTCCCACCCTCTCTCCCTCCCTCTCTCCCTCCCTCGCTGGCTTGCTTGCTTGCTTGCTTTCTTTCGTCCTTCCTTTCTAGCTCCCTCCCTCCCTCGCTCCCTCCCTCCCTCGCTCCCTCCCTCCCTCGCTCCCTCCCTCCCCCCCTCCCTCCCTCCCTACCTCCCTGCCTCCCTCCCTCCCTCTCTCCCTCCCTCTCTCCCACCCTCTCTCCCTCCCTCTCTCCCTCCCTCGCTGGCTTGCTTGCTTGCTTGCTTTCTTTCGTCCTTCCTTTCTAGCTCCCTCCCTGCTTCCCATCTTTCCTTCTTTTCCTCTTTAGAACTAATACAAAGCAGACTACAGTACGCCTAATTTCAATCTATTTTAAATTTCTGCTGTAGGTAAAACGCTCTCTCAAAGTAATTTATTTCAACGACCAGACCGTACGCCTGCGTCTCCAGGTCGACCCTCTCGTCAGTCTCCTTCACCACAACTCCCGTCTCCAGGACGACAGTCACCACAACAACGATCTCCAAGCAACGCGTCACCAAAATATCAACACTCATTGTACCTCAATCACCAACACGTTCCCTCCACATCACAAGCTCCCATTGCGCAACTCAAACAACAAGTAGAAAATCAAAACCAGCAACTACAACAAATTAAATTTCAACAATTGCAGCAACAACAACAGCAGCAACAACAACAACAACTACAACCGCAACAACTACAACCTCAACAACTACAAACTCAACAACTACAAACTCAACAACTACAAACTCAGCAGCAACTACAACAGCTTCAGCAGCAACAACAACAACAGCAATCCCACTTACAACAACAAGCACATCATCAGCATAAACAACCAACTTCTCAATTCCGTTCTCAACCTCGTATTGCTCCAGCACCTGCTCAACCTGTTCCAGGACAACAAACTACATACCTTCTTCAACAATCCCAACCAAATCACACTCTCTCAATCCGACAAACCAATGGCCAAGTCCTGAAAACACCTAACACAGTATTTATAACAAACGATAACCCACCAAGAGAAATACAGTTTGCTGTAAGTCGAAATACTCAAGCGAATACTGTTGGATAACACAGGCAGTAATTTACGGTAAATAATATGGAACTTTCGGGGAATTCATGAAACCCTAGTTTTTTCTGGAGAGAATTCTATGAATTGCAACGCACACTTTAGTCGCAAGTTTAGCAAATTGAACACAATATTTCTGAATTGTACAGTGAAATTTTTATCCTTCAAGAAATATTGACTGAAATCTTATTCAATCCAGGTTTCCACGGTGCTCAGCCTACACTGGGGAATTGCTAAGAAAACTTATCTTTTTCTAAACACATATACGGAAGTTTTCATTTTTTTTTCTAAAATTCCGCCGTAGTGAGAGGATTGGTATTAGAAACACTCATAAACGGATAAAAACTTCAAGCAATATTTTAGAAACATGACAAAAACTAGTGTTTTCTATAACATTGTTGAGAGAAGTGCTCGCTTCTGACACGAGTCCCTGGCTTGGAAGATTGGCCAAGCACTTTTTGTGGTTATGAATATTATGCATCATCACAATCCTCTCAGGACGACCGATTTTTATGAAAAAAACCGTATATGTACATTTGAATTCTGGGAAACATCAATTTTATAAAAAAAAGACCATTATTTTCCCCTTTTTCGTATGAAACCTATGCTTCAGTGACTTTCTTTTTGCAAACATTTTTTTGAAGTATTCAATCTTGTAATAGTGGATCTATTCACCGAAAACGACGCCATCTTGAATCCGCAATGCATTGTGGTCTATCTAGGTTAACAAGGTAAAAATTGTTTTCTGTTGAGACAGAATGTGATAAATTTATCTTTATAAACACTTTTATGGCAAGAATGGATAAATATGACCGTTGTCATCATCCCTGGGAGGTACGGTTCAAGAATTGTTAAAATGTTTATAAAGATAAATCCACAATATTGTCTCCATTCTCCACATTAAACAATACATTTTTTAACCGAGCTTGTTACCCTGGATAGACCAGAATCCATCGCGAATGGCGTCGCTATGGTGACTAGGTTTAGTATGCTTACGTCAGCGAATGTTTCCCAGAATTTTAAAATGGACAAATCGCTAGTCCGGGCGGTCTATTTATCAGAATAAAATTAATATTTTTGTAAATCATGTCTGCTAGCAGCCACCCTTAGTAAGAACAAACTTGGTTTTTCCCGACATCAGATTTGAACGAGAGAAACAAAGGAATAAACGTTTACAATAATTTATATATTTGGTACTATTGTAAAATATTAAATGACTGGACTACATGTACGTAAACGTTTCTGGAATATTTATATTGTGAATATTATAATAGAAATAAATTTATTTGAATATTATTTTGGTCTCTTTTCCCAGAATAGAACTTATATATGGAAGTTATCAACTAACGTTAATTATGGCTAATTTATGTTAATTATTGCTAATATATGTTAATTATTGCTAATATATGTTAATTATTGCTAATATATGTTAATCATTGCTAATCTATGTTAATTATTGCTAATCTATGTTAATTATTGCTAATCTATATTAATTATTGCTACTCTATGTTAATTATTTCTAATTTATGTTAATCTATGTTAATAGAGATATTTAACATTGTCAAAACTTCGCTAAACCTCGGAGGTTTTTCTCTCGGAACATAATACCCGGAACTTATCACCCGGAGGAATGGTTTAAAAAAGTGGCGCGAAAATCCGCCATGTTGGAAATTCTCTTGAAGGAGTTGCAACTTGCCACAATGTCCAAGTGTAGGTTCTGGCGTCAAACTGGACTTTAATATCGGATAAAAGGTCAGTTATTGTCACTACTAAAGTTATGTATGTGTTGTGCTGGTCTAGAAGTATTTAGAGCGTCGTAATTTTGTTAAAAATGCTTTTATTTACCGCATGTGCAAAGGCTAACACAAGTCGTTTATATATTGGTAAGGTTACTAAACAACAGGTCATTAACCAACGATAAAAATGCACTAGCACAAAAGCCATGGGTTACATTACTTGTCTATTCCAAAATTCGTATTTGCAATATTCGACTGAATCAATAAATCATTCAATGCTTGAATGAATGAAAGTCAACAATGGCGGCGGAACAGGGGGGCGGTCGTTCTTTGGTCGGGTGTGCACAGGGGTGAAAAATAGGAAAGTTTTTAGCCTAATTGTTATTTATACTAATTAATTAATTATTATTCATTTATAACATTTATGTTTGATAATTTAACTATTAACTGCCTAGTTCAGAACTACAACAACATCGACGTTTATTATTAGAGTAATCGTCTTCTAAGCCAATATATGTGCCAATTTCTTTTGGTGGATCACTGGATTCTCCATTCAGGGCATGTAACATAAGTTCTTCAACTAAGAAACTGAAAATGAAAAAACAAATTAATTAGTTCCTTGCAGATGATGTCAAAGTTACCATGTGTTACGGGGTGGGTTCCATGCAGCTGCCCTTCCCCCTCCTGGAATTTGAGGAAGCTGGGATGGAGAAGGGGGTGGCTACACGCAGGCTATATTAGGTGGCTATGATGGCAACTTCAAAGTTAGGTACTGAATACCTGTATAAATTTTTAAGATGGATGAGTAGAGCACAGAATGTCATACTGAGAGCCTGCATGTAATGCTAACTTACGTCATTGTCTCTGCTACATGCTTGCCTTCTTTTACCGACATCTCAGTCCATCCTAAAAATGAATGCTGCTTACAAAAGGTATTAATTTC
The DNA here is from genome assembly GCA_035771165.1 of Paragorgia papillata. Taxonomy (NCBI): domain Eukaryota; kingdom Metazoa; phylum Cnidaria; class Anthozoa; order Scleralcyonacea; family Coralliidae; genus Paragorgia; species Paragorgia papillata. The sequence continues at coordinate 195,186 of JAWNZC010000201.1, read as the reverse complement.
GTCTTTTTCAACCCCTCTTGGACCTGGAAGATCTATCTAAACACAAAAAGATTAAATACAATAATTATATCTATGTAAATGAAAATAATTTTTATTAATTAAATTTGAACTCATCCTGGACAATCCTACTATTAAATTTCTAGGTTTTATAATAACAGCATTTAACCCATTCCTGCCTGAGCTAGCCAAAATGATCCCTTTATTTTTTCACTCTGTCTAATGCCAGATGATTTTACTTGTCAAAGGGAGAACCCTCAGACAATCCTAGGCAGCAATGAGTTAAGTCCTAACTTTCATTAGGTAGAAGGTTTGATGTCAGTAGGAACCCCCCTTGCTTGAAATGTCAAAATGCGTTATTCTATACTGTATTAACTATTGTATTTAAAATATTGTTAATACTTAATATTATGTACTGTAGATACAATACCTTGTTTGCTACTAAAATACATGGGATTGGTTTGCCATTTGGTAAAAAACATTTTGAATCTAAATCTCTTTTCCATTTTACTGTACTATAAAATGATTGTGGTTGAGTGATATCAAACATTATTACACACGCTGACGCTCTTTTATAATAGACTCTAGTCATTGATGTGAATCTTTCTTGACCTAAACAATTAAAAAACAACTTGGATTAATCATTAGGTGTAATAACATATACTATATATATAATGGTCATGATGATCAGATGGTGGTGGTGATGATGATAATGATGGTGATGGTGATGATGATGGACTGATGGTAATGATAATGGCAATGATGATGATGGTGATGATGATGGTGATAATGATGATAATGATGGTGATGATAATGGTGGTGGTGATAATGGTGGTAATGATTATGGTGGTGATAATGGTGGTGGTGATGATGATGGTGATGACAGTGATGGTGGTGGTGATAATGATGATGGTAATTATGGTGATGGTGAGATATGATGATGGTAATTATGGTGGTGATGGTGGTGGTGATGGTGGTAATGATAATGGTGGTGATCAGATGTTGATGTTGGTGGTGATGATATCAGATGGTGATGAGGGCGACGATGACGATGATCGTCATAATATAAACACTTTGCAAAATTAAAGTGAAATTGTGCAAAACAACTTGAAAATGAGTGTTAATTAATATACTGTCTATTATTCTCTATTGCTGTCACACTATACAGTTTTACTATGCATTTTAACTTGTGTTTTCCCACTAAAGTATCTCTAAGATAAAGTCTTGCACTATTCATAAATAATTATAGGCTGAATTCAGAAATACCTGCTATATCCCAAAGCTTGTAGTTTCACAAAAAGATAAACATGAAAAATAAAATTAAAATGAATCCATGGATAGTATGAAGTACAATGAGCATCACACTTATAAACTTACCTGTAGTCGAACAGTCTCTGTTTCAGACCATGGGATAACTTTTAAAGCAAAGTCCACTAAATTAATCAATAGCACCATGTTAATCAAAATCCATTTGTAATATTGTCCATTTGAGTTAAATTTAGAAGGTTGCAGGTTTTGATCCCTGTCTGGGGGCTCAGAAATATTTTCTAAGTATATGAGCTTGACAAACGTCCACCTAATGTCTGTTACATTACACCAAGCTGGTAAATTGTACCACATGTAGTACATGTATATGTACCACTCATAGTCTCACACTTAATTATGTAATATATCATACATGTGGAGTCAGGGCCACCGAGAGCCATGATGGGCCCGGGGTAAGTCGGATCGCGTCGAAGCCTCAACCCTTCTGGGGGATTTGGGGGCATGCCTCCAGAAAATTTTGAATTTTTAGACGGCCAGGAGGCCATTTTGGGCTATTTTGAATGTAAGAATTGTGTTAGTTTGTAGCTTTCACTTTGGCCCGGGCCCTAGACTGTGGTAGTGGGCCCCTTGTGTGGTCTGGGCCCTGGGGCAGTTGTCCAAACATTGAGACTTATGTGAAGCCGAGGTGAAGGTTTTTGAACAAACTTCGAGGTGTTTGGATATCCTGATGAAAACACTACTCCTCGTACAGACACGGTACTGATTTCCTTTGTGTTTTCCCTCATGAATTATTAATGAGTTTGAGATATTAATTTATATAACACTTTTTCTGACTCAACAAATAACCAATGTGAATGTATATTTTTATGTCATTACAATTAAGGAGTTAGGAGTTACGTCTATGCTTTAAATATAGTTTAATATATAGCCTCAGGGTTTATATCATGTGTAAATGTGTTGCTTAATAGCTAGTACAAAGACTATTGGGCCAGATTTATACATCATACCTGTAGCAGATATTTAATCACAAATCATATATCGACTTTAATATAAACTAGAAAATCGCGTCTCCAGACAGTTGTTGAAATATTCCGCACTTCTTCAAATTATCTTTAAACTTAACCGAAGAGTTACCTCGCTTGGCGTGTACAAAAAGTAATAAATAATTTCATAATTCTTACCTCCTAATGTTGGTTTATATCCCTTTCTTGAATGAATCATTGACATATCGTTGAACGAACGAAGTCTTGCCTACCTCAGCATCACCCACTATCAAAATCTTAAACAGTATTTCAGTCATGACTTACGAAATACATCTCGCGATGTTGAGCATTATTTCATTTACTATTTAAACTTTTGTCTACCCACAGATCTCATGACTGGGTTGTATTTTACTTTATTGCCCCCGGAAGTGGCGATACAAACGCTAGGGGTGCATTCCTGTGGTCAGTGGTCACGGCACATTTGGCTCTGGGGACGAGATTGTCACGGCACGGGCACGGAAAGTGCGCACGATGTAGTCATGTGACAACCTCGTACCCAGGGTATTATCTCCGCTCCCCCCGCACCCCACGCTGCGAAAATATTGGTCATGTGAATGTTATTGTTTACATTACATTCCGTAAGCTTCTTGTGTGGTTACGGTTATTGATGTAGTAGCCAAACAGACACATGCAGTCACTAGTCAGTCAGTCAGTCAGTCAGTCAGTCAGTCAGTCAGTCAGTCAGTCAGTCAGTCAGTCAGTCACTAGTCAGTCAGTCAGTCAGTCAGTCAGTCAGTCAGTCAGTCAGTCAGTCAGTCAGTCAGTCAGTCAGTCAGTCAGTCAGTCAGTCAGTCAGTCAGTCAGTCAGTCAGTCAGTCAGTCAGTCAGTCAGTCAGTCAGTTAGTTAGTCAGTCAGTCAGTCAGTCAGTTCATTTGGTACGCTAATAATTTACCAAACGAACTAACTAGTAATTTTGATAAACAACGTTGTCTAAGCCGAGAAAATCAAAGCTAAAGTTTATGTAAATTAGGGGTATTTTTTTATCAGATGTAAAACCACGGACTTGGTACTGATTTTCTTTGTGTTTTCCTCATGAATTTCTTTTGAATTATTCATAAACAACCAAAGAGATAAAAATAGAGCAAGATAGCACTTTTATTCAGCGGCTTCTTTTAAATTACAAGAATATTTTGATTCAATCCAGAACTTCCATAATCTATTTCTGCCTCAAGCGGGACATCCTTTAGGCTTTGTTTTAGTTCTTTATTTTTTCTCTCTATTCCTTTCATCGTTGTGGGACAGCAGGTTTTCTTCACATTCACGTTGTAAGAATCTAACATTTCCAAAGCATTCAGGTGTAGGCTTTTCAAAGTGTGATGAAGATGTTTGTAGCCAGGGAATGGATCTTTGTAAACAACCTTTGTTCCTAATAAGTTAAAACTATCCATAAAATTTCCAACCTTATAGCGCGATCCAAGAAGCCGGGAGTTCATGTTGTCTTCTAGCTTAAACTTATATTCATGTCCTTTTGCTTGCCAATCATACCATATTTTATCCATAAATACATGATGGAGTACAAACTCAGGAGTGTTACTCGCGCTTGGTAGTTCCATGGTGCCCTGGATACAGCAATGGAGTTCGTTGTGGTAGAATTGGCGGATTTCGTCCTCAAATTTTTTAAACTGACGAGGAGTGTGACGTAATGTGGCGTGAATGGATACCACACTTGGCATTCGCCCTAGTGAAAAGACTTGAATTAATTTTTGAAGTTTAAAAAAATGTATTTATTGAGTTTGTTTGTTTGTTTGTTTGTTTGTTTGTTTGTTTGTTTGTTGGTCTGTTCTTTGCACGCGTGGTTGATTGGCAGCGTAGAAGGTTGCACAGTTAATTGGTTGCACGGTTGATCGGTTGCATGGTTGATTGGTTAATTGGTTGCATGGTTGATTAGTTAATCGGTTGCATGGTTGATTGATTAATTGATTGTATGGTTGATTGGTCAATTGGTTGCATGGTTGATTGGTTGAATGGTTCATTGGTTAATTGGTTGATTGTGTGTATAGTTGGTTGACTACATGGTTGGATGGTTGGTTGGTTGCATGGTTAATTGGTTGCATGGTTGGTTGGTTGCAATTTGCATGGTTAATTGGTTGCATGGTTGATTGGTCAATATTGGTTGCATGGTTGATTGGTTGCATGGTTAATTGGTTGCATGGTTAATTGGTTGCATGGTTGATTGGTTGCATGGTTAATTGGTTGCATTGTTGATTGGTCAATTGGTTGCGTGGTTGATTGGTTGCATGGTTAATTGGTTGCATGGTTGATTGGTCAATTGGTTGCGTGGTTGATTGTTTGTATAGTTGGTTGACTACATGGTTGCATGATTGGTTGGTTGGTTGGTTGGTTGCATGATTGGTTGGTTGGTTGGTTGGTTGGTTGCATGATTGGTTGGTTGGTTGGTTGCATGATTGGTTGGTTGGTTGGTTGGTTGCATGATTGGTGGTTGGTTGGTTGGTTGCATAGTTGGTTGGTTGGTTGGTTGGTTGGTTGGTTGGTTGGTTGGTTGGTTGGTTGGTTGCATGATTGGTTGGTTTGTTGGTTGGTTGCATGATTTGTTGGTTGGTTGGTTGGTTGGTTGGTTGGTTGGTTGGTTGGTTGGTTGCATGATTGGTTGGTTGGTTGGTTGCATGATTGGTTGGTTGCATGATTGGTTGGTTGGTTGGTTGGTTGCATGGTTGGTTGGTTGGTTGGTTGGTTGGTTGGTTGCATGATTGGTTGGTTTGTTGGTTGCATGATTGGTTGGTTTGTTGGTTGCATGATTGGTTGGTTTGTTGGTTGGTTGGTTGGTTGGTTGGTTGGTTGGTTGCATGGTTGTAGGGTGATATTTCTTCAGACTCCAATTTAAGAACTTTTACCTACCCATAAAATTTCGTCTCAAACATCCTCCTCCTGATTTCTGCGCCAGTCTCCATTGACGTTTGTTGAATGGACCTTTTTCAACACATCCAAATGGAGACGATCCATTCCCTCCCAGTCCCCAAGGATAATTATTCCACACGTCCTTTTTGCCAGCAGTCCACAACCTTTGACTATTAAGACTCCAGTCCCAGTATGGTAGTGTAACGCGCGAATCAACTTGTCGTAAGAGATTTTCAAATTCTAGTAAATACCAACGATGCCAAGGAAAGAACTGCTTCTCAACATGAACCTAAGAAATTGGTCCAGTGTTACTTAGATTAACAAGTCTTTAAATATAACTTCTCACTTTTACTGATTTATTGAGAGAGCTGCTCTGCTTTGTTGTTGTTGTTGTTGTTGTTGTTGTTGTTGTTGTTGTTGTTGTTGTTGTTGTTGTTGTTGTTGTTGTTGTTGTTGTTGTTGTTGTTGTTGTCGTTTTCGTTGTTGTTGTTGTTGTTGGTTCGTGTTGTTGTTTTGTGTTGTTGTTTGCTGTTGTTGTGGTTGTCTTGTGCTGCTGCTGCTGTTGTTTTGTGTTGCTGTTGCTGCTGCTGTTATTGTTGTTGCTGATACTGTTGTTTTGTGTTGCTGTTGTTGTTGCTGCTGATGTTGTTGTTTCATGTTGTTGTTATTGTTGTTGTTGTTATTGTTGTTGTTATTGTTGTTGTTGTTACCTTTGAAAATAAAGATTGATGAAGTCCGACCAAGTGGTCGTAGCGTCGTCGGAAAGGTTCGGTGTTCGATACCAGCTTGTAGGCTTCTATGAAGCGTCGTCTTTCATTGAACGACATTGCTGTGAATTCCTTGCGCACCCGAGTGTCTTGTTTTGCAGAGAATGGTCTGGCATCGTCTGGAAATGTAAAAGAATGCAATGAAAATTAGGCTTGGACTAACCGTTGTGCCTCATAGAACAATGCTAGAGTATACAATGGCTTCTCATTTAGTTCCAAGGCAAAATATAGCCTGTAGTTTAAGCCCGACGAGAAGAAATGATTAAATTTAAGGGCGTCTCTTAGCAATTCTTTCAGAAGTAAAGATGTGCTGGAATTTTCGAGGTTAACGTCCAGAAAAAGTCCTTTGAAAAAAATTCTTAGGATTAAAGAAAAGCTTTTTCATTTTTAAAAAAAATTTTTTTTTAAAGAAAGTTCTTTCATTCTTTGTACACTATTGTGCTGAGATAATCTAATATCGTTATATGGAAGTGCAATTAAGAATATCTTGGACCTAAAGTTACTTTCTAAAAAATGATATAAGCATTCACTGTTGTTAGTGAAATGAGGTGGAGTTCTGTCATAGCTGACAATTTAAGGGCTGTTTACATGAGCCGGGCTAGCCCGGCCAACTGGGCTGACTCATGTAACAAAATTCTTTCCTTGGCCACAAAAGGAGATTTTAATCAACGTTAGGATTACATGAGCCGGGTTAGCCCGGTTAACTTGGCTCACGCGATTGATTAATATCTCACTGTGGTTTTGAAGCTCGCATAAACTAAATATAAAAGAAGAATTGGTTTAGTTTAGATGTAAACAAATCCTAACATTAATTCAGATTTCTTTTCGTGACACGAGTCAGCCCGGTTAGCCGAGCTAGCCCGCCTCATATGAACAGCCCTAAGTCTTTATACTAGCTTGGTTTAACAACTTTAATTCAGTAATTTACCAAATAAGGCTTGACACGAACGGGACAAGTCCCATGCAAGGTGTCAGCCAAAACTAAAAATATACAAACTATTAAATATTACAAACATTTAAATAGATAAAATTAGGTATGACAAGGACACGTCCTACACAAAGAATAAGTGCAGGGTAAGTCAGGATCAAATATTGTTATCAAAAGTTCCTTGTAAGTCTTATACAGAAATGTTTTAAAGCTACTAAGAGTTAGAAATGTACTAGGTGGAGCTATCTTAAGAATAAAGTTCCATAGATTAACAATTCTGTTAAAATACGATGATTTAAAGGTGCTGGTTTTGCAGAAAGGGGTCTGCAAGTACAGTGACGAGCCCCGTCTTGTTCGACTACAGACAATAGGTGTAAAAATTTCTGTATCAAGGTCAATTAGACCACATCTACATTTATAATAAAAAGTCAAATCTTTGATCTCTCTATCATAAGCAAGAGGCAGGAGGTCTAGGTTCTTTAAGCGATCCACATAAGATAAATCTCCACGTTTAAGTCTTAAAATCCACAGCGATGCACGTCTTTGTACACCTTCAATTCTCTTCTTCAACGTAGCAGTTTCAGGGGACCATACTTGAGAACCATAACTTAGTTGCGATTTAACTAGTAATAGATACAAAGTTCTCCTAACTCGTGTATCAGTTAAATCATAACAGGTCCGTTTCAGGAGACCCAGGCATTTATTTGCAGTAGATCGAATTCGCATAATATGAGAATTCCACTTAAGATTAAAGCTGTAGCTTTAACGAAAGTAGTGGATACTCCGGAGTATATGCATGGTTAGTAGAAAGAGACAAGTAAGTTATAGATAAAGACTGTTCTATAAGTAATAGATAAAGCATGAGCAGCTGATCTGTATCTGATTTACAAGGCGAACTGCAAGCGAGCCGTAGTAAATCAGATACAGATCGGCTGTGAATGCTTTATCGTACTTATCAAATGGACATATCTAAATAGCCATGTTTTCAAACTATTTTTAAAGTTGGAATGATTTTAGCTTAGTAAATTGAGGAAAAAGGTTATGTAAATAAGGACGAATCTGAATGCGATTTACAGATATTGATTAAATATTCATTTCTTTTGAATTTTCTTCATGAAAAAGAGATTTTTAGCATACTATAGTACTTGAAGAGTTGTAGCGCGTATCATGCTTTTTTACGCTATTGACCTATATTCTTTTCTACGTTTCATCTTTATAACTTTACTTTATTTTTTTTTATTTAATTAATTTCGCCCATAGGGCTAGGGGCCTACTAGAAACCTTGATAGTTTTTTTTTATCAAATTCATTAAAAATTCATGAAGAAAATTCAAAAGAAATGAATATTTAATCAATATCTGTAAATCGCATACAGATTCGTCCTGATTTACATAAACTTTTTCCTCAATTTACTAAGCTAAAATCACTCCAACTTGAAAAAAGTTTGAAAACATGGCTATTTAGATGCGTCCATTTGATAAGTACGATAAAGCATTTACAGATACAGCCGATCTGTATCTGATTTACTACGGCTCGCTTGCAGTTCGCCTTGTAAATCAGATACATGATCAGCTGCTCATGCTTTATCTATTACATATAAATTTAACACATGCAGTTCAACCAAAAACTCTCGTCTATTGTAAGAATAAAAAAAAAGGTTTTAAGACATTAACATGAATTAAAGTTACAACTATCAGAAAACTATATGCATCGTTTTTGTTTTTTTTAATAGGTGATCAGTGGCCCTATTGGGGGTGGTGAAACAATACGAAATGTTTGAATAAGAATAGAGTTAAATTCCCATAGGATAAAGATTGTGCACCAATTTATGGCCGCCATTTCATTGTTTCTGTGCGGGCACCAATATGGCCGCCGTGACGTCGATGAAAAACAAGAATAGCAAAGGTGAGGGTGCAAGAATATAGTTAATTATTGCGACGTCAACTCATACATGCATGCATGCCACAATAGCGAGGTTCAGATCACACGTCCACTACCGCTACCGTAAATATAATTAAGTATGTCAAATATTGTTTTTACGTTCAGTAATGATCGCAGGTCTCAAACCTAGTGCAAAAAGAAAGCCTTTTACGGTACTAGGATTAAAACCAACTACGACTACAGGACGAAAAAACGAACATTACACCAGCTTAACCACATTTACGGTAGCGGTAGTGGAAGTGTGATCTGAAGCTCGCTGTTAACTACGACAGCACACCTCGACCAAGCTTTAGTTTTAATTGGGTATGTCTATAAAAAAACTATACGAATGATTAATACGCACTCGACATTCAAAAACAAACTGCTATGCCACCCGGTCCACTGCTGTTGTGCATTTGATTAAACTATACTCAGTAGTTGCCGTAACTGAACGACAGCAAGTAATAGTGGGAGGAATAAATAACAGCAAGTATGAGTGGGAGGAATGCTGTGAAACAAATTACACTTTTAATAAGCAGACGGTTTTGAAAAGCTCAACTGGATTCTCGTAGTGCTAGACCTAAGAAATGTCATATTAAATACTGGTGATATTAGGGTCATGTCCACACTAATCCGTTTTCAAACGAAAACGGAGACTTTTTCATACGGTTAGGCCTTCCGACTTCCGTCCACACTACAATCCAGCGTCTTCGGTGACCGAAAACGGAGCGTTTTCAAAAACGCTCTCCCACCAGTGTGGACGGCAAAAACGAAGCTTTTGGAAAACGATGATGTCACGATTATGTTATCTTGGTTTCAGTCACCTAGAACTATTCATTCATACCCCTGTAGATCTTTTTAGCGTTTTACTAAACGGCGAAAACGATTCGAAAACGATAGTGTGGACGGAAAACTTTTGATACGTTTTCGATACGTAGGTGATACTATTACTCTGAGTAACGAACCGTATATACCGGGTAAGTAGAGAAAAAACTCTACTCGACTGCGGCTGAGATTCTGGACCCAGCGACCTTCAGCATATAGTAGTCGGCTTTCAATTTAACTTGTAGTGTTGTGGTATCTTAACATCACTAACATTTAAAACTCACTATATAGTATACTGGTGATATTAAGTGATGCTATTACCCCGAGTAATGAACCGTATACCGGGTATAAGTATAGAGAAAAACTCTACTCGACTGCGGCTGGGATTCTGGACCCAGCGACCTTCAGTATAGTAGTCGGCTTTCAATTTAACTTGTAGTGTTGTGGTATCTTAACATCACTAACATTTAAAATTGTATAGTATACTGGTGATATTAGGTGATGCTATATTACTCTAAGTAACGAACCGTACTGAGTAGAGAAAAACGATGTACTCGAGCACGGCTGGGATTCTGGAACCAAGCGACCTTCAGTATAGTTGTCGGCTTTCAATTTAATTTGTAGTGTTGCGGTATCTTGGTATCTTAACATCACTAACATTTAAAACTGTATAGTATACTGGTGATATTAGGTGATGCTATTACTCTGAGTAACGAACCATGCTGGGTAAGTAGAGAGAAAAACTCTGCTCGACCACGGCTTGGGATTCTGGAACCAACGACCTTCATGCAGTATAGTATCTAACCCTAACCCTTTGAGGCCTGGGCTTCTCCCTGTGTTGAATAAAAAATTTATTCAACACAGGGAGAGGCCCGGGCCTCAAATTAAAAATCGTCTGGTGTTAGCCAGAGTAAACCTTAAAGACTCCTCGTCAGGCTTCAAAGTGTTAAAGCTAGAGATAGGTTTTAACACTTTGAGGCCTGGACCTCTCCCTGTGCTGAATAAAATACTAAAGACTCGTCTTCAGGCTTCAAAGTGTTAAAGAGATAGGTTTTAAAGAGATAGGTTTTAACACTTTGAGGTCTGGACCTCTCCCTGTGTTGAATAAAGTCGTCTGGCGTTAGCCAGAATAAGATACTAAAGACTCGTCTTCCGGCTTCAAAGTGTTAAAGAGATTGGTTTTAACACTTTGTGGCCTGGACCTCTCTCTGTGTTGAATAAAATCGTCGTCAGGCTTCAAATGCATGTTAACTGATATTTAGAACTTATAGTATATATTGGTAAACTGCTGAGAATAGTTTTGATAACGAAATACTGACGTTCTGAGCGTAGCCTTTCATCAGAGTATAAGAGTGCCTTGTTCATTTTGCTCAGATTATATACGGATGCCTCAGTTGGCTTGAAGCCATTGCGAGGAAATGATAATGTTATTATATTATATTATATTATAAAATGCTCCTATAGCTTGTAAAAACAATTTTATACTCTAACTAATAGCTATATATATACTTGATGGAGATTAACCGTTTAAGTGTGATTGATAACCGATAATTTATATTGTAGCCTACGTATATAGCAAGCGTTTGCTAAGGTTATAGAGGCTAGAAAAATATAAAACTATAGCTATTCTAGCATTACAACTGCCACTTAATATATGGCTGCAGGTAATATAATTTATAAGCATTGGCGGTTAGCAAAAACAACAACATATAGTTGGTCAACTCGTGTAAGTTAATAATAAAGGACTTTGTAAATTAGCCAAAGCTAAAGGTCATGCAATATATTTCTGTCTCATTAGCCAGAAATAATCATCATTTTAACTTACCATAACTAAATGAACCATTGACAGTCACTTTACTCAATATAAGACTAATCAAAAGAACCGAAACACGGGTTAGTTGAAAACCCATGTTCATTATTCAGAATCACAATCTGATTAGCTGCCCCCGAAACAAACACTTACTCCATAGAGAAAATAACGCCACTCTCAAGTTTGCGTGAATAATGAGGGCGTAAAAAACAGATTTTTTCTTTTTATTTCGTCGTTACTATGGTGAGTGAGAGATGCCGTATAGATATCTTATGTAATATTGAAGTAGGGTGATGCGTAGGTGATGCTATAATACGTATATTGGAAGTGGAAAGGGAGCTAATTATTCCTAACTTGGGAGCCGGTAACTGACTTGCGAAGGATTGTTAGACTTGCGTCTTTATAGTATCTTAAGCTACGGTTACACACGCCGATTTATGTCGCCAATTTGTGTCGCAACGGCATTGCGAGATAAATCGGTGTGTGTAACATACCCAGGCGACACCGATTTATGCGTTGCTGAAGCACTGCAAGTTTTTGATAAGGGATCAAAAACTTGCAACGAAAATCTGCAACGCCGCACAAATCGACAAGTGTAACAAACCTTCTTTTGTTCAAGCTCCGCCCATCCTTGGTTTATTTTTAAACTTGATTTTTCTTCAACACAAATTGATGTGTGTAGCCGGGTGACCGATTTATCTCGCAATACCTTGTGACACAAATCGGTTTTCTTCACCTCTTTGGCTCTGCAGAAACTCTCGGTGATGGACGGGGAAAAAATTCTAGGAAGTGAAAATCGGTCTCATTGGAAATTAAGGACTTTACGAAGTACGATGGCAACTTCAGCGAAACAAAGAGAATTAATAAATTTTCGTCCCTATAGTAATCTCAACAGCGTTCTTTATACAACGCCACTTTGAACATTTTCACGTCTTCAGGGCGACGTCAACTTACCAAAATATGAGAACTGTTGCTTGAGATTGACTTCAATACTGACACTACAATCATTTTAGCAGTACTGGGGCGTTTTGAAAGTCATTAAACTAGCTGCAAATATCTAATATAATAGTGAGTTAGTCGTGACCTTTTTTATTACAAAAATTGATATTGCTTTTTAACCGCCGTCGTCCTAGCATCGTAAAGTCCCTAATTACTGACACAAAGCAACTTTTAGCCCAACAAGTATACTACTTGTGACGCACGTACGGTTTAACTCGTTTCCAGGCATATAAATACCGTAAGCAATCTCAGTGATGGATTTACAGGGGGGTGCGCACCCCCTGGCCTTGGCCAAGGACTAGGTATTAGGTATCATAGCTATCATATGATTCATAAGTATTTAATAATAGGTATAAAATATTTCTGGCGGACTTCGCCCCCCTAGCCCCCAGCCCCACCACCAGCTCGGCCCCTGGACCCTGCCGGGGGCTGTGTCCCCAGACCCCTACCATAGCTCCCTCAGTGGCGCTCCACCCTGCCTCGGTCACGCCCCACGCCGCAGGCCTGATCTCACTTCGCTCGCTCAGCACCCCCCCCCCCCCCACCAGATCAAGCTGGATCCATCACTGAACAATGTCGGTCTACCATCTGAGTTCTAGTGGCTCAATGGTTAGAGCATCTAGCCAGCATTCGGAAGGTTGCGGGTTTCAGTCTTGTCCAAAGTTTTTCGTGAGTATTAACAACTATACAAGAACTTGTACATCAAGAACTATATGAGAAAGGCTTTAACCCTTTCAACCCTAGCGGCCTCCCAGTGACGAGAAAAATCGTCTGGCGTTGACCAGAATAAAATACTAAAGATTTGTCGTCTGGCTTCAAAGTGTTAAAGAAAAAAATGCAACCTTAAAGTTGTGTTAATTTTGGACAGTGATTTGGACAGTGAAATAAAAGTAGTGTGCTGCGTAGGCAGTGTACCCTGCGAGCAGACGTTCTGGGAGTCCCCCCCCCCCCCAAGACAGTTTGTTTACAGGCTATAGACAGTGTAGAAACAACAATCGACATATAGTAAGGTTTGATATACTGCCGAAACAGAGAATGTAGGCTACTCGAGCGAAGGCCCTTCGTCAGAGAGAAACTCGTTCTTTACCATGGTATAAATATTTTCATGAATTATTGATGACTTGAGAAAGGCTTTTAATGAACGTTTTTAATTTTCTACTTTAATTTAGATTACAAAAACATTTATGAGCTTCTAATGTTAGTTTAATTTTTAGCTTCCAATCTTTACAGTTAGCTATAAGCATATTAGAAATTAGAGATAAAAGATACACGATGACCTTAACTTAGTTTTTTGTCCTTACGCGTAAACTAATCATTTCTAAAAATTTCGATAAAAGATTCAAGAAAATCTAAGCTTGTAATTATTTTTTTTACAGCTAAGCATTTCTATTTATTTATATACAATACACGAAGACCTTAACTTAGAGTTTAGGGATAATTCTTACTTCTTATTTTTATACAGAGGCTAGCTTTATATATAGCTAGTTGTAGCTTTAGAGTGAAGTAATGCCTCGTATACTGAAATATAGGCTCTCAAATCTCAACGACTTTTTACAAATGCATGCTATATCTCAGTAAACTATTTTAAGAAATAACATATCTTTATATTGTAAAGATTGAATAAAGTTTGTGTTATTGTACACAATACGGGATGACTATTTTATAAAATGAGATAAACGGCTTACATTTCTTATAAAAGCAGTCCTGATCTGCCTAGATCTTAAAATGTACACGACGGGATTAATGGCCGAGTTCATAAACAGCGCAGTTTCAAGAATAGGGACAACACTGTACAAACTTTCTTTAGTATAGCCATGATAGTTACTGTAAATCCAGAAACACGTTCCAGGAAAATAACAGAGGATCATTGCTCCAAGAACGTAAGCCATTACACTTGTAGTTTTAATTTCATGAAGAGAGATGATGGCACGTCGACGTGGAGATTGTTCTGGGTGTAACTTTGATCTGAATTTAAGAGCTTGCATTTTTTGTCTTTTGGCTACAAGGAGAATTTTGAAGTAAACAACCAATGCTGAGATTGTTGTGTAGAATGTGAGGCCGCAGATGATGAGGAAGAATGTTTTTAACTCAAGGAGAGCTCTAGCGACCAGTAAACCAACTAATACTACCCCACACGCTACAAAAACCAGCTTAATACGAGCCTTGCTAAACAATATAGGATAACGTAACGGGTAGAATATAGCAATATAACGATCATACGTTATAACTATGATAGTCAAGAAAGACAATCCACTGCAAAATATCATAACAAAACGAGTTATATCAAAAAGAATACATAAATGGCTTGCATTAATGTCCATTATTGCTCGAACAATGTGTAGTGGTTCTGCTAAACAGCCAACGAGGAGATCACTAATAGCCAAAACAACCAGCAACAAATTGGAAGTATTTTGTAGTGCTTGAGTTTTCTGATAAGTCGAGATAAAAAGAGAGTTTGTGATGATTGTAAATACTGCTAAAAACGTATCCAAAATAACTACGATCGTGTTTGTTGTCACTATTTTTGCAGTAGGTAGAAACTTGAGATAGGTTGAAAACAAACATGGTAAAATCTCCACGAGTTCATTGCTTGAATTCCGAGCTACAGACATCTTGTTGCGACTTTCGACAGAGAAGATTAACTATACTTTGCGATGTATTTCCACGTTACGACGCATGAACCCACAAAAGTGCGTTTTTACTTAACGCTTTCTTCAATTAACTCTTAAAAGTCATACTGAGAGATCGTGTTAATAGATACGTCATATCTTCCATCAATGTTGTTGACATTAATTTTCTCACTGTAATAGCACTGGCTTAATTTCGATGAAAATGACTTATGGCATAAAAATTGGTTTGTTTATCACTTGCAGATGTCTTAGGCATAAGCGAGTTATCCCCGGTCATTTAAACCCACCGGTCGTTTAACCTCCGATTATTTAACCCTATAGCTGTTAGTGACTTGTTTGGAGTAAGTTGTTTACTTTGTTAGCAGGGGTCATTTATTCCTAGGGATGAATGACCCAGGGGCGTACATCTCCTGGGACAACTCACGCCGGCACCACGTGAAGTGGGCAGGTGGCTGGGCATAGCTAAAAAGAAAATTATATATATTTTTTTCTTTTAAAACGATTTTCAGTGTGTGCTTGTATCCTATTTTCTAGCGCTAGTCTCAGCATGTGTGTATCTGAACAAATTACATTTATTATACAATGCAAATTAAAATTTCTAAACCTCACTAGAATGTAGTTTTGTCATTTCGTATGGACTGTTTAAACACGTTGAAGCCTGACGACGAGTCTTTAAGGTTTACTCTGGCTAACGCCAGACGATTTTATTCAGCACAGGGAGAGGTCTAGGCCTCGAAGTGTTAGTACTTTTTCAATACTTGTAACACTAGGGCTGTATATATACATGAACAAAAAATGCACCTTCACCGGCACTGCAGAATGAGTTGTAGAAGGTAAAAATCTCAATTCTTCATCGCTTTTAGCTATCAAGTCTCGTCAATATTTATCTTATTACATCAAACATCTGACTCTTAATTACTTTCTAAAACCATACTGACATGATACCAAAGAAAGATCTTGCTGTGTTTAGTCATTAGGCTAAGATTCCGCGGAAACAGTATAAACATTAGAACCTATATTTCTAAATTATTTCTAAATCTCAATTCTAATTTCTAAATCTCAATTCTTCATCGCTTTTAGCTATCAAGTCTCGTCAATATTTATCTTATTACATCAAACATCTGACTCTTAATTACTTTCTAAAACCATACTGACTATGATACCAAAGAAAGATCTTGCTGTGTTTAGTCATTAGGCTAAGATTCCGCGGAAACAGTATAAACATTAGAGCCTATATTTCTAAACCCTTAGCAGATTATACAGCGTTACCAACATCTATATTGATTTCAACTAGCTTAGATAATTTTTTCTAGCGCAAAAACGCAAAATTCAAATATTATCAATATTCATATTTTCTGATCTATATCATAAAGAAATCGTACATTTTTAAAATAGTGTTTGCGAAAAACAAAACGTCCGGTATAGAGCAAAGCGAAAAGGTGGTAAACTGGCGAGAATAATTTTTCTAACGGAATACTTACATCTCGAGCCGAACCTTTATAATTATCAGAATAAAATGTGATGAAAGGTTCCGTTCGACAGGTCAGTATTTCGTTATCAAAACTATTCGTGGCAAATTTATCACCTTTTTACTTTGCTCTATCCAAACACACTGCCTACGTAAATTTAAATAACCGATAAATTTATTCTCAAGTCCAAATGGGCTTGGAGGAAAGTTCTGAGGCAGCACTCTACTATTTTTACAAAACGTCTAATAGCTATTTTAATGTCCACATTTTTGCTAGCTTGCGCTATAATTATGATATAAGCATCAAAACGTAAAATCCAAGTATAAATATTCATATTTTCCGAACTCAAGAAACTTAAAAAAAGTGACGATAGTTTACGCCACGTCTGGTATAAATTCGCACTGGCTCAAATTGAAACGCTGTCACAAACTCCTTTGTTTGGTCCATGGTACAGAGACTGTGTATTCACAACAGGAAGTCTATCAGAAGGAGGATTATGTTGTTTTTGTCAGATCGATATCGTGAAAAAAAATCAAACAACTTTCTAATGATCGTCTTAAACATTTGCCTGTGGCAAGAAAGGATAAGATATCGTCATACACGATCAACACGAACACGAGAATTAAATAAATTACATATCTTCATCGGTATTTTTCTGTTCTATTTCATAAACGCCAACACAATCAAAGACTATGTGCACATGGTAACGTTTCCGAGCGTTTTCGTATTGTTTACTGTTCTCAAGGGAATCGAGAACAATCAGCTCATTACCTGAGACAATACGAAAACGCTCGGAAACGTTACCGTGTGCACATCACATAGCCTAAATTTATAGGATAAAAGGATAAAGGACTGGGGGCTAATCATCCTTACTTGCAGCCAGTGGCTGAATTGCGAAGGACGCAGATCAACGTGGCCGTGTCGAGGCATATCAAAGGCGCTCCAAGCAGCCGCCATACGACACAGTTCAGACCACGGATCACAGCTAAGATGTTAGGTGTTGATTTTATGGAGGTGAAAAACCTAAGGAGAGATTAACTACAACTCTACTCTAATGAGTTCCAAGCTCAACAACGGGGTCATTCCCAAGCGGTCACCCATCCAAGTACTAACCCCGTCTAGTAACCGGGCTTAACTTTTGGTGAGAGGCAGTGCGCTAACAGCACACGCCACCCGTGAAACACAAACAACCACAAGTTTCATCTGATTGTTAAACTGATATCTTTACCTGTACAGAAATATCGTACTTTTAAAACGTGTTTAACCACTCGAACACACTGAATCGATGAAATAAAACATTTTTTGTGAAAGTAGGACACAAAGTTTTTGTGAAAGTAGGACACAAAGTTTTATTAATTTATTTAAGTCTTGTTTTTCATATTTTTTTGACATGGTTTATTAATGAGTTTCCTCGTTTTATTTTTTAATAAAGAAGGTGCGGTTGCGCTGGATAACTCAGCTGCCAGCTATATCTAAAGTGTTCTCTCTAGAGGTCCAGTAAGGGCCATCCCTCATGGTCTACGTTTCTCTCTGACGAAGGGCCTTTGGCTCGAAACGTTAGACGCCCACGTTCTCTGTTTCGGCAGTATATCTATAACCTTACTATATTTCGATTGTTGTAACTTTATTTATACTGGATAACCATATCAGTCATATCATAGTCAATCGAGATATGGTCTGGAAACTCGGCAAACTTCAAAGCGCCTATAATGAGCTGTGATTTTATGTTGAACCGTACTTTAAGCCTGGTTTCCATATAGCCGTAAGAGCCGGCGGCATGGCTGCGGTAAGGGGCGATTGTCCAATCATAGACCATGTTGAATTAGCCAGCAATAAAAAGCTGTATGCGATTGGACCATTACCCCTTGCCGCAGCCATGCCGCCGGCTCTTACGGCTATATGGAAACCAGGCTTTACACCGTGCACATCCTTTGTTTTAGGTTTATTAATATTTAAATAGCACGGTTGAGTGATTGAACTGAAACGTTACTATTGGACAATTCGTTCATTATACTAAAATACAATGTGTTCAGTGACCGTGCACCGTGCACAAAAATGCATAAAGGCGAACAAAAAGATAGACCAAAGACTTTAGCTGAGTTTCCAGACCATATCTCGATTGACTATGGTCATATCTAAAGTGTTCTCTCTAGAGGTCACTGACTAAGGACCATCCCTCATTGGTCCAGAGTACCCTGAGGGCAGAGAAAACCTGTGCATGGTGCTTGTGGCTTAAATTGAGCTTTTCCTTATAGTTAAAATGATTTGTTTTGGCGAGCTATTGTAGGCTACGTGCACACGTATACGTTTTCGTAGCGTTTTCATATTGTTTCAGGTAAGTAGACCATTGTTTTCTATTCCCTTGAGGACGGAGAACAATATGAAAACGCTACGAAAACGTATACGTGTGGACGTAGCCATAGATGTCCATATCGTAAAGATGGTCTTTCGTATTTTCTTTATTACATAATATCACGGCTACCTCGGTTTTCATTGCTCCCACAGGATTTAATCTCTAAATAACCCGATGCATAAACATTAGGTAAGATTAATAACTAATCATACCTAATGTTTATGCCATGCTATTACTTATAATAAATGTTGAAAGATTACTCTTCGCTTGATGAGGGATATTCGACGTTAAGCGTCCTTCTTGAAAAACCAAAGATTATTATTATTATTATTATTATTATTTTATTATACTTTATTAAACGCTCCAACTACATGGCTTTTCAGCATCTAATTACAATATAAAATGTAAAATATGTAAGTTAAAAGAAGTATATTTACAAATTTGCTATCGCGTTTAATATTTTAAGTATTTAAAAATTAATGAAAAAGGTGGAGTTTCATTTGTTTCTTAAAAGTCGAAATACTGGTATCTGTCGAGTCTTTAACCTCGGTATTTACATTATTCCATAATCGAGTTGCACGATAAACAAATGTTCTTTGTTCCGATGCAGTTTTGAAAAATGGAATATCAAGTTCATTTTTGTCCCTAGTACTCTGGAGCTAAATTATTTGCACATGGAGGTGGTATTACTTTCTTTCTGTATTTTGTTACCATAACATTTGTACGCCGTCGGAAAGGTTGTTTAGCCAGATTTTCCTTATCGTTTGAGGAGAGTGGATAATTGATGAAGCCTTCTTGATTGTCTGAATCGCCGCTTGACGAAGCACTGCTATCCTCGTCTGTTCCATGGCTGTTCTTTCGTTCACTTATCTTCTTCACGGTGCTATCTTGGGTGTTTAGCAACAGAGACAAGTCTGGCATTGAAATGGAAAGGCTTTGACGAGATAGGTTACACTGGTCTGTCGTACTGGTGTCTGTCTCGTCAAGATTTGGGCAACTGGACCTTCTCTTCGTCTGGTCTGGTAAATGTTTATCTGAATAAAATGAGTGAGAGAGTGAGGGAGGAATGGAGATAGGGAGGGAGAGAGGAACGGAAGGAGGAAGGGAAGGAGGGAGGGAGGGGAAAGGAGTGGAAGGGAATGAGGGATGGAAGGAGAAAGGAAGAGAGAGAAGAAGTGAGAGAGGAAGGGGAGGAGAGAGAGAGGAAAGACGGAATGAATGAATGAATGAAATTATACCTTTGTCATTAATATCTTCTGAACTATCAGTAAGAAAGGACATGAGAAGATTGAAACTTGGCGTTGTGTCTGAAAGACTTTTATAACCAGACGAGGCTAAAGTATGGCTCTTTTTGTTAGTGGATCCGTATAATCTTCGTTTGACGCTCCGTATTAACATCCTTGTTGTACAACTTGACATGACATCTTTGTCGCTCGACTCTTTCAAGTTGACTTCATTTCTGACGTTTTCTTTAATTTCTCTCTAAAAAGAATGAAATTTCTCAATTTCCCAAGATAATAGAAAGAGATTTACGCCTGTATTCTAAAAGCACACTCAGTGAGTAGCCCCTCACACTCAGTGAGTAGCCCCTCACACTCAGTGAGTAGCCCCTCACACTCAATACGTGCAATTCAACACTCAATGAGTCTCCACTCATGCACAGAGACTACACTCATTCTCTAACCATTCAATGGAATAGTGTTTAGAGAGTGAGTGTAGTCTCATACTCAGTGAGGGTGAGGGGCCACTCATTGAGTGTGAGGCTTTTACAATACAGGCGTTAGTTTTGACAAAGACCGCAGACTAACAAGTGATTATGCTTGAGCCAGCTAAAAACGGCCCCTTTATTGTTTTACTCTGTCTAACACCAGACGATTTTACTCGTTTACAGACATTCTAGGTAGCAATGGGTTAACAAGTGATTAACCCATTCCTGCTTGAGCTGGCCAAAAGTGGTTCCTTTATTGTTTTACTCTGTCTAACGCCAGATGATTTTACTCATCAAAGAGAGAACCCTCAGACATCCTAGATAGCAATGAGCTAACAAGTGATTATCCCATTCCTGCCTGAGCTAGCCAAAAACGGTTCCTTTATTGTTTTACTCTGTCTAACACCCAGGGGCGTAGCGACGGGGGGGGGTGTGCGGGGGGGTGTCGCACCCCCCAATGTTGTCCTTGTCGGCAAACGGGGACCGCTGTCGGCAAATTTCTGTTCGGGATCTTGTCGAGAGAAAATGTCCGATAGGACGCCGTGACACTTTTATATTTCGGGTAAATTAAAATAGCGACAAAATTTCGGCACAAATTGAAAAAAAACCCGCAAGTTTACCGACAAAATTTCGGCAAAAGTCGCACTTTAATTACTGACAAAATTGCGCATCTGGTAAAATATTTCCCTTTGTATCTGGTATCACGTATCCAGCAAGGTGTTTCGTTGATTGATATGCTTTGAGTAGGGAAAGGTAATCCGATTTAAAATCTAAACCAAAACTCTATAGGCGCTAACCACAAATGCTACTTGAGTGAGTTGAGTCTTCTGATTGCCCTGTTGAGTCAACCGTGTTATTCTGTTAAAATTCGGACAAATTGAAATTGTGAACGTCATGAACAAGGACCAGTTAAAACGAAACCGGAATAGAATCAAACTAACTTGTCTTGTTTGCAAGCAAACCTTCGATGACGATTATCGACAAAAGCACAACAAAAAGTATCACGGAGATTTACTGAAGCAAGGCAAACGTATCGGTTACGAAACTGTTGGAGCTCCGGCGAACCCATTCGTTTTGGCTGAGAAACAGAAAAAAGTAAGTGCCCACTGCCGAGAAGAATAATTGATTACGTATAGACATAGTTCTACTATATAACTGATTCAGACTCAAATGAAAGTGCCAAGAGGGAACTTGAAGAAAACAATGAAGACAGTACTTTGCCTATGCTCGACCCGGGGGAAAGATCAAAGAAGCTCACCGAAAACCAGAAGAAGTATCTCATTAGAATTGGACCATACCAACCAATATTACAACGATATCCGACCAATTCAAGCATTGCCAATCCTACAAATGAATGCCGAAAGCAGTCACGCTTCAATCCATCATGGTTTAAAGAATACCCGCACCTCGAATATAGCCTGTCGAAGGATGCTGCTTTCTGTTTCGTTTGCTCTTTGTTTGGTAGTGGGCCTGGTACGGAAAAAGCCGAGAATGTTTGGATAGACGACGGCGTTCGATCGTGGCACAAAGAATCGCGGTAAACTTGTAAAACATTTTTCGTCTCAAAGCCACAAAAGTGCACTTCTTTCATACGCCCATTTTTCTAAAACCTCTGGGCACGTTGACGCCCTTTTGGATAAAACCAAGCGTTCTGCCCTTATCCAAGAAGAAGAAGATCTCCAGCAAAATAGAAGAATCATAGAGATATTGTTGGACATCACGAAGACCTTTGGGAGCCAAGGAATTGCTTTCAGAGGCCATGGAGATGATAAAGACGGGAATTTTAACCAGATGGTAAAGCTACTGTCAAGGCACTGTCCGGAACTCAAGCACTGGTTGAACACGTCACGGATGCGTCCGTACCACGCCACATATCTCAGTCCACAATCCCAAAACAAGTTTATCGAAATTGTTGGACAGCCTAGCCAAGTTGGAAGAATCCAATGATTGCTCGACAAGAACCTCCGCCATTGGTTTGCGCACCAAGTTACTTCGCTTTGACTTCATAATGTCAATCATGTTCATGAAGAACATTATGTACAAAACCAAGCGAATGACCGAGATACTTCAAAGTGAAGACCTCAACGTTATCGATGCTATCACTATCATGGAGGCCACGGTGAAGAGCCTTGAAACTGTCAACAACGATGCTGATGCAATGAATGCCGAAATCCAAGCGGCAGCTGCGTTTGCTAAGAAACTTGGCACCGATGCTTCCAGCGATTTCCAGCGACACCACCGCCAAAGAAAGCCATCAAGCCGAATCGATGAAAATCCTTCTACAACTGTAACTTTAAACCTGGAAAGTTATTATCGTAAGGAATTTAAAGATGTTCTGGATACGCAGATCAGCACCTTCAAGGATGTCCTGGAGAACTGCGTTACCACGATTAAGCCCCTTGTGTACGCCCTCCAATCCAGAAAAGAAAAATCTTCACACCAGACCTACGAAGCTTTAGCGAAATTCCATCCTGATAAGGAAAGACCCGATCCAGATGCTCTTATGTCTGAAATCGAGACTTTTAAGCTTCACTTGGAAACAACCAACGCAGTTGTGAAAGATATATCTGCTGCTGCCAAGATAGCCGAGCAACAGAAATCTGTGTTTCCTCTAACTAACAGAGCTTTCCGATTAGCTTTAACTGCACCAGTTACTGTGGCCAAAGATGAAAGGACATTCAGCAAACTTAAAAGTGTCAAAAACTTGTGCAGGTCGAGAACTAGCGATGAAAGGCTAGAAGAACTTATGCTTATGGCTTGTGAAAAAGACATCACAGACGAAGTACGTTTAGACAGTCTGGCAACCCTGTGGGCTCGTTTGAAAGTAAGGCGTGTTGCCATATCGCACTAGGCCTTACCGGAGTTAGGATTTGTACTAGTAATTGCCTTCATGCTAGTTTTCCTTTAGTTTAATTTGTTATTTAAGTGAGAATATAGATTAAGTTAGAACACAAGTTACAAACTTTAATAAAGTAAACCACGTCAAAATGGGCGTGGTTTAATACGAACCACGCCCATTTTGTCGGGAAAATTGAGTCGTGCACCCCCCCAAACGCATAGTCTTCGCTACGCCCCTGCTAACACCAGACGATTTTACTCGTTTACAGACATTCTAGGTAGCAATGGGTTAACAAGTGATTAACCCATTCCTGCCTGAGCTAGCCAAAAACGGTTCCTTTATTGTTTTACTCTGTCTAACACCAGATTGTTTTACTCTGTCTATATAACGCCAGACGATTTTACTCGTATGTATGTATGTATGTATGTATGTATGTAAAACTTTATTTAAACACGCTGGCCTCAACAACAAAAGCTGATTTCAATGAGGGGCGTCACACTAAATATAAATACATTTTTGGAAATTTTAAAAATAAATGAAAAGTATAAATACAAAGAAAGATTAAAAGAGGAGGAACCCTCAAACATGCTATAGGCCGCAGTGGGTTAATTGGCCATTTCCCAAAAGAGTTGAAGACTAGTGATGGGTTAGGAACGCTAGGGTACTTGGGATAGTTTGGAGGGACAGATTTCACGCTTAAACGATCCCAATTACCCTGGCGTTCCTAACCCGTCACCATTCCTCATCTCTTTTGGGAAATGTCCAATTAGCATACTGTCATAGCTTTCCTTACTTTATTTTCTTCCTTTTCTGTCATGTCAGTCATCTTCAGATTAATTTCTTCCACCATCAACTTCGCCTCGTTCAACTCCAATTTTGTCTTTGCCAGTTCTGAAACCGTTTCAGTACATCTTTCCTTCATGTCATCGAACTCCTTCATACACATTTCACGTTTTTCGATCTCTAGATCTCTGGATTTTTGAATCTCCATGTAACGTTCCCAAGCAGCTTCTCTCTCCCTCCACACTTTATCCCTTTCTTCGGCTGCTTCGTTTCTAGAAATCATGGCAGTATCTCGTTGTTGTTTATAGATTTCACAATCCCTTTCCAAGAATGAAACGCGAAATTTCAGAAAATCGTTTTCAACTTCCAAATAACTCGAATTATCTTTGAGTACTTTTAATTCATTTTGTAATGCGAGAATATTTTGAGCAACGTTGAGATTATCTTCACGAGTGTGAACATTTTCACTCTCGATCAAATCAAAACGATTTTTTAATCCCTTTGTCCATTTTTCTAACTCACTTGACTCTTTACGCAGTCGCTCGTTCTCATCTTTTAGTTCTTTGTTGAACAACTCGAGGTCCCCACAACGTCTTTTGCACCTATCAAGAACTTGCAATTCATCTTCTTGGTATTTGAGTTTTAAACTTAATCTAGCAGCTTGTTTTCGTTCTTTCTCGTAGCTCTCTCCCATCTCCTGACGGTAGCGGATTTCTTTATATTTTTTGGTATTGGCATTGTTCAGTAGTGTTTGGAGTTCTTCTACTTCGTGATTAGCTTGAAGTTGTTGGATTTCCTTTCGAATGATGTCGGTCTCGAGTGATTTTATGGTTCCTCTCGCTTGCTCGTTCTCGAATGCCAAGGAATACATCAATTTTTGGCATTGTGTTTGTTTCTTCATCGAATTTGTCTTCTCACTGTAAAACTTAAAGTATAAAAAAATGGACTTCGTAAAACGTAATGGTTGAAACTGGGCTTAGTTGCCTCCTATAGATCGTTTTCATCTGACGTCACGGCGGCCATATTGGTGTACCAAAACAATGAAATGGCGGCCATATTGGTGTACGGTATGGGAATTAGCTCTTTCTTATTCAAATATTTTGTATTGTTTCACCACCCCAATGGGGCCACCGATCACGTGAGTGAAAACGATCTATACACTTAGTTCATTCGTGTGTCGATTCCCTTTGACGTGCCGCGGTTAAAGGGTAATAGCACTAAAAATTAAGTTTGTCTAATTGAAAGAACTCATAAAATTGTAATAGAACATCCTTCACAACTTTTTCGTATCTCTTTTCGTTTTCAAGATATTTCAATTTGTTTGATATGTAAATGAGATGGTCTCTGACGTCAGGTGTGGGGTAAAATATTTTCACATGTAGCAAAACCAGTTATATCTCTAAGTTTGTTCAGCGAAATCATTTGAAACTGTGCACATAAAAACTCCTTGCGACGCTGAACATTTCATGTTAGATATGTAAGTGATTTTGCTCTGTATGAAAATATTTTACCCCATGCTCCTGACGTCAGAGACCATCTCATTTACATATCAAACAAATTGATATATCTTGAAAACGCAGAAAGATACGAAAAAGTTGTAAAGGATCTTCTATTACAATTTTATTAGTTCTTTCAAATTAGACAAACTTGATTTTTAATGCCAATCCCCTTTAAGAAAGGTTTGTGCATGATAATATAGGTCGCGTATAAAGTATAGGTTAGTGACCGTGCATGCATATCAGTAATGACCTACTATATTGCTTTAAAACTACATCTAGAATACCATTTTTTTGTTAAATTAATAACTACAGATATCGTGTATCATGAATAATGAACTAAGTTAGTTAGGGGCTTCTGTCACTAACTATATAGCTTTGTTACCTTCGTCTCGGTATCTATAAGGCCCGTTTCAAACGTCGCTCTTCTGATGCATGCGGCAGATTGTATTAGTTGTATTAGGAGCGGTAGATTGTATTTGGAGCGGCAAGGCATCGCGTTATGCGACATTGGAGCGACTCTGATTTGTAAACGTCGAACTTCTCATGTGCCGACCTTCATCATATTTACTCTGGGCTCCGCTTGAAACGTCAGTATTTCGTTATCAAAACTATTCTCGGCAGTTTACCACCTTTTCACTTGCTCTATCAAATTTATGCTATAAATTATAAGATACTCTAACATATTTCGTTTGCCATTTCAACCAAAGTAGTGTAGCACATGCATGTCACATAGTAAAAAAAGCTCACTTTTTCTTCCCAGGCAGTCAGTTTGCATTTGTGTCTTTCCAAGTCCACTTCATTTGTCATCAACTTTCCTTCTAATTTTCGTTTCTCCATTAGAATTGAGGTATATTGTGAACGCATGCGTTGTAGCTCCTCGTTGGCAGATGACAGATGTTCTGTTAATAATTCCATCTCCATGTCTTCCATTCCTCCTGGTTGATATACAAACAAAATATCGTGAGTGGTAATTGTTAAAAGATTTAATAACCATCAATATAATAATGTCATGATTTAGGGGAGCACGGTTGGCGTGTGCTGTTATAGGGCGCCGCTCCTCACCACTACAGTAAGTTAAGCCCGGTTGGACGGGGTTAGTACTTGGATGGGTGACCGTCTGGGAATAACTCTGTTCTCCATATGTGAGAGTAACTGGAAAAACGTTGTTCGGAGAAAGGTGTATTATTACACAAAGAACTGGCCACAAAGAACTGATGGAGGTCTTGGGCTTGAGACTCATGTGAGTAGAGTTTAGTTAGTCTCGCCTGTGCTTCGAGTTTTTTTTTGCTGGGTTCTCCGGTTTTCCTCCCTCCGCAAAACCAACACCTAGTAGCTGTAATCCGTGCTCCGATATCTGCCGCATGCCTTTAATATGCCTTTGACTCGACCATGTTAAATTTCAATATGTAAATTGCTCTTGAAAAGCGCCTTGTGGGAAGAAGTAATTGAAATATGTATGCGGAAAATGAATGTATGCGGAAAAAATTTTCCTGCCAGATGAAAAAAACTTCCTGAGAACTAGTTTTAAATTTCCTCTTACCTTCTCTTCCTAGACGAGAATTATGGTACCTCGTCAAAATTGGGTTCGGTGCTAAGAAAAGAAAAAAAATAATTCTGCGTTTGAATTGATGACAATCAAAATTCTTCTCAAACACACTATAGTTATGTATAAGAAACATATAAGAACATTAAAAAGTCAACCGAGAGGTCGCGTGTAAATATAAAAGTGAAGAAGGCAGTGTGTTGAACGAGTGTAGTGTAGTGTAGTGTAGTGTAGTGTAGTGTAGTGTAGTGTAGTGTAGTGTAGTGTAGTGTAGTGTAGTGTAGTGTAGTGTAGTGTAGTGTGGTGTAGTGTGGTGTGGTGTGGTGTATCGCATATCGCATTGCATCGCATTTATTATTATTTTCAGTCAATTTTTGTTAACATATTTAAAGTTCTAGAATGTCAATGAAAACGCCCAAATCTTGATGATGGATTAATTAGACTGAATTTGTTTTGATTTAAGTGACGTGAAGCTATGGGTCGTGATGAGGAAGTAAATACAAGTACTACTTGGAACGGAGGAACACTTCTCAGACTCTATTTAACTCTTTGAGAGGTGAGTTTTCGCAAGATGTCTCCCACTTGACAAATAAAATCGTTTGATGTTAGCCGATAGAGTAACACTAGATCGGAGTGTCGAAACGTTGGGTTATGAACAGTAACTTTTTAAGCTACGTTCAAAAAACTTTTAAGCCAGAGTAGCGTTAAACTATGTCTGATTATTCACCTGGCTGCGTTGGGAAGTTATTTGTAGAGTAAAATATATAAGTGGGGACAAAAGTGTCTCATCACCAGCGAAATTAGTTATATAAAATTAAAGACCGTTTTTATCTGTTTATGATAGCTGTGCCCTGAAAAGTTAGTTGCGTTCGTTCGTTCGTTCGTTCGTTCGTTCGTTCGTCCGTCCGTCCGTCCGTCCGTCCGTCCGTTCGTTCGTTCGTTCGTTCGTTCGTTCGTTCGTTCGTTGGTGCAGAATCAACAGCAAGCGCCTTCTTTGAACGCGACGTTTTTGACGCAAAACAGCTGCGTACCGCCATTTAGCACTGTGTCTTGTTAAAATCTAAGTTCTTACTTGACCCGGCGTCTTTTCCAGTCAGCTTCTCGTACAGTTCCGGACTCTGAAGGTGAAGTACGTCTGTGAAACATACAAAACCATCTTGTCCTTTATGGCCTAACAGATCTAATAATTTACCAGCTTTTCGTTCGCTGGTTTTCTCAGCTTGAATCAATTCACAGTCGTCTTTATCCAGAACTTTCTTGCTTCGTAGATAATCAAATAAGAATGTACGATGAATTCGTAGATTAACCACCAACTCAGGACGGTGTGATTCATAGATTTCACGATAGTCTTCCATCTCTACTGTCTGGCTACTGACCCGTCTTGTGCCTGCTGCTTGATATTTGTAGCGTCACGCCAATATTTAATCCGATTTATACCTGGAAGTTCTTCGCCCACATCATACATCTCCAAAATCCGCGGGTGCATTCTGTGGTTTCGTTCGTAGAAGGTGTGTGGGTGAGTAGACAGGAAGTAAGCTCTTGTCGCCTTGTTTTGAGAGTTTTTTTCCGTCTTAGTGTTTGTCAACGTTGCACAATAGACGAATTTAATTCTTTGAATTTTATTCGACGAAACTGCGACGTATAACTCGATTAAATTCGATACACGAATTAAATTCGTCAGACACGACGAATTATCGTCGCGTCGAATTAAAAGTTTCTTTTCTGTCATGTTTTCAAGAAGTCGTTTTCAGCTCCACGAGTCCAAGTAAAAACAATTTAATTCGACTGAAATCCGACGTTTAACTCGATGTCGCATTTACGTCGCATTACCCGACGAAGTAAATTCGAATTAAATTCGTCTATTGCTGCGACGTTTAGGGCAGGCCTAACGCTCACGTATAGATCTTCCTTATTCACCCTTTTATTGGGCTCTTGCAAGTTCAAAGTACGACCTTAATGAATGCTAATCCGTTTGTTTATATGGATTTGTCACCCTGGAAATACGTGCAAGAGCTCAATATCTTCTTTGATGTTGTCTTGTCATATTTCCGCTAGTTTTTAGCCTACTTTCTTTTTTAATTGGACATCGACTGGAAACTCGGCTAGTTCTCTCAACGACTGCTCTTTCTCTCTCGTCTCTGGCTATGGCTTGTATCTTTTGTTATTTCCTTGATGTTCCTATGAATTCTACCTCAGCAGTACTCTGTTGCATTTCAGCATTGGTCTTATCTTCAGAGAGATATACCCCTAAGCTTATGGAAACATTTGCAGCTCTGTTCTGATTAGCAACAGTTGCTGTTGTCTCTTCACTCTCTTGAATCCTTAACTCTTTGCACCATACAATACAGGACTGGTCTTATCACAGTAGAGTATACTTTTATAACTTCTTATTACAGACATCAAGACGGTGATAGGGTGTGTTTCAGGAAATAGACTGCGACGTACACACGTAAAAACGCACAGTCTGATCAGCTCTGATATCAGATCTGTTCATAGTAATGTAGCGACCCTTGATACAGCCTGACAGCTACAGAATGTACCAGCGCTGATGTATAAACATTTAGTTAGAATTTCTAACAGACTGCGACAGCTCCGTAGACAACATACCTGTTCAGTCTGTTATATCAAACTGATACAGCACTGACCATGTCAGGTTGATACAGTTTTGACAGAATCTGTTCTGAACAGTCTGTTGTAGCTGCAGGTATGATACAGATATGATATCATAGGTGTATCATTGCTGATACTGCAACAGGCTGTATCAGGGGTCGCTACATTTCTCTGAACAGATCTGACATCATTCTGCATCAGGTCTAACACAGAGTGGGCGTTTTTGCGTGTGTAGATGATGGGTCGGCTCGTTCTTTATCATTACACGAGTTTTACGTTTTAGTTGCAGCTAGTTTGTCAGTCTATACTTCAGTTCAGCTGGCCACGGAGCTGTTCATATGAGGCGGGCTAACTTTAGGCCCGGTTACACAGGCAATTTTTGGTGCGATTTTTCTCATTCTGACCCATGCGATTGAATGGATGTCTCACGTTTGTATTGAACCACTATATAGCTTTGTACAAATGTCTAATGCATTCGTAAGCCAATCCATTCGATGGCATCAATCAGGGGGAGAAAAATCGCAACAAAAATCGCCTGTGTAAACGAGCCTTTTATATCACGAAAATCTTTCTTTGACTACAAAAAGGAATTATAATACTCCGTGTGCTATACCTAGAGAAAAACAAACCCAATTTTGCTTCGTTATGTGATTTTGCATTTCTCAAATAGTCGTAATAAAGTCAGCCCGGTAACCCAGCTAGACCACCTCATATATTTTTCTTATCTAAGCCAAGAATTATAGTTATGAACTAACTCAAATGAACGTACGTGTGATATAACCATGCGTGCGTAAGATTTCTCCAATGATGTCATGAAATAGAAAACACCAAAACCAATATTGGTTGGCGTACTAATATAACTAGGAGTGGTCGAAATTAGCCTCCTCCACAGGCAACTCTGTGAGCTATAGTGGCAACTGTGTACACTTCCCACTTTGCGAGCAATAGTGGAAACTGTGTCTTCCCACTTTGCGAGCTATAGTGGCAACTGTGTACACTTCCCACTTTGCGAGCAAACCAGATTATCAGAGAAAGAAATTTCTTTCCCTGGTAATCTGGTTTGCTCGCAAAATGGGAAGACATAGTTTCCATGACTATTGCTCGCAAAGTGGGAAGACACAGAGTTGCCTGCGGAGGAGGCTAGGTCAAAATCTTGTTTGTACAATTAGTAGAATATAATTATTCTTTGAATATGCTTGCATGGTATTTGAACAACAATTAAGTCGGTAAATATTTCGGTTGCCCTTCCGACGCATCGGGGAGTCTAGACTTCGGAGCGTATAATAACGAGGAGTGGTTCTCTATGGCTTGGTTGCCTTCGCAACAGCAATTAGGTATGGCTTAGAAAGAGCTTTATCCTATTTGTCTGACGTCAACATGGAAAAGGTCAAGGCATGGTGTGACACCTTGAGTGTGTTTGTCTGTCTGGTTAGCTCTTTGGCTTCGAAAGGGGTCTAGAACATCAGATTGTTGACATGATTGGAATCTACGTTAAATTTTGCACTATAGAAAAGGCTTGTTTTAAATGTAACCATTCATTTTTAGGGAACTTACTCACAACGTAAACTTCAGCAAATGATTTTGAAGTACTATTTCAAAAACGAGTTCAAGTGTTTGATCACGGTATCAAAACACGAGAAAGCTAATGAATCTCTCGGGGCTTCGCCCCTCGAGATTCATTAGCTTTCTCGTGTTTTGATACCGTGATCAAACACGCAGAACGAGTTTTTGAAATGGCTTCTCAAATGAAAGACAATGAACCAATGAGCCACCGTTGTGGGACTTGTGGATGTTTTGTGATACAATTTTACTCAATCGTATCGTGTTTCCTGTTTAATTAACATAAATGAAACACTAGTGTTTGATGAAGAAACAGATCAAACACTAGTGTTTGATGCAGTGCTTTACCGTGTTTCACAGCCCATTCACGTGACGGAATGGAGCTGTCTAATTGAGTAAAATTCTCATGAATTATTAATGAATTTGAGAATTGTTTGTCAAACTTGTTTAGACACTAAAGGGTTAACAGGGCTTGCGAGTTAACAAGGCGGGTGGGGTTTCAGCGCGTTCAGGAAGGCGGGCGGGGTTTCAGGGTCGCGGCGGGAAGGCAGGCGCATGCATACTCAAGTATCCTTGAGGGTTTTCTTGAGAGTGTGTCGAGGTGTCAAAATGTACTTATTTTATATTTTTTTCAGGGCGACTCGCACGTTTTTTGAAACTGCCTATTGAAGAAAATGTATTTATCCAAAAAATATGTGTATTTCTTAGGGTTTGCTACACGGTAATCTTACCGTACATTTCGTTGCTAAATATCTCGGCACTTTGACCACTCATGGGATCACGAGAGATTACTTTGGGGGCACTTTCCAGGTACAGTAGGACCGTAATCACCAATTTTGCCGGAAGTAGTCTGGGTTTACTTAAATGTTTGCCTTAATATCATAGTTTTAAGTAATATTTAAAACATGAGCAGCAGTGTTTTATCAGATTTAAAACACGAGGCGATAGCCGAGTGTTTTAGATCTGATAAAACACGTACTGTGAATGTTTTAAATAGCTTCAAAAAACGACCCATTTGGTAAATTCATGTCTAAGCCGAGAAAATCAAAGCTAAAGTTTATGTAAATCAGGAGGTTTCTTTATCAGATATAAAACCACGGACATGGTACTGATTTCCTTTGTGTTTTCCTCATGAATTATTAATTAGTTTTTGAATTGATGTTAGAGGCTTGGAGGTCAGCTGAAAAATGGCTTGGAACGTTATTCGAGCAAAATCATGCCGTCATGACATCACAGAATACTCAGCGTCCCCTGATTAATTCCTTTTTCTCGGGGCCCCCGTGGCGCTTACCCACCCTTCCCACCCTGTAGTACTGCCACCTCTTCACTTTGCTCTACTCCAAAACACTGCCTACGCATCACTCTTTTACACTGCAATATATCGTGTATCCAGTAATACCGATCTATAGACTGCAATAACCTGCTATATTGAACAACTGATAAAACAAAATTTCATTTCTAAAATAAATGTTTATTTTATTATGAAAATAAAATATTCTTCACAAATGATTCTGTCGATCACAACAGAGAATATTTGAAGTAATATTGATTAAAGCACCTGTCTTTGTTTGTATAAGTTGATATCAAAAGAAATAACCACTAAAGTTTGTGGAGTGATCTGCGAGGATGAATGATTCATGGAAGGCTGACTTGATGTGGGATCATTCTAGAGTGCCAAGAAACACTATTCAATCTTCTTTGTACCAAGAGGACTCTGATGATAGTCAGTGTGAAATGCCAT
Organism: Paragorgia papillata; assembly: GCA_035771165.1. NCBI lineage: Eukaryota > Metazoa > Cnidaria > Anthozoa > Scleralcyonacea > Coralliidae > Paragorgia > Paragorgia papillata. The sequence goes on along the minus strand of JAWNZC010000201.1, from coordinate 162,040 downwards.
TAACATGGTTGATTATCAGTTGTGTGTTCCTTATTCTGGTGTTTTTTCTTTCTGCCGGAGGAAACTCCCTCGTTTGTATCTTGGTAGTCAGGAAACGTAGTCTACGCATAAAGGCTAGCTGGTTTTTACTCAATTTAATAGCTTGCGATTTCTTTTCGGCAATTTTTGCCATCCCTGTGGAACTCATCTACATTGTGGGCAATGAGGAATGGTTGCTGGGCAAAGCAGGCTATTTCTTTGCAATGGGAAACTTTGTTTGTTTTTTAACTATGTCGTTTCTTAATATTACTGCGGTGACTTTGGAGCGTTTTGTTGTAATAAAGTATCCTTTCAAATATCAACTATGGACGAGCTCAAGAAAGATACTCATTATTATTTCTTCTATTTGGATTTACTCCATATCAATTTCTATTTTACTTTCACTCACATTGGATGCGAACAACCTTGATTTTGTGATACCTGATAAATACTATTACCCGTTTCTTACTGTACACGTTCTCGTTCCGATTGCCATTGTCATCGTGGTGTACTTAAACTTATTATCTATCGCCAGACAGCAAGCGAGACGAATCAAGGCTACAACTAGAACAGTCAACATTGACTTTGAAAGTTCCAGATCAGTTTGTCAAAATCTCAAAGCTGCTAAAACAGTCGGTTTGTTTTTCTTGTTGATGGTTATTGCCTGGCTTCCATTCTGTGTAGTACAGTTCGTAAAGTTCTCAGATATAACTTATTGTTCATGGAACTTGGCCGATACTCTGTCTCTCTGTGTGAGCTACACAAATGGCGCACTCAACGTCTTAGTCTATTGGTGGAGTAACGAAGGTTTTCGGAGAAGTGTCAGAAAAATTATATGTAGAAATAGAAATGGTGAAAATTTTAATTCGACCATTGTTTCTCCAAATCCTGGACCACAGAACCCTAATTCTACACCAAGAGTTTAGAACCGGCACCTGTCTGTCTGTCCTTCCGTATGTATGTCCTTCCGTCCGTTCGTTCCGAGCTCCCTCCATCCCTATCTCCCTCCCTCCCTCCCTATCTCCCTCCCTTCCTTTCTTCTTCCCTCCCTTCCTTCCTTCCTTTTTCTTCCTCCTTCCTTCCTCCCTCCACTCCTCCCTCCCTCCCTCCCTCCCTCCTTTCCTTCATTCCTTCATTCCTTCCTTCCTTCCTTCCTTCCTTCCTTCCTTCCTTCCTTCCTCCTTCCTTCCTTCCTCCCTCCCTCCCTCCCTCCCTCCCTCCCTCCCTCCCTCCCTCCCCCCTTCCCTCCCTCCCTCCCTCCCTCCCCCTCCCTCCCTCCCTCCCTTCCTTCCCTTCCTTCCTTTCCTTTCCTTCCTTCCTTCCTTCCTTCTTTCCTCCCTTCCCTCCCTCCCTTCCCTCCCTCCTCCCTCTCTTCCTTCTTTCTTTGAGGAAATTTGAAAAAAACTCTTTTCATGAAACTCATAAAAAATGTGTAAAAGTGTTGTAATATACTTAAAATAATACAATTATTTTGAAAATTGTCCTGTTCTCTGTCCATATTCCTTTAAAAATACTAAATTAAGTTAAACTGTATTAATTATAGTATTATATATATTTAAATTTTGATTGTATATATTAAAAAACTGTAGATCTTAAATTCTTTGATTAATGACTATGTTCACACGTACATGCTGACGTAACGACATTGATGAAAACCGCGTAGAATAACGTGCGAAATTAAATCCCAACTGTCTGAGTTGTGGGTGTGATGTCTTAAACTACTGTCATATATGTATGTATATATTACATTAAAATGGAAAAATTTAATAAAAAAGAATCAATAAAACTAGCTTAGTTGTGAATATGTTTATATAAAGTAATTAACGTGGACGCGGCTTATTTCACACCATGGACGTTCATATGTCTTCCTATAATTTTTGGGATAGAAAATAAAGTTGTACGTGGCGTTATGTGAATGTCAGCCGGCTGCTTTTCCCTCCTTGAAGATTATATAGTTAACTTAAATCAGTTTAGATGGTTGACTACCGAGCTTAGAACTCGTTTGCGTGGAGTTGTTGCTTCTCTCCTGTGCTTCGATGTGTTTTTCTCTCTGGTAGGAGGCCCATAATGAAAACTACTGGGCTTACCAGTAATCAGTAATGTATGTTAGCCTCGTTAAATAAAGCCTTATTATTATTATTATTATTATTATTATTTATCATTATTATTATTATTATTATTATCATTATTATTATTATTACTGGCCACAGTTGCCTTTTGTCAATTTATTAATTTTACTCTGGCTAACGCCAGACGATTTTACTCGTCAAGGGGAGAGCTCCTGGAAACCTGGGCAATAAAGGGCTAAAAACTATCTCCTTTAACCCGTTCAACCCTAGCCTGGTACCCTGGCCCAATCAAAGAATATGGGCCAGGTAACCACTAAAGACTTCTGCTTTCCTATTGGTTAAAATTTTCGCGCGTTTTTAGTAGCTATGAGTAAAACTGCAATCGTCATAAGTGGATTTAGCCCTGATGACGCGAGAATGAGATTAGTGGTTACCTGGCCCTTATTTCTTTCGAAATTGGGCCAGGGTACCAGGCTAGTTCAACCCTAGCGGCCTCCCGGTGACGAATAAAATAGTGAAATAGGCAGTGTAGAAACAACAATCGAAAATATAGTAAGGTTAGATATACTGCCGAAACAGAGAATGTAGGAATCTAACGTTTTGAGCGAAGGCCCTTCGTCAGAGAGAAAGGCCGCTCGAAAGGTTAGATTCCTACGTTCTCTGTTTCGGCAGTATATCTAACCTTACTATATTTCGATGAATAAAATAGTCTGGCGAAAGTAAAATACTAAAAAGAATTCAGGTTGAAAAGGTAAATTGAGACTTAAACTTTAACTTTGTCTCGGTTCTTTGTAAGATCAGACGGAATTCGAAGAAGGATTATTGGAAATAATAAAAGAAAAACACAGATGATGAAAAACGTATTGTATCCTGTCTTCTCCGTGATTGATCCCGATATTGAAATCATAATTAATTTTCCAAGAACTTCAAACGTTGCTAGAGTTGAGTAATGAGTGGCAGAAGTATTGCTTGGACATTGCTGTGAACATTTAACCATTAATGTGAAGGTGGCTGTTGTGATAGCTCCAGAGATAAAGTGAAGAATGCAGTCGAAGAATACGATTGATAACCAGTGAGCTTCTAAGGAGTTCCAAGAACCAATCCAAGTCAAGACACTAGCGACCAAGAGTCGAGCTGTGGATAAGCTGGTCAACGTATTGCACAGACTGTTCCTTGGAAAAGATAGGGGTGAATTAGATTCCTTAATCCATCCTTCCTTCCTTCCTTCCTTCCTTCCTTCCTTCCTTCCTTCCTTCCTTCCTTCCTTCCTTCCTTCCTTCCTTCCTTCCTTCCTTCCTTCCTTCCTTCCTTCCTGCCTGCCTGCCTTCATTCCTTTCTTTATTTCCTTCCTTCCTTCCTGCCTTCCTTCCTTCCTTCCTGCCTTCCTTCCTTCCTTCCTTCCTTCCTTTCTTCCTTCCTTCCTTCCTTTCCTTCCTTCCTTCCTTCCTGCCTTCCACCTTCCCTCCTTCCTTCCTGCCTTCCTTCCTTCCTGCCTTCCTTCCTTCCTTCCTTCCTGCCTTCCTTCTTTCCTTCCTTCCTTCCTTCCTTCCTTCCTTCCTTCCTTCCTTCCTTCCTTCCTTCCTTCCTTCCTTCCTTCCTTCCTTCCTTCCTTCCTTCCTTCCTTCCTTCCTTCCTTCCTGCCTTCCTTCTTTCCTACCTGCCTGCCTGCCTTGCCTTCCTTCCTTCCTTCCTTCCTTCCTTCCTTCCTTCCTTCCTTCCTTCCTTCCTTCCTTCCTTCCTTCCTTCCTGCCTTCCACCCTCCCTCCTTCCCTCCTTCCTGCCTGCCTGCCTGCCTGCCTTCCTTCCTTCCTTCCTTCCTTCCTTCCTTCCTTCCTTCCTTCCTTCGTTCGTTCGTTCCTTCCTTCCTTCCTTCCTTCCTTCCTTCCTTCCTTCCTTCCTTCCTTCCTTCCTTCCTTCCTTCCTTCCTTCCTTCCTTCCTTCCTTCCTTCCTTCCTTCCTTCATCCATCCATCTGTCTTACCATTGCAATGAAGAGATAATCATACCACCAAGCAGTGATCCTAATATAGAAAACAACTGACACCATACACCAGTCAAGACAGCTGTCTTTGAAGCAGACAAGCCTTGATCCATTAAATACATTGGAAACATCGTGATAATGCCTTGTTCCCCAAGCTTATATATTAGGACATAAACTATAGTCCATTTAGTACCAGAAGACTTTAATATTCTTGTATATATATTGTAGTATGTTTGGAGTGCATTGCGCCTCTCACTAATATGTTTGTTCGTCTCCTCCATGCAAAGATCTTGTTCTCTTTCCCGCTGAGAAATGGTACAGCCTTTGGTTGTCCTTGATTGCGGCGTAGTGTCTATGTTTTTTCTTGTTTCTCCATGCAAAATCTTGTGGTTTTTGAAGGTGGATGATGCGTGAGAACCCTCTAGATTTTTTGAAACCTCTAGCGCGTTTTCTTCTTGTAAAATATCTCGTTCTTTGCTCGTTGATTGTGGTGTTGTAAGGTTTAAGAAGAACGGCGAGAATACTAGAATGGCTGAAACAGAGTATATGAGAAAAAGCAGAAAAAATAGACTTTGCCATGAGAACGACGAAGACAACCATCCCAGTAAGCCCCCGCCAACCAATGAACCACTTTTGTACCCAACAACCTGAGCAATATTTCCGACCCCTGCAATAAAAAGAAACTAGGTTTCAGTTAGTGAATGATAAAAGTAGCGTGCTGCGTAGGCAGTGTTGAAACGACAATCGAAATATATTAAGGTTTTAGATATACTGCCGAAACAGAGAACGTAGGAGTCTAACGTTTCGAGCGAAGGCCTTCGTCACGTTTCTCTCTGACGAAGGGCCTTCGCTCGAAACGTTAGACTCCTACGTTCTCTGTTTCGGCAGTATATCTAACCTTACTATATTTCGATTTAGGTTTCAGTTAGACAGTTAGTAAATGTGGTTATCCACACAAGACACGTGCAACGTGTTCGAAATTATATGATTGGCTCGCAAATGTCGCAAAATATCTTTTTATCTGTTGTGAAGCAATGAAATTCATTGTAGGAAAATAGTGTCAGTGTTGCGTAGGCGGTACTAAACTGCAGAAATTTTTAGGAAATGAAATTTGAGTGAAATTTGAACAGCACAAAAAGTATTGGACCATATAGACCCTTTTAATAAGTATAGAATACCTAATTTTCACCCTATAACGTCAATTTCTTTTATTCTTTTCAGTTTCGTTTATTGTCTTAGCTTTTGTATATTTTCAATAGAATTCAAAAGACTGAAAATGGCGTACTCTGCACTTATTAAAAGGGTCTTTAGGTTTGAACAAATAGTTCAATACATTCGTAAGTCAATGTACATTTGATTGCATGCATCAGGACGATGAATCGCCTGTGTACAAAACGGGCCTTTAGCCTGCAATGCAGGCTCTTGGGTGAGGGCCTTGGCGAGGGGGTTAATTCAGGCCTGAGGGAGCTACATCTGTAACTGATCCATCTCCTACCTATATCATCTTTAGAGAGAAGATCTACAATAATGGAGTCAACAGCAATATCTTGTGTAGAAGCCAGAATATTTAAGCCTGCCACAACACCAATTGTGAGTATTATATTATTTAATGGAAAACACGAAGCAATTAGATAACAGCATGCCATCCCAAAAAGATTGAATGTTATCCACGCAGTTTTTGTGCCAAACTTATCAATAAGCGGAGCCCAAAATGGTTTTAAAATCCAAGGCAGACTGAGAAGTCTAGTGAGGCCAATCAAGGACAGTGATAAGGAGTGACTTCGTAAAAATACAGGCAAGTACTTGGTTTGAAATCCATATGGAATACCTTGAAGAAAATACAAAAACCAAAGCAAGCATAGAACGACTTTCATTCTGCACACAGCCAGTCATATGACTATCAGCAATTATCAGAAATGAGTCAAGTGACAACAACGCGCTAAACAGCCGCTGACCAACAAAATATAATGCGCTAAACTGTTGGGAAAGTCCGCTGGCCAATTGAACGAGGGTGACGCCCTCGACGCCCGACCATTGAACTAAAAAATAACTGGAACGCTACGTTCAGTAAACTGCGCATACAAATCTTGAAGCCAAGATGTGACTCCCATGAAGCCAGTTTTGACTTCCAGACACGCACTTCCACGCGTGTTTCTACTGCGCGATTTACTTGGCCGTGTTTGTTTTTTTCGTGGAAAGGCTGGGTACGACTTGCATAATTTGGCTTCAAACTTCCGGTTGAACGTAGCGTTCCAGTTATTTTTAGTTCAATGCGCCCGACTGCGCGTCTTGTAGACCATATTTTCGGAAAAGTTAAGATCACCGTATATCGAAATAAAACAATCGACACAGAATACGTTACAGCTACATTGAGGTTGTTTTGTGAAGATTTAGCTTGAGATGGTATGATATTGATTCAACATCTCATAATATGCAAACGCTCCCAAAGCACATACCGAGTACGACTATATGTATTTACAACCTTTGCTCTCCGAGTCTCAGTAGCTCATTGGTTAGAGCGGTCATTGGATGCTGATTGCTGAACTCTGTTTGGGGTTCAGAAATCTATTCCGAGTATTCGAGCTTGATGAACGTCTACCAAACGTCTGTTGAAAGTGCAGCTTGCTAATCCTAAAATACTAAGGCTTCTCGTCATAATCACAACCCTGGACGCGCAACCAGTTGCAATTTGTCACCAACCTAACTTTAAAGCTCTAATCAAACGAGAACGCAAGTCATCGCAAGTTGGCAATCACGCTATCTCAACCAGCCGCTCTGAATAATTTCTCGAAAATATCATGTACCGTGACAAAGTTAAAACTTGTTTATTTTGTCAATTTGGGTGTTCGAACGACCGCCACAGCAATTCGTGACTGCCAACTTGCGATGACTTGCGTTCTCGGTTGATTAGGGCTTAATAATTGCTGTAACAACCTGTGTAATGTTTGGTTGCGTACTCCAAGCAGAACTTACTCGAATCTTGAAACTAATGTTGATCATCTTAAACTGATTGAGTATTAATTCCGTGTTTCAGTAGGCCGTGATGAGCCCCATTTTGTAAGTAGATAACGACACAGCTTGCAGTGCTACACTATGTGTATTTAAGAAAACGCTACTCTGAGCTTTCGTCCCGTAGACTGGGGTCTTCATCAGAGCGTGATCTGCAAGAGTGAATCAAACTTGTTGGCATTTCAACAAAAAAAATTGTAAAAGTTCTCCACGTTGATCAAATTAAATTGGCCATTTCCTTTTAGTATATTACTATGCGCCCTGATAATAATTACACTGCATGTTATTTCGAACCTTAGACGCATGTACGCACCTATTTTTTTGTTCTTACCATGTTTGGACGTTATTTGTGCACTGCATCTGTATTATAATTGAACAGACAACGGCAAAATTAAATGGAATTTATTTATTATATACAACCCACCTTTGTTATACATGGAGCTCACTACTTATTACTGGATAAGAGCTATTACTAAAAGCAGCCATAACTAAAGTCAACATTTGAAAGAAAAAAACACATTTTAAGCCATATAAGCCTCTGGCTTTAGCTATTTTGTTTTTATAAGTTTCTGTATGTACTATTATTTTTATTATTACTAAGTACAGTACAACCATAATTAAATACATATCACAATTATGAAGGAAAAAGGATTAAAACTGGGAAACCACAACAGCTTGTGCCAATTACTGTCCCTCGTAGTTAGTACTGCGAGCTGAGTGGCGAAGGATATTTAAAATAGACAAATTTTGTCAAGGTAGTCAATTGACAAGGCATTTGTTTTTTAGCAGATTGCTTTTCATCACTTGGTGTTGTATATTTTGCAACTTTCCTATTGACAAGAGTCAGAATATCCATTAAATGCATGTGATGGGCATGTTCCTCAAGTTTCTGCATTAATGTGATGATAAACCATGACCCAACTTCACGAGACCTATACGACTCAAAGCCATCTACTGTTGAATATGCAATAAGGGTATCTGATTCTTTAGGCAGGCGAAGAGGAATCTTGTCTCGCACTCGGTGACTATCTGCTTCAACACCTACATCGGACATGCTTCCTCGACAAGCTTGCACGAAGAATAGTTTTGGTTTGCCAACCAGACCAGTGTTAGGTTGAAACTTCGAGACAATTTCTTGCACACTGATTTCAATATCATCAACCCCATAGATACCAGACTGGCTGCCGTGACTAAGTATAAAGCAAACGAAGCCATCATAACGACTGAAATCTCTCTTGGCAATCTCAGTGCAGAGTTCATCGATTTCAGTGGCAGTCAGGTTTTCTGTTTTTAGACTTGTATCGTTGATGGTTAGACCTGCATTATTACAAAAATATTTTATGGCTTCCACATCCTTTTCTGACCCGTCTCGATCACGTTTCCTTTGGAAGTATTGGTTGTGGATGATTAGTGCATAACCTTGGGTAATTTTGTGTTTAACATCATCTTCAGCGTGGGCTGTCTCTTGCACATGAACTATAAGAAAATAAAACAAATATAAAATAGCTTAAACATTTACACACAATTCTCATACCCCAGCATATTACTATTTACTACATTATATACTATATATATATATGATATGATATCATATGATATCACATCATATTAATATCATATATCATGATATCATATTATATATTATATTATATTATATTAAAATATTCAGTATGTATTGTACAGGTATTATATTATATTATAACCAGTGATGGAAAAAGCTTGACCTGGTACGGGGGGTACTGCAGGGGTGGATCTAGAATTTTTGTAACCTTAGTCAAACCATTCCTAGGGGGGTCCAGACCTCTGAAATGGCATTTCCTGCATTCTGACGGTACTTTGAAGAAAGATTTAAAAGTTTTAAATCGTGTTTTCAATAGCGCATTTTATCAAACCTGGAAGGTGTCAAATAAATTTAGGGATAAAGTGGACGTTTTATTATGGATTTTATTAGGGATATCACAAGGATGCTAGACATTAGAAATGTGATTGACATTTCCAATGAAATCCACATCGCATCCCACTGCAGCAAGGCACTAATTGAGTAATTGGCACCCCCTGTAAATCCATCACTGATTATAACAATACAGACTACTGTATATAATTATATATTTTACTATTACTATTATATATTTTTATTATCACCTGGAAAACGTGGTGTGGTACGAAGTGGACCTCTCCCAGGAGCTACATGTATAGAAAAAGGAGAATCAAATGAGGGGTCATTATAATGAAAAACAGACATGTGTTAACTTCTCTAACACCAAATGATTTTACTTGTCAGGGGAGGGCCTCAAATGTTTAACTGGACCAATCTATTTCTCTTCCAGCACCTTTAATTTGTTATTTTACTCTGACCATGAAAGGAGAATTTCACACCTTTAATTTAGGAAGCAGTCTGAGTTTGCATAATTATTACCTGATTGAATGTTTACAGTTGGGGGACCTTGAGCAGCACCTATTCAAAGAATCAATAAAGACTAAATAAAATTTTAGTTTTACAGTCAAAATGGGAATACCTTCCCACTTCTTCTGTAGTTGGTTGTGTATTACTGTAGCCACTACTGAAGCCTGAGAAAAGTTTTTGTTGAAAACTGTACATAAATAGTATAATTTAGCTTTAAATGGCATTTATTCATAATACAATGGATGTTTATCCCAAATCGATACCAACAGACAAATATACATCAAGAATTGGTGACTTTTATCACTAGACTTTCCTCACGCTTCAGTAGTGGCTACAGAAATACAGTAATACACAACCAACTACAGAAGTGGAAGTGGGAAGGTATTTCCATTTTGACTGTAAAATATATAATTATGACTTATATAATTATATGTAATGTTTAAGTTTTAATCATGGAACTGTGTTGAAGAGACTTTCACATTTTGATAATAGACCACTCTTTCACTACAGCTACTTCTTGGAATTAAGCGAGTATGGAGTCGAAGGGAAATATAGCACAGTTGAAAATGTTTTACTGGAAATCTACTCATTGTAACACCATAAATTATCTGCACAAAATTAAGCAGTTTGTTTTCTTGAGGATGTAGTTTCAGTTTTCCTATCGCAAACATATGTCATTGACTTGTTTATATTTTAATAACACGATATTTATATAGTACCTCTTCCACCTTCTCTTATATCAATCTGCGCATGATCTCCCATGATAATAGATCCACTTCCACCACTAATATTTACGTTAAATTTACTAGCCGACATCTTTTAAAACTTCTTACTCTGCTTCCCACAAACACCAAACGTCCTACAAAGCTATTTACAAGTATAAAACGAATGTTACTATCACTTTCGGTTTCGAACAATTTCCTTATCAGAGCCCGCGTTTCTTATGGTCACCATGGCCACGCCCGTATTCAGCCGTTCCTCACGTTGTAACCAATAAACTATTGTAATTGTAAGAGCATTGTAGGCAATAAATTATTGCATTGTAATGCTAGAAGAGGTTATTAATGAAAACCTCTCCCCCCCGAACCCCAGAACCCCAGAACCCTAACCTGACAAAAAATGGGTTTCCCGGGGGTTACCCTAACCCTAACCCCAAAAGTGTCTGGGGGGTTCGCAAATTTATGGTCCACCGTCGTTACCAAACATTGTGGGATGCGCAGTGATATTACAATGCAATAATTTATTGCGTACAATGCTCTTCAGGTCTCCGCTTGAAACGTCACTATTAAAACACTGCCCACACACCAAAACCTTAATCGGTTACTTTCACCATATGCAGTCACCCAATTGAAATTATTCCCAATTGATTTATTCCCAAGTATGATAAAAGTAAACTTTTTAACAGAAATTGAAGTATAAAGTGTTGTCATTTTATTTCTTTAACGTGGAGTTCCAGTCTACATTTCTATATTTTTACTTGGACGTCCTTCCTAGTTTAGACAGAGTTTACAATTTCAAGTAACACCATGCACTTATTCTAGTATTTTACTTTGGCTAACGACACCCTCGTCAATGGATCGTTTTCACTCACGTGATCAGTAGCCCTATTGGGGACACAGAATAGAAATACAACCAGAAGTCCAACTCGAGTGATAACTTGTCTGCATTTCTTCAATGCGCAGGCGCGATATTTTACGTCATCCGACGCCATCCTAGGCGATCCTACGCAATGTCCCACACCATCCTACGCAATCCTGGCAAGTTCCCCCGGCAGTTTTAACCTCCTTTTGAAGGTCCAAACTGCCGCGGGAACTTGCCAGGATGGCGTTGGAAGGCGAGGAATCAAGATGTGCGAGGCGACATGCGCGAGGATATAAACTTCAAAGGTTCCAACGCGAGTTGGACTTCTGGTTGTATTTCTGTTCTGTGTTGGGGTGGTGAAAGAATATGAAATGTTTGAATAAGAATAGAGTTAAATTCCCATAGGATAAAGATGGTACACCAATATGGCCGCCATGACGTCACGTGAAAACGATTCATAGGGTGAACTAGCCAGTAGTGGGTGACGCAGGGACGTTAAAGAATACAAATTTCGTAAGTGTAGAGACTTGACAAGGCATCTGTCTATGACCTTCGAGATCATTTTCTGCAATCTCAGCGTTCACAAGAGTCAGAATATCCATTAAATGCATATCATGTGCATACAGCTTTAGTTGCTCAATCAGTGTTTGAATAAACCAAGTGCCTTCATCAAGCAACCTGAATGAAACACATCCTTTAATGGTGGAGTAAGCGATGACGGTATCTGATGAAGTAGGGAGTTGTATACGTTTGGTTACGCTATCACCATCTGCGTGAACACTTCCTCGACAAGCTTGTACAAAAAATAACTTGGGTTTACCAATTAAACTCTTGTTCTGTATAAACTTCGAGACAATTTTCTGCACTTCAATGATGTTACCATCCGTTCCAATAATGCCATCTTCGTTGCCATGACTTAGTATAAAACAAACCAAGCTATCATAATCACTAAAATCATTTTTGGCACTTTCGTGACATACTTCGTCTATTTCAGTGGCAGTTAGATTTTCTGTATTCAAACGTGAATCGATCTTTAAACCTGCAATCGCACAGAACTCTTTGATAGCCATGACGTCTTTTTCTGAACCATTACGATCACTCTGGCTACTAGTTGAGAACTTAATATTGTGAATTATTAGCGCGTAACCATTTGTAATTTTCCGCACTCTATTCTCACCAAGCTTTCTAACACCTAGCTTTTGAACATCACCTAAAAATGAGAGGAAAAATTCAAAAGTAATTAATTTTATGCAATAAAAATTTTCTCGTATCTTATTAGTGTTTTCAGAGTTGAGTTAAGCCCTGTTTACACACCCAAAATTTAAGCACGCTTAAGTTAATTACTTGCGATTATTAAATTTAATTAAGTTAATTAATTGCGTTAATTACTTGCATTAATTACTTGTGATTTGTAATCACAAGTTTGATTTCAGACCAAAATTGCACAACACGAAGTTCAATTACCACTTTATTATCTGCATTTTGAAATCACACAAGAAATGAAATCACACTACAAATTTATTTAATTGATCCAGAAAACCGGAAATATTTACTTCGCTGTTTTGAAAAGCTTCATAAATTTGTTGTTTCGTGCGCATTTGTACTGCTTTCATTGCACTCGAGAGGATGCAAAACGTCGCCGTTCAAAGGAAAATATTCTTCTGGTATACTATCAAATGAGGGATTATGTTCTTCAAACAAATTTGCAGCTTCCAAGAGCTCATTGTCATCGTCAAGAAATTGTAAGTAATTTAACTCATCCATTTTGGACTAAATTTAAGTGGGGCATTTAAGAAATTTTAAAAATTTAAATTTTGTGCCTTTTTCCTCTTTAATTTGATTGGTTAGTTTTAGTAAGATATTAAACCTGATTGGTTGTCTTGGTGCAGAGCTTCAATCTGATTGGCTCAAAAATGATGTGATTACAGCTGAAGATGATGCGATTAAAGCTCAAAATAGTGCGATTTGGGAATTAATCGCACTATTTTCAGCCAATCAAATTGCAAGAAACACCATTGATTTCAAAATCAATATAATAAAGCTTTAAATGGCATTTAATCATAATACAATAGATGTTTATCTCAAATTGATACCCACAGACAAATATACATCAAGAATTGGTGACTTTTATCACTAGACTTTCCTCACGCTTCAGTAGTGGCTACAGAAATACAGTAATACACAACCAACTACAGAAGTGGAAGTGGGAAGGTATTTCCATTTTGACTGTAAAATATATAATTATGACTTATATAATTATATGTAATGTTTAAGTTTTAATCATGGAACTGTGTTGAAGAGACTTTCACATTTTGATAATAGACCACTCTTTCTCTACTGGAGTGGGCTGACCTTAAAGAATTTCACTTTTTGTAACACCAGATCTGTGTTATACATGTATTAATAATGTACAGTATGTTACATCGTACATGTTTAATATCGCTTGAATCATTCGCTGTGGCTACTTCTTGGAATTAAGCGAGTATGCAGTCGAAGGGAAATATAGCACAGTTGAAAATGTTTTACTGGAAATCTACTCATTGTAACACCATAAATTATCTGCACAAAATTAAGCAGTTTGTTTTCTTGATGATGTAGTTTCAGTTTTCCTATCGCAAACATGTCATTTTAATAACACGATATTTATATACTACCTCTTCCACCTTCTCTTGTATCAATCTGCGTATGATCTCCCACGGTAATAGGTCCACTTCCACCACTAATATTTACGTTAAATTTAGCACCCGACATCTTTTAAAACTTCTTACTCACAAACTAGATAGATACTACGCCTACAAAGCTATTTACAGGTACATGTATAAAACGAACGTATCACTTTCGGTTTCGAATCAATTTCCTTCTCAGAGCCCGCGTTTCTTATGGTCACCATGGCCACGCCCGTATTAAATTCCCAGAACGCGGAGCCCAGACATTACATAACATTGACCTAAACCAGGTTGAAACGTCAGTATTAAAACTCTGCCCACACACCAAAACCTTAATCGGTTACTTTCACCATATGCAGTCACCCAATTGCAGGGACGCCGGAACGATAAAAGGGCAAGAGGGGCAAACTCCCGTCAAAGGGCACTTTTATTGATATCTATTTTTTTTTACTACTGCTAGGTTACCTTAGCTTACCATGTATGTACAGTGTAATTTTGTTATGTATTTAACGATCAGCTATTTACTAAGCTAATTTATTAGCTAAACTAAAAGTACAACAACGACGTTCATACCTTTATTCAAAAACTCGTACGAAGAATGTACGATTCACGGACATGCAAGGTTATTTCGAAAAACACTACTTCCAAAATGGTTGATAATAATCATGAATTGTAAAGTAATGTATATATTTCAGATCGAATATTAAACTAAGAAATGTATATTTTGATCAACAGGAATTAAACTACAAAATGTTTTGTCGCATTATTTGCGCCATATATTAAATAAATGCACTTTATATGTGGCTAAGTGCTTTAAAAGATTCTCCTATATCAGGTATGTTTACAGTTTACTACGTTTCTTCGCAGTGTGTCGAAGCTCAAATGCGCACTAGTTAGACCATATGAAACAGTTTACGTAGTATTTGACAAGTATATTTTTAAAACCCAACGGGGCACTTCTGCCCCCCTTGCCCCTCCTGGCAAAAGGACCGCCCCTCCTGCCCCCCCAGTTCTGGCGTCCCTGCCCAATTGAAATTATTCCCAATTGATTTATTCCCAAGTATGATAAAAATACAGACCATCCCAGGCCTCAAACGAATCGTGTTCCATTTAACTGGACTGACTGGTCTAACCGTGTAAATGGAAAGCCCCCTAAGTTAAACTTTTTAACAGAAATTGAAGTATAAAGTGTTGTCATTTTATTTCTTTAACGTGGAGTTCCAGTCTACATTTCTATATTTTTACTTGGACGTCCTTCCTAGTTTAGACACAGTTAACAATTTCAAGTAACACCATGCACTTATTCTAGTATTTTACTTTGGCTAACGACACCCTCGTCAATGGATCGTTTTCACTCACGTGATCGGTAGCCCTATTGGGGTGGTGAAACAATACGAAATGTTTGAATAAGAATAGAGTTAAATTCCCATAGGATATAGATGGTAAACCAATATGGCCACCATTTCATTGTTTCGGTACACCAATACGGCCGCCGTGACGTCACGTGAAAACGATTCATAGGGTGAACTAGCCAGTAGTGGGTGACGCAGGGACGTTAAAGAATACAAATTTCGTAAGTGTAGAGACTTGACAAGGCATCTGTCTATGACCTTCGAGATCATTTTCTGCAATCTCAGCGTTCACAAGAGTCAGAATATCCATTAAATGCATATCATGTGCATACAGCTTTAGTTGCTCAATCAGTGTTTGAATAAACCAAGTGCCTTTATCAAGCAACCTGAATGAAACACATCCTTTAATGGTGGAGTAAGCGATGACGGTATCTGATGAAGTAGGGAGTTGTAAACGTTTGGTTACGCTATCACCGTCTGCGTGAACACGCCCACTTCCTCGACAAGCTTGTACAAAGAATAACTTGGGTTTACCAATTAAACTCTTGTTCTGTATAAATTTCGAGACAATTTTCTGCACTTCAATGATGTTACCATCCGTTCCAATAATGCCATCTTCGTTGCCATGACTCAGTATAAAACAGACCAGGCTATCATAATCACTAAAATCATTTTTGGCACTTTCGTGACATACTCCGTCTATTTCAGTGGCAGTTAGATTTTCTGTTTTCAAACGTGAATCGATCTTTAAACCTGCAATCGCACAGAACTCTTTGATAGCCTTGACGTCTTTTTCTGAACCATTACGATCACTCTGCCTACTAGTTGAGAACTTAATATTGTGAATTATTAGCGCGTAACCATTTGTAATTTTCCGCACTCTATTCTCACCAAGCTTTCTAACACCTAGCTTTTGAACATGACCTAAAAATGAGAGGAAAAATTCAAAAGTAATTAACTTTATGCAATAAATATTTTCTAGTATGTTATTAGTGTTTTCAGCTTGAGTTAATAAAGTTTCTTCGTTTGTTTTTGCTGTACAAGCTGTCGTAAGCTAAACTCGGGGAAAAACTCTGAGACTAGTTCCCAGGCGTATAAATATCGAAAACAACCTCGGTCTACCATCTGAGTTCCAGTGGCTCAATGGTGAGAGCGTCTGGCTGGCATTCGGAAGGTTGTGGGTTCGAGTCCCGTCTGGAGCTCAAAGTTTTTCTCTGAGTTTAACTTACGACAGCTTGTACAGCAAAAACAAACGAAAAAAGTTTTCATTCAGCCACGCATGAAACACACTGTTGATTGATCCTTTCGCTAGCTTACATTGTTGTGTGGAACAACTTTATCTCTTTACTCTGTAAAATATATTTATTCTGATGAGCTTTCGTCCTGTGTTGCTCAGGACATCATCAGAGCAATCTATAGTGATAGTTTATAAACGTCATTATAAGAATCTAACGTCTGACTATTCTGTGGTCTGACTCTGTCATGTCATCATACCAGTGGACTATTCATAATTTACAAAAGATTCTAATCAATTTCTAATTGCTCTACAAATTTTATGAGATAATATGATCAATAGCAAAGTATAAATGATAAAAAGAAAAGAAAAACAAAAGAAATATCATAAGAAATTGTTATATGAAAGATGAATTATTGAATGTTGTTGAAAAGTGCTGTCCACTGAAGTGTTGTTGAGAGGTTGGCCTTCTTGGGGCATGGTACGGTGCTTGTGGATTTCTACTGATTCCCTAATCCTACGTGAGAAATAGTTGCATACGGTGCAGATGAGGGATGCTTGTTTCCTGAGTAACTGCGCAACACAGGACGAAAGCTCAGCAGAATGAATATATTTTACATGGTTGTATCCACAAAACATTTAATTGCGGCGCCTTGAAAGTTGGCTTGCGGGCGCAGCTAACTTTCAAACCGCTTTATATTCTGGGTGTGTGTGAGTTCGTTAGGAATCAATAGTATATTTTTGACGCGACATTTTTAACGCGATATTTTGAACGCCACAGGGCACCACTTTTTAGCACGGTGTCTGGTTATAACATTCTTCACAATGCAAAGCAGTTATGAAAACCACAACATTATTTTACCTGCGTTAGTTGTGTTTGCATTATTAACAATGACTGGTGTCTTGTTCTTTCTAGGATCTTGCAAGTAATCAGTTTCTGGTGTACGCACCTGTAAGCAATTCAGTGGTTTATTACAATAAAACAGAAAACACAAGAGCGAAATCGAAATAATATTGGCATTCTTAAGTGAAAGCAAAAGGTAACCTGTGATTTAACATAATTTAACGACTGACAAACATGCACATATACAAACTAAAATTTAGGAGAAGTGGCAAGGGTAGCCGCGACAGCGTGTGCCAGTTACTGCGGTCCCGTATATAAATAGATTAAGAGGAAAAACAAAAAGAAAACAATAGATCAAAAGAAAAATTAAATAAAAGAACGATGAAACTCCGCACACCAAGTAAACTCTGGGCGGAGTTGCACTTGAGCCGACAAACTGATCTCAAACATTCGGTGTCAATTATATATATATATATACATATTAACATGTGCAACCATTGGCTCACCGTAAGTTGCTTTGGTTTTCCTGTGCTCGTTGGGCTGTTTCCAGAAGCAGTTTGCCTTTTCTTTGCACTATCAGATTCAACTTTAGCCGTAAGCGTCTTTAGACAAGATTCCTTATTTCTACAAGAAGACTTTGTTGTACCACAAGAACACTGGTCTGTGCAAAACACACTTTTGTCGCGGCAAGGACAACCAACTCTCTTAAGCCCAGTACCTTTCTGACAAGTATTTTGGCAGCGACAAAACTAAGAACAACCAATATATGAAGACCAGAGTTTATTATACAAAAAATTATACAATTTAAATATACCATATCGGCTGTATCCTCATATCGTGTATGATTTCACGGAATACAAGCGATCGGCAAAGCGAGTTGTGAAAACCTGACTATACGTTTTATATTCAGAGCTTTCGATCTGTTGACTTAGGCAGATCGAAAGTTATAAGTAATAAACATGGTGTTTCCGCACTGAATTCTCGCTTCCATTACAATTTGTGACCATATGCAAACTTTCAAAGAATTGATTAAAAAATGATTGTACTTACTCCTGCTTTCTCAGCCATTGTCGTCTTACTATACGCAGCCACAGTTCGTTCAACGTGAACACACTTTGCGCAACTAAACTTCTTGGAGATTGAAAATACGAAACTTGACACATCAGTCGCTTTAAATAATGTTTCCCTGCACAGCATGATAAAAACTTTTCAACCAATGAAATGAAAACGAAAACGCATGCAAACACACATTGCAATCATATTCTAGTATAATTACGCCAAACCTTTTGTGTCTTGTTTTTCTAAGAATTTTATTTGACCGGACATTGTAAGTTTTAGTAAATTACCATAGAACTTCAGGCGTTCAAAAAATTTTCTTGACAAGATTTTTTTGCGTGGCTGTGTTTTGGATAGAGCAAAGTGAAAAGGTGGTAAACTGCCGATAATAGTTTTAAAACGAAATACTGACGTTCCAAGCGGAGCCCCACATTTCCCTCTGATGAAAGGCTCTGCTCGAAACGTCAGTATTTCGTTATCAAAACTATTCTCGCCAGTTTACCATCTTTTCACTTTGCTGTACGATGACTATAACTAGTTTCAGCCATCTTGCTAGATTTGGTCGCATTCGGAAAATTATCACAGCTTCCACTAAATGTTCTCTAATAATGAAAAGTTTAAAAAGAAAATGAATGCTATATTGTATATCACTGCGTTTTTACTTTCTTTTTTGCCTACAAAAACTGTAAAAAAACCTGTTAATTGATTGATGATTATATCCTCCATTTAAATTTTTAATTATTCTAAAAATAACTCTAGGTTCCAGTCTTCTCGCGTTATAATACGACAACGGCATCAATCTCGTTCCCAGAGCCAAATATGCCCGGCCGCGCTTGCCGCGCGCGTATGGGTCTGGGTACGAGATTGGGTTGGCATAGTAACGCGATGATTTCAAGACTTTGAAGCCAAAGAGAAATGGATGAAGAAGAAAGATCAAAACGTGTTATCATTTCACGTTGAATATGGCTAATTCTTTATCAAATATTCAACGACATAATGAACAGAAAATGAACCTACCTGGCATTGATGAAGCTAAGCTAAAAGCTCGTTTGTTCGCCAAACCGCAGCTCGAACAAAACCCAAAGGCTTTGAAATTTTCTGGCATTACTGCCACTCAGAGAAGAAAGGTAAATGTTTTGACTTGCAAACGTTGAAAATCACAGTTTTAATTACTATAGTTAAACATTTATTAGCCCTCTTGAAATGATAGCTTTGGTTTTTGTCAAATATAAGACATATATATTACTATAAACACATACCAAAATAAGTATATATATAATACTATATACATTGTATTAAAATGTCTGTTATAACAGTCTGTATACGTAAGTTGATGGATATGACATCTTAATTCTTTTTAATATTTTGACAGAATGCTCCAACTGTTGGAAAATTAGAACCACTGGTATGTACAGTTTTAAAGTTTACTGTAGAGTATATATATATATATATAAATATAATAATAATAAATAATATATATAATAATAGTTAAAGTAGCCATTTACGATAGACCACAGAGTGCTCGATACTTTTGAAGGTAGAGCAAGATAGATTTTATTTTAAAAAATGAACGTTGACTTTTTCAGTTGCCTGATGATTGCTAGCGCGTGAAACTTGGAGTAGCAACGTTCATTTTTTTAAAATAAAATCTAAAATCTATATATATGTGTATATATGTTCTTATTTGCTTTTATGTAATTTCCAGCCTAATTTGGGAGCCTATCAGAAACGTAAACATGCTCAGAAACCAGAAACAAATAATAATGTTGGAAAACCACAAAAAGAGGAAACTCCTGGTAAAAAACAATGTCAAAGAGCAACCATTATTGAACCAGTGACTCGAACAACATCACCTTTACCAACCTTACCAGATAACTTACTGGAAAAACAGCGCAACTTTGATCGAAGATCTAGTAGTGGAAAGAAGTCACCAGGACGTGTTACTTTTATTGAAAGTCCAAAGCCTGAACAAAAAAGAGTTGTTCAAGACCCACTTGATTTTGTGGAACTTGTCAAGTCAAATCCAAAAATTGGTTTTCTGTATATGAGTCCTGCTGTGGACAGAGCATCGATTGAATACAATCCTTATAATCTACGGTAAGATTTTTAGGGACATGTGTACATATACTAATCTAAAAAAGTCTGAACATCACACAAGAGATTAGACTGTACTACAGTCCCTCGCCTCCTGCTACTCCTCCCCTTCCCCCCCCCCCCTATAAGGGACTGTAGTACAGTCTAACAAGAAATGGGACGGTCAATGGGGTAATGGAGCTGCAGGGGGCCCTTAGGGAATTTGCATTCAGGGGCCTAGCTCAGACAACGAATATAGGTTGAATGTAGAGAGTAGAGACTGGGATGGTATTCGTGTACGGTATTTACAGTTAATTTAATTTAATTATTCTAATGCTAATTCTAACCCTAACCCAAACCCTATAATGCTTACCCTAACGGAGTTAAAACTTAAGAAAGACAAAAAAAAACATAGTAAAAAATGTAGAGATTGCTGCACCAAATGAATGAAAAATAGTATTTAACACAGCCTAATTTGCAGGAATCCAATTACACTACTACAGTGTGTAACAATTGCTGTCAGTGTGTAATATTGCCAATATACATGTCACTGTAATTGTTGGACAGAGTAGGACTCAATTCTAGTATAAATACTGTATCCATTGTTTTATTATGTAGTGTATATATATATAGATGTATGTATATATATATATATATGAACTATGTACGCACCTTCACCTCGGTGTTGTTGAGCACTCTGTGAAGTTGCTGTGGATACCTATTAGCGATAATGCAACGCTCACTAGTCACTACCCTTGTGGAAGTTTGAGCACTTCTGGGCCCATGCGTACTTCATGCTATGTGGATGTACTTCACAGATGCTGTCCCACATGTTGTCAACGATCGCGCGTGTGTAAAGTAATTGATGAAACACATCTAGATTGTTCGAAGCTACACTGATGAGCTGTAGTACAGCGAAACATGTGTCTGTAGATTGAACTATATATATATATATATATATAAATATTATTTAATTTAGGATTGTCAGCCATTCTGAGATCAATAAAGCTGACTACTACACAATAAGTAATGAAGGTGTCACCCATGTCAGTAACCTGGAGGCAGAATTTACATCACTTAAAAGATGGGCTAAAGAATATCAAGATTATAAACAACTTGTCAAGATAAAAACATTTGCAAATTTTCGAATTTGGAAAGCATTTGCAGTGTGGAGAAAGAATGTCAGATCAAAGTAAGTTGCCTGCTTAGTTATCACAAGTAAAATTGTGTGGTATTAGCCAGAGTAAAATATGGTACGTGACTAACTTGAGGGTCAATTTAGCAGTGAGTGGGTTAATTGAGATGTTATATTAATATCAATTATTTGGCATATTAATTATATTTTCCATTTTGTTTTAATTAGAAAAATTTCAATTTGCAAAAACAAACTTCAGGACAATCTTTTTATAGTAAATCCTGTAAGTATTGGCTTTAAGGCTGTATGCTGTCTTTGCATCCACTGTAAGCATACTTCTGTCATGTAATTTTTCAATTTTTAGGAAGGCTTATTTTTATAAGATTTTGAGGGAGTTTCTAATGTAGTTAATTGAAACAGCCAGAATGAGTTGACAGCTAGTCAATCTTAATTTTATGTTAAATTTACGTATTAATTGCTTGTTTTGTTTTTTAGTCTCTACGTCCTGCACTGCTCAATGTTCGAGAGATGTGCTATCGCATCAGTGATATGGGATTGTGTAGAGTGGAGAAAAATAAAACATATTCCCTGGATGAGTTCAGACAAGCACAGTTTGACCAGCTACGTGAGGTTTGTACTGTAACAATGATCTGTTGTACTTGTACTGTACTGTACCAGTAACTACATACTGTATTGTACTAGTAACTGTACTGTAATGCACTTGTACTGTACTACTGTAATGCAATGTAATGTAGATAATCTGCATTGTACTGTACTGCATATACATGTAGTCTGTACTGTAGTGTAGTGTACTGTACTGTACATAGTCTGTACTGTACTGCACATAGTCTGTACTGTATTGTGCGGTACTGTACATAGTCTGTACTGCACAGACTGTACTGTACTGCACATAGTATGTACTGTACTGCATGTATATATTCTGTATTGTACTGCACATAGTATGTATTGTACTGTACTGCACATAGTATGTATTGTACTGTACTGCACATAGTCTGTATTGTACTGTACTGTACATAGTCTGTATTGTACTGTACTGCACATAGTCTGTATTGTATTGTACTGTACTGCACATAGTATGTACTGTATTGTGATGTACTGCACATAGTCTGTACTGTACTGTACATAGTCTGTACTGTACCATATAACAGGCAAGATGTATTTTCTTGTGTAGGTTACTGGAAGGCTTGAAGAATTTCGTGATCTAGTTAAAGAAGTGGTTCGAAGTGCTTGTCGTGCAGCACTCACTGAAGCTGGCTTTATTCCTGATGATTATTTAGTCGATGTAGAAAGTGCTATGGACGGTTAGTCATTACATTTTACTTGGCTCCATGTTACTCTAAATTTCTTAATCTGACTTTGATGTGTCTATTTATCTCAATTTTCAGCTCTCTGTATGTTATTCTGAATTATTATTAAGGAAGGAATGATGGGAGGGAGGGAGGGAGGGAGGGAGGGAGGGAGGGAGGGAGGGAGGGAGGGAGGGAGGGAGGGGGAGGGAGGGAGGAGGGAGGGAGGGAGGGAGGGAGGGAGGGAGGGAGGGAGGGAGGGAGGGAGGGAGGGAGGGAGGGAGGGAGGGAGGGAGGGAGGGAGGGAGGGAGGGAGGGAGGGAGGGAGGGAGGGAGGGAGGGGGGGAGGGAGGGAGGGAGGGAGGGAGGGAGGGAGGGAGGGAGGAAGGATGGATGGGGGAGGAGGGAGTAAGGAAGGAAGGAAGGAGGGAGGGAAGGAAGGAAGGAAGGAGGGCAGACAAGGAGGGAGGGGAGGGAGGATGGATGGTAGGAAGGAAGGAAGGTAGGAAGGAAGGAAGGAAGGAGGGCAGGAAGGGAAGCAAGGAAGGGAGGGATAGGAAGGAAGAGAGGGAGGAGGGGAGGAAGGAAGGAAGGACAGACGGACGGAAGGAAGGAAGGAAGAAATGAGTGAAGGGAGATGTTACGAGAAGCAACGTTACATTCAATAAAACTTTGCTTCCCCACTTGGATAGTGAAATGCCATCATTACATTACTGGACTCTCAATTTGCAAAGTTGTCTGACTTTACGACGACATTTTTTTAGATTTCGATCAAAATGAATTGATTCAGAGTCATATGGCAGCCATGGAGAAGTCTTCTTCTTTCAACATGAATGGAAATTTTGACTTTGATTTATACGGCGAGGCTCCTGATAAGATGACGTACACAGAACAAGCAAATAAAAGAAGCCATTGCACGAGACTAACGAGGTGAATACATTCACAAAGTACAGGCTCTTGGCCTAGACCAAAACACCATACAATTACTACTTCACCGTATAAACCGTTAGACTAATATAACCGTGTGTTTGTGGACAGTGGCTAGCGCACGTGTTTTTCACCTCTGCCACTCGGCATCGATTCCTTCTCAGTACATGCTGCTGTTATCAGGGCCATGTTACACGGGGAAATTTTCTTTGCAACTTACAACGCAATTTATGATGAAAAAAAATATTGTAAGTTGCAGTGGGGTGTACAGTACGCTGCAACTTTCTACTTTCTCTGCATCTCGAAACGAAAAATTGCGTTGCGAGACTAGTTGCAAACATAGAGTGCTACACGAAGCAATCTTTTGCAACTTGAAATGCAACAACATTGGGTTGTAATTTGCAAAGAAAATTGCCTGGTGTAGCACGGCCTTTATCTTGACCGCATGTGAGAAGAGTGACACGGGTGCTTCCACTTAAGAATGAAATATGTTTAACTTCTTTAAATATTTTCATTTCCAGTTTCATTCGTCTTGCTGACTATCTGATTGTCAACACTATGCATGCTCTGGCAGTGAATTCTGTGGCAACGTTACTCAACTATCTTGAAGAACAGCTGCAAAGCATTTTAAAAGATTCGTCAACAAATGACAGTGCTGACGGGACTGTAAGTTGAACTCACGTATTCTCGCTGTCCGTCAAAAAATTGCAAGTCTTTCATGGACAAGGACGACGACAACAACAACACTAGCAGTAGCAACAACAATAGAAACAACAGCAATAGCAACAACACAAACAACAACAACAACAGCAGCAATAGCAACAACAACACAGACAACAACAACAGCAGCGATAGCAACAACAACACAAACAAACAAACAAACAACAGCAGCAGCAGCACCAGAAACAACAACAGCAAGCAGCAGCACCAGAAACAACAACAACAGCAAGCAGCAGCACCAGAAACAACTGACAACAACGACTGTCAACAACGACTGTCAACAACGACTGTCAACAACGACTGTCAACAACAACACTAGCAACAGCAACAACAAAAGTAAAAACAACAACAATAAGCATTTGAGCTTGACGAACGTACTGAACGTTTGTTAAATGTATTACAGGGATAATTAACTTTGGAAATGCTGTGTTTGTGTAGGTTCAAGAGGACACGGTGGCAGAAACGACCAATCCTTTATTCATAACAGAACTTCTTATTGAGCCTCGGTCATTGTTCTTTTCACCTGACTTGGATGACTTTCAAGATGGAATACATGAAGTAATCAGTCATTTTCAAGAAGCTGTTCTTAGTGTTCATAATCTTGTACCTGATCTTTACTTTGAAGCTTTTACCAGGTTGGTCTTCAAATATTGCAAAAAGATATAAATATTTTAATTTTCACAAGCCAAAGCCAGCAAATTGTTTAAAGAATTAAAGAAGAATACAAAACACAATCTGAATGGTGATGGTGGTGGTGATGATGATAGTGATGGTGGTGGTGATGGTAGTGATGGTGACGGTGATGATGATAGTGGTGGTGGTGATAGTGATGGTAGTGATGTGGTGGTGATGGTGATGGTAGTGATGTGATGGTGGAAGTGATGGTGGTGGTGATGGTAGTGTTAGTGATGGTAATGGTGGTGGTGGTGGTCCTAGAATAATATTGCATTTATAATTTTTTTTAATTATTTTACTAGTCCTATCATTAATGGTAAAGTTGAGGATAGAAACGTTGGTGAAGGACCCAGTTTAACAATGATGTTTGAGGATGATAAACATTTGCAGTATCTTAATGAAAAGTTAAAGGTGAGTCCCCTTAGTAGTCCATCAGCTTTCATATATGAAATTCTCCCGAACTACAGTAATATTCTTGTGTTTGCATCAAGTTATATAAACACGGATGGGTATTTTATTTTTATTTTTTCTTCATATCTACTTTATTTTCTTGCTTTACTTCATCAGGAAACTGTATCTTCCGCTTTTGACTCCGCTACAAGCTTTGGCAACACCTTAGAGCCATATCGACAATTTTACCAAGAAAATGAAAGCTTGGATCTAGACGATATGAAAACGAAAGAACATGGTAAATGTTTAAATACTACTAGAATTTTTGCTATTGATTTTCCGGGCCGAAAACGTAGACGTAAAAGAAACATTGATGCCCAACTTATAATTCTCAAATGCAAGACCATGATAATAAGAAAAGTTTGAATATATATTTACTATCAGAGTGAAAGAAGATGTTGCTGTTTGCAACGAAACATTAGTAAATATATATTCAAACTTTTCTTATTATCATGGTCTTGCATTTGAGAATTATAAGCTGGGCATTAATCTTTATTTGACAACTAGAATTATCAAATAATTAGCTCTGTAGATCAAGAAGTTTTCTTACTAAAGCTATTGCTAAGTGTTGCTCTGCTTTTTTTAATAAGATGTACCATTTTTTTCATCATCACTTGAGAAATATACAACGGAACATATGTTGGTGGAGAAAGTTCCTGACAGAAAAGCAATTGGAATGTTATATTTAGACTGCGTTAAGTTGAAGCAAGTTTTAATCCCATCGCCATTAAAATGTCTGGATGTAAGTACTTTGGTGATTTCAATCTTAAAGGAAAACTTCAGTCAAGAAATGAATTTCTTTAAAATAGTTTTACGATATCTATTCTGGCACTTCTATGCCGCCATTTTGAGTTTGATTTTAGTTTTGGCAGGTACCTTATTTCGGAAAATATGTTTTTTCAAAATCAAAATTAACGATATGATGTTGAAATTGGAAAAAATAATTTCGCTGTATTTTAATCTTGAGCAGCTACACAAACTCAAAATGGCGGCATAAAGTCCAAGAATAATGACGTCATTTTTGGAATACGAGTAATATTGTTAATGTTTGCGGATTGTTTGTTTGTTTGTTAATTTTTGCTGATTGTTTGTTTGTTTGTTAATGTTTGCTGATTTGTTTGTTTGTTAATGTTTGCTGTTTGCTGTTTGTTTGTTTGTTTGTTTGTTAATGTTTGCTGATAGTTTGTTTGTTTGTTAATTTTTGCTGATTGTTTGTTTGTTTGTTTGTTTGTTAGGTGATTCACGAGATCTTACCACAACTTGCTAAAAAGCGTGTAGATCGTCTGGTTGAATTTTGTCAAGACTCGCAGTTTAAATTGGAGATCGTTCCTTTGACTACTGAGGACTATGTTGATAGTCTAACATTCTTAGATGAAATACAGGAACAGGTAGCCATACATATAATCATTTCTGACTGGACTCCTAGAATACCATGCTTACTGTACCGTTAAATTTAATATTTTTATCATTGCGTTTTTCTTTTAGATTGACGATATTGAATCGGATTGTGCCACTGCCAAGGAACTGTATAACTTAATTGAAAATTACAGTGTTCCCACCCCTCCAGAAGATCTGGCTGTGTATCAGGTGATTACCATACCACACCATTACACTATACCACATACCACACCATACCACACCATACCACACCACACTATACCACACCATACCATACCACACCATACCACATCATACCACATCATACCACACCATACCACACCATACCACACCATACCACACCACACCATACCACACCATACCACATCATACCACACCATACCACATCATACCACACCATACCACACCATACCATACCACACCATACCATACCACACCATACCACACTATACCACACCATACCACACCATACCACACCATACCACATCATACCACACCACACCACACCATACCACATCGTACCACACCATACCACATCATACCACATCATACCACACCATACCACATCATACCACACCATACCACATCATACCACATACCACATCATACCACACCATACCACACCATACCACACACACTATACCACACCATACCATACTATAGTGTACCACCCCCACTCCACCCACCTTACCATACCATACCATGCAATACTACACCATATTAATAGGTATTTTTCTTTTTTCTTGTAGACTCTGAACAACGCCGTTTCGTTTGTTCGTAGCGCTATCGACAAGGCTTTAGCTGAAAGAGATCAAAACCTTGATAAATTCTGTACTCGTTTAGACAAAGATATTGCATTGCTTGGAAAAGAAGTCAAATCTATAAAGCAAGAAGCGCAGGTTAACTTCTTTTACAGTTAAATAAAATGCGTTGAGTTGTTTTGCGTTACGTCGGTGCGTTGCGTTGTGTGATTTCATGATCTAATATAATATTTTGCGCAATTTATATTTTAACTTAGAATCCTATCATTCTTGATCCATCGTCTGAATCAGAAAAAGTAGTCGAGTTCCTGAAACAACTCCAAGATAAAATGGACGAGCTACAGAAAAGAGCGTTCATGTATAAATCATATCAGAAAAACTTCAAAGTAAGTCGATGATATATATAATGATAAGTTTGGGGTTGACACATCGAGTAGATTGCTTTGTTCTGACATTTTAAACCTTCCATAATGAACACTTGTTGTGGTTCAATTTACTATTGAAGGAGGCAAGAGGTGCGGAGAGGAGAGGAGGGGGAGGAGAGGAGGGAGGGGGGAGGAGAGGGGGAGAGGAGGGAGGGGAGAGGAGGGAGGGGGGAGGGGAGGAGAGGTGAGGAGAGGAGGGGGAGGAGAGGGGAAGAGGAGGGAGGGGGGGGGAGGGGGGGGGGGGGGGGGGAGGAGAGAGAAGGAGAGGTACGAAATTTAACCTGTCTGAACTTCCGAAAGTAAAATGCATTGAAACTTAAGACTCGCAATAATCAGTCGAAAAATATAGTAGTTTAAGCATTCACGTATAGTTCTGTGGTAAAAGTTGAATTTCTTTTTCTAGGTGGAAGTGACAAAGTTTGAAGAACTTGAAGAGACTCATGCTGAACTCAAACTAAAACAAACTCTTTGGGATTCTTCAGTAGAATGGGACGTTATCAATCAAGACTGGATGGATGTAAGGAGACGATCTTATTCTTGTCTTTTTACTCAGTGGACCTCTGGAGAGAATAGTTTAGATATGACTGATAGAGTTATCCAGTATAAATAAAGTTAGTTTAGTTTACTCTGGTTTCCTCCTGTAGTAACACTGGACCAATGAGGGATGGCTCTTACTGGACCTCTAGAGAGAACAGTTTAGATACGCCTGATAGAGTTATCCAGTATAGATAAAGTTAGTTTACTCTGGTTTCCTTCTGTAGTAACACTGGATCAATGAGGGATGGTCCTTACTGGACTTCTGGAGAGAACAGTTTAGATATGACTGATAGAGTTATCCAGTATAAATAAAGTTAGTTTACTCTGGTTTCCTCCTGTAGTAACACTGGACCAATGAGAGATGGCCCTTATAGGAACGAAGAAAAGTTTCGAACTTTCGATATCCCTAAAAGGATTGTCCTGTATAAATAAAGTTAGTTTAGCTGTCCAGAAATTACTTCTTGACTAATTCTTGTTTTTCTTGCAGGCGTTGTTTGAAACTATCGATCCAGAAGCATTGACTAACCAAGTAATGAAGTATCATAAGGTTGTTCTACAACTGGAGAAAGGACTACCTCCTAATGCTGTTGTACCTCAACTACGTGGAAAAGTTGACAAAATGCGACACAAGGTAAATAAGGGCAAAGTTACGTTGGTTTTACTTCAGTTTTACACTAACTAGTCTTATAGTATTTATTTTGTAAGCCCATCGTTAATAAAAAGATTGTTATAGTCTTAGCTAATCCACGCTTTCGTCTTCACGAAGACTAATTAATCTATTAAATCTTCGCTATGATTACGAAACACACAAACAACGTTTTGATGTTCAATTTCAGTTCCTTTCAGCACTATTTATTCACACAGTCAAGCAAAGGAACGCGTATCGAAGCGAGTTCAACAGTTTTTCAGCCCGGTTTGCCGGGATGAAAACGATTACATGGACATTTTCATCCCGGTTAACCGGGCTAGCCTGGTTGCGACAACCGGGATCCCGGCAAACCGGGCTAGCCCGCTTGCCATGTAATCGAAATGTTAAAACAACATGTGTTTGATATATAAAGCGGGCTATCCCGGTTAACCGGTCCAGCCCGGTCCATGTAATCGCCCCCTAACACTTTGCGTTGTTTTAATTTCAATTCACTTATAGCTGCCAGTGATATCAGATTTAAGAAATCCCGCATTGAAACAGCGTCATTGGGACGCCATACATCAAGTTTTAGAGCACTCATTTCAAGAAGATGAACCATTGACATTAGGATTACTGGAAAATATCGCTGCATTTGACCACACTGAGTCTATTCAAGAAATTTCAGGACAGGCTTCTAGTGAGGCGTCTTTGGAAACTCTATTGAAAAAGGTATATTTAAATTTGGTAACTTTTTTGGCGTTATATAAAGTCAGAAAATAAGAAAAAAGTTGTGGTTTTGTAATATTGTGATTTCAAAGTCGGTTTATGAACTGAGTTTGAGAGTTTCTCAAGCTAATTAATAATTCATGAGGAAAACACAAAGGAAATCAGTACCATGTCCGTAGTTTCATATCTGATAAAAAATCCTTCTGATTTACATAAACTTTAGCTTTGATTTTCTCGGCTTAGACAACGTTGTTTTTCAAAATTACTACGCCAATGAACTTACCAAATGGGTCGTTGAAGCTATTTAAAACATTACGTGTTTTATCAGATCTAAAAAACTTAGCTATTGCCTCGTGTTTAAAATCTGATAAAACACTGCTACTCTTGTTTTAAATATTAGAACAAGTCATTTCTTATTTTGTTTTAAAGGTGGAAGATGCTTGGAAGACAACAGAGTTTGTAGCTCTTCCTCATCGTGATTCTAAAGATGTATTTATTTTGGGAGGAGTCGATGATATCCAGGTTCTACTTGATGATAGTCAGGTAAAGTACCATCGCTTGCTTTCATTACGTGAAAATTCTGTTCTAAACTAGGAGAAATATAGTAACTCTATTTTCTCATTGAAGATTTTATTTAGTTTAAATCACGCACTTGCTAGATGTCTTATTTAACGTTTTAATGTGGCGCTGTACAGAAGACGGGTTTTTAAATATTTTATTCCAGGTTAACATTTCAACGATTGCTGGATCACGTCATGTTGGACCAATTAAACCACGAGTTGAGGAGTGGGTGAGACAACTGTCACTGTTTAGTGAAACACTGGTAAGTAAGAAATAATAATGCAGTAATTGTATTGAAGCACAAGCAACACCACGACTACCAACACAACTGCACCACCAACACGAACTCTATCACAACCACCATACTACAACCAACTGTTCAACTACGTCACTAACACAACTGCCACTAACACCAACATTATGGCTACTACTACCACCATCACTACAGCCACCATCACTACAGCCACCACCACTACAGCCACCACCACTACAGCCACCACCACTACAGCCACCATCACTACAGCCACCATCACTACAGCCACCATCACTACAGCCACCATCACTACAGCCACCACCACTACAGCCACCACCACTACAGCCACCACCACTACAGCCACCACCACTACAGCCACCAGCACTGCAGCCACCATCACTACAGCCACCATCACTACAGCCACCATCACTACAGCCACCATCACTACAGCCACCATCACTACAGCCACCATCACTACAGCCACCATCACTACAGCCACCATCACTACAGCCACCATCACTACAGCCACCATCACTACAGCCACCATCACTACAGCCACCATCACTACAGCCACCATCACTACAGCCACCATCACTACAGCCACCATCACTACAGCCACCATCACTACAGCCACCATCACTACAGCCACCATCACTACAGCCACCATCACTACAGCCACCATCACTACAGCCACCATCACTACAGCCACCACCACTACAGCCACCATCACTACAGCCACCACCACTACAGCCACCACCACTACAGCCACCATCACTGCAGCCACCATCACTACAGCCACCATCACTACAGCCACCATCACTCAAGCCACCATCACTACAGCCACCATCACTACAGCCACCATCACTACAGCCACCATCACTACAGCCACCATCACTACAGCCACCATCACTACAGCCACCATCACTACAGCCACCATCACTACAGCCACCATCACTACAGCCACCATCACTACAGCCACCATCACTACAGCCACCATCACTACAGCCACCATCACTACAGCCACCACCACTACAGCCACCACCACTACAGCCACCACCACTACAGCCACCACCACTACAGCCACCACCACTACAGCCACCACCACTACAGCCACCACCACTGCAGCCACCACCACTGCAGCCACCATCACTGCAGCCACCATCACTACAGCCACCATCACTACAGCCACCATCACTACAGCCACCATCACTACAGCCACCATCACTACAGCCACCATCACTACAGCCACCATCACTACAGCCACCATCACTACAGCCACCATCACTACAGCCACCATCACTACAGCCACCATCACTACAGCCACCATCACTACAGCCACCATCACTACAGCCACCACCACTACAGCCACCACCACTACAGCCACCACCACTACAGCCACCACCACTGCAGCCACCATCACTGCAGCCACCATCACTGCAGCCACCATCACTGCAGCCACCATCACTGCAGCCACCATCACTGCAGCCACCATCACTGCAGCCACCATCACTGCAGCCACCATCACTGCAGCCACCATCACTACAGCCACCATCAACGCAACTGCGACCAACACGAACTGTACCACCATCACCACTACAACGAACTGCACCATCGCCACAACTGCCACTGACACCCAACTTTATACAATTCAAAGTTATCTTACAACATTTCTAACATTTTCTAGCTTGACCTATCTACGTTAAGTATGTTCATTTGTATTTCATTGTTTCGTCCTTAGGATGAATGGTTGACGTGTCAACGTAACTGGTTGTATCTAGAAAGTATCTTCAGCGCACCAGACATACAAAGACAGCTGCCTGCTGAAGCTAAAATGTTTATGACAGTAGATAAATCTTGGAAAGAAATAATGAGGAAAGTTGCCAGACTTCCAAACGCCATGAGAGCTGCCACACAACCAGGTGACTTTTTCACACTTTTTGCTAACTACAACAACTGTAGCAGCATCAGCAGCAACAACAACAACAATGACGAAAACAACTGCAGCAGCAACAACAGCGACAACAACATTAACAACAGCAGAAGCAATTACAATTTAATGAACATTAACAATAGCATTAACAACAGTGACATTAATTAACATAATTAACATTAAATAACACAGTTAACATTAATTAACATCAATTAACATTAATTAACAGAAATTAACGGTAGTTAACATTAACAGTAATTAACATTAATTAGCAAATAGTTAATTCATGCTAGTTAACGTTAATTATTAATTTCCTGTACTGTTTTCTTATAGGTCTACTTGAAACATTCCAAAACAACAACGCTCTTTTGGATCAAATTCAAAAGTGTCTTGAAGCGTACCTGGAATCCAAGTGTGTCGTATTTCCAAGGTAACTATAGATTAACTACTAAATAACAATCCCAGCTTTTCGAATATGTTTCTTTATTTTGTACCATTTATCTCTCGTGTAGGTTTTATTTCCTTTCTAATGATGAATTACTGGAAATCTTATCCCAAACTCGGAACCCTCATGCAGTGCAACCTCATCTGCAGAAGTGTTTTGACGCTATTGCCAGGTACTTGATGTAATATAGTATACAAATAATGAATGGTTATGAGTGTAAAGGCAAGAGTGAAAGGTGAAACGTTTCTTTCATTATGCTTCTTATATAGGTTGGAGTTTGGAAGTGCTCCGGCTGCTGCGCAAACTGCTGGTGATGGTGCAGGAAGTGAGAGACGTAAGTGCATCCTTGTCGTCGTTGTCTTTCTTCTCTCCTCCCCTTCTTTTCCTCTCTCCTCATTCTCTTCCTCCCTTTTTACCTCTTCCTTCTTCCTCTTTCTCTCTCTTTTCCTCTTCCTTCTCCTCCTCCTCTTTTTCCTCTTCTTCCTTCTCCCTTTCATCCTTCTCCTTCTTTTCTTCGTCTTCTTCCTTCTCTTCTTGCTCATCATTATCATGTTCATCGTCATCATCGTCATCATTATCATCATCATCGTCGTCGTCGTCATCATCATCATCATCGTCATCATCATCGTCGTCATCATCGTCATCATTATCGTCATCATCATCATCATCATCATCATCGTCATCATCATTATCATCATCATCATCATTATTCGCTCATTATTCGCTTATTATCATCATAATTCGCTCCCTAACCGCTTAAAGGACACTAGCAATATTAGCATTTCAACTTTCAAAAATGAACTAAAAAAATATTTTCTAGAACAAAATAATGAAGTGGCACACTTGGAGGACTTTGCCTGCATAAACTGTTAATTTAAACTAACCTGCAACTGTATCACTTAATTATTTATTGATTTTTAACTAATGAAGGCCATCTGGTAGAATACAATATGTAAAGATGTTTATACCCTCTTTTAAATAAAGGTCAAATCAAATCATCATCATCATCACTGTCATTATAATCACAATCATCATTACTATGTCATTAAATGGATCTTACTTGTCTTTATCTATTCACTTACCATTTATAGCGACGTCCGCAAGTAAAGTTGTAGAGACAAAAACTAACGATATTGTAGCCATGTTATCTCCTGAAAAAGAACGAGTTCCTCTTGGAAAGGTGCGCATGTGTCATTATAGTAATTAATGTGCCAATTATTTGCCAATTATAATTTAAAGGGCATATGACTCGAAACTTAAGTTTGCCTTATTGAAAAGAACATTTAAAATGATAAAATAACATCTTTTGCAGTTTTTGGTTTCCTTGCTTCGTTTTTGAGATATTCCAGTTTGTTTGATATGCAAATGACACAACGTTTTACGTAACACGTGCATAATGAGTATTATGAGTTACCGAGAGAAGGTTACATATCTTTGCTATTGTGAAACGAAATCACTTGGAATTCTACATGTTTGGTGTTGTGGGTAGAAACACGCACATGCTTCCTTTGAGTTAAGCCCATGTTTTCATAATAGCAAAGATATGTAACCTTTTCTGATAACTCATTATGCACATGTGACGTAAAAAGTTGTGTCATTTGCTTATCAAACAAGCTGGAATATCTCAAAAACGAAGCAAGGAAACGAAAAACTGCAAAAGATGTTATTTTATCATTTTAAATGTTCTTTTCAATAAGACAAACTTAATTTTCGATATGCCCTTTAAAGTTTGTGTTAAATTAGACGTATATCAAATTGTTTTCCGTTTTGCTCCAGGGTTTAAAAGCTCGTGGTAATGTGGAAGAGTGGTTAGGTAAAGTTGAAGAATCGATGGTTGCTACGCTACGTAAACTAACCAAGCATGCTATCGGAGATTATGAAGAAAAGAAGAGAGAAGAATGGGTCACGTGTCATGCTAGTCAGGTTGGTTTTAGCTGATATAATATATAATATTGTTAGGGACTGTTGTTAGTAATTAATTTGTTTTAATATTTAGGTCGTACTTACAGTTTCGCAAACTATGTGGTGTCGAGACCTTACCAAATGTCTCACATCAGATGGAGATAGATTCACTGAGTTGAAAGAAGAAGAAGAAAGATCTGTTCAGGTACAACACGCCACAGCACATCACACCACACCACAACACAGCATACCACAACACACCACAACACAACACACCACAACACACCACAACACACACACCACAACACAGCACGCCACATTACATCACACTACATCACACTACAGTCCACCACAGCACACCACACTACACCAACACAACGCCACACGACACGACGCACCACAAGACAAGACAAGACCACAACACCACCCCCACAACATAACACCACCCCCACAACACAACACCTCCCCACACAACACAACGCCGCACCCCCCCCCCCCCCCGATACGACACATGTTAACATTAGACAGCTTCGCTGTGTTGCATAATCTATGTATGTGTCGGAAATCGATTCATTAAAAACAATTCTTTTTTTTTCAGAATTTGAACAAGCTTGCAGCTCTTGTTCGTGGTGAGTTACCAAAAATCACTCGAAGTATTTTATGTGCTTTGATCACCATTGATGTTCATGCAAGAGATATCACCACAAGTCTTGTCGAAGAACAGGTAACCACAGAACTGTAATTACATTTAAATAGCTGAAATATTTATTTAATTTTCTTAGTTATTCACACTACGCTTATTGCTTAACTTACAGTGTACGCTAATTTGACCCGTTGTTGGGTTTGTGTGTGAATCTGCTCCAAGCAATATATGTAACACTGAATGCGGTTATTTCTTGTAGATTGATAATATCCAAAGTTTTGAATGGGTGAAACAATTACGTTATTACTGGGACCAAGATCTTGATAATTGTGTAGTTCAAATGTCGAACTCACAATATACTTACGGATATGAATATCTCGGTGCCTCGGCAAGACTGGTCATCACTCCTCTGACTGTAAGTCGTCGTTGCAACGTTGTTAGCGAGCTTCAGATCACACTTCCACTACCGCTACTGCTGCCGTAAATGTGGTTAAGCTGATGTAAATGTTCATTTTTTCGTTCTGTAGTCGTAGTTGGTTTTAATCCTAGTATCGTAAAACGCTTTCTTTTTGCACTAGGTTAGTAGGTTTGAGACCTGCGATCATTACTGAACGTAAAAACAATATTTGACATACTTAATTATATTTACGGTAGCGGTAGTGGAAGTGTGATCTGAACCTCGTTGTTGTTAAGCATTCGTAACTGGAGACTTAAAACAATGTTCAATTGATAATAGTACATGCCTCTGTGCTTTGTTGAGCGTATAATTGACTTTGTTTTAACAGGATCGTTGTTATCTTTGTCTTATGGGAGCACTGCAGTTGGATCTGGGTGGAGCCCCAGCTGGACCTGCTGGAACTGGAAAGACTGAAACCACAAAGGTGAGAAGAAGATATGAAGATGGAGGGAAAGATGAAGAATATGAGGATGCGATGGATGGATGGATGGGTGAGGTGGATGGGATGGATGGATGGATGGGTGAGGTGGATGGGATGGGATGGATGGGTGAGGTGGATGGGATGGATGGATTGGTATGGGTGGATGGCGTGGATGGGATGGATGGGATAGATGGATGGATTGGGATGGATGGGTGGGTGGAAGGGGTGCGTGGGTGGCTGGGATGTATAGATTGGGTGGGTGGATGGGATGGATGGGTGGATGGGATGGATGGGTGTATGGGATTGGATGGGATGGATGGGTGCATGGGTGGGTGGATGGGATGGATGGATGGGATGGGATGGATGGGATGAGATAGATGGATGGATAAATAAATGGATAAATGGGTGGGTGGGTGGGTGGTTACTTGGAAGGATGGATGGATGGGGTGGGGTGGGATAGACGGAAATAAAGATTTGATCGGAATGAAGATAAAAGAAAATTCCTAATACCTAGTTATGTTTTTAATTTAGGATTTAGCAAAAGCTTTGGCAAAGCAGTGCGTTGTGTTCAACTGTTCTGAAGGCATTGATTATAAGGTAAGTTTTTCATAATATTTAAAACACGAGCATCTACATTAGCAAAACTCTTTGGTCTAATTTTTTTCCAAATACATTTTTCTTTTTTAGATGATGGGTCGATTTTTCTCAGGTCTTGCCCAGTCTGGTGCTTGGTGTTGTTTTGATGAGTTTAATCGTATTGATATTGAAGTTTTGTCAGTTATTGCACAGCAACTGTTGACTATCAGAAACGCCAAACTTGCAAGGGTAAGAAATATGCCAATTTGCTAGTCAAGCTGTGAGTATTCAACGAAAATCTTGAGTTCCCAGACGAGGATTGAACTAGTTCTTGCAACATTGCGCGTTTTCCTGAACCATTACTGAATCTTCTTTCTTTTTATCGTACTTAGGAAAGCAGGTTCATGTTCGAGGGTCGTGAAATCAAACTAGTTCCATCCTGTGCAGCTTTTATCACCATGAACCCTGGCTATGCAGGAAGAACAGAACTACCAGACAACTTGAAGGCTTTGTTTAGACCTATGGCTATGATGGTACCAGACTATGGTTAGTAAATTAATATATTTTTAGCCAGACTTTCCCCAGTCGACCTGCAGACAGACTTCACAGACAAACAAACAAACAAACAAACAGACAGACAGACAGACACACAACTAGACGTGTCTAGACAGACAGACTTGCCTAGACAGACAGACAGACAGACGTGTCTAGACAGACAGACAGACAGACGTGTCTAGACAGACAGACATGTCTAGACAGACAGATTTCTAAACATGACGACAACTAAGACGTGAATTAATAGACGAACCTGACGGATTTGACTCTGAAGATGACCGTCGCTGAGGTCGTCTAAACGTCAACCACTACCACCACCAACACCATTTCTGAAACTACACTAACCCAGGTGAACAATTTTCCCCACGTTTTATTAGCTCTGATTGCCGAAGTGATTTTGTATTCTGAGGGATTTGAATCGTCGAAGAACTTGGCTCGTAAAATGGTTCAAATGTATCGTTTGTGCAGTGAACAGCTATCGCAACAAGACCATTATGACTTTGGTATGAGAGCTGTGAAATCAGTGTTGGTCATGGCAGGAGCTTTGAAAAGAGGAAATCCTAATCTAAGTGAAGATGTTGTTCTCATTCGAGCTCTGCGAGATAGTAACTTACCAAAGTTCTTGGCTGATGATGCTATCCTATTCAGAGTAAGATCCTAATTTGACAATAATAAACAGTGAACACGGGCTGGGGTGGCTGCGTTAACGTATTTTTCTACCAAGTAAATTTTCTACCATTTATTTTTTTAGGCAATTCTGTGTGATCTGTTCCCAGGAAGAGAGATCCCAGACCACAATTATGGTAAACTCCAATCAACCATTGAGGAATGCTTGCTGGAAAAACAATTGCAGGTTTGTACTGTACTGTACTGTACTGTACTGTGCTGTGCTGTGCTGTGCTGTGCTGTACGGTGCTGTACTCTGCTGTGCTGTGCTCTGCTCTGCTCTACTCCACTCCACTCCACTCCACTCCACTCCACTCCACTCCACTCCACTCCACTCCACTCCACTCCACTCCACTCTACTCTACTTTACTCTACTCTACTCTACTCTACTCTACTCTACTCTACTCTACTCTACTCTACTCTACTCTACTCTACTCTACTCTACTCTACTCTACTCTACTCTACTCTACTCTACTCTACTCTACTCTACTCTACTCTACTCTACTCTACTCTACTCTACTCTACTCTACTCTACTCTACTCTACTCTACTCTACTCTACTCTACTCTACGCTACTCTACGCTACTCTACTCTACTCTACTATCAACACATGTGAGGGTATTGTAAATATTAGTGTAACTTTATTTTGCAGGTTGTGCCAGCCATGGTGAAGAAGACCATTCAGTTATACGAGACAATGTTGGTTCGTCATGGTGTTATGTTGGTTGGTCCTACAGGAGGAGGCAAGACTACTTGTTATGAGGTAGCGTGTGGTTAGAGATTTAAGAAAGGACTGGTGGTTTATCTGCTTTAATTATAGTTTACTTGATATTAATCCACAAAACAGTTTTTACAACTTATGGATATTTTGGATATGGATATTTTTATAAATGGCTACAAAAGTTTATTCAGGATAATAGCAATCGTAGCGTGCACATAAGTTTTTATATACTGTAATTTTATTTGTTTTTCAGACATTAAAGATGACCCTTACTAGTCTTCATTCTCAAGGCATAGACGATCCTGATTATTTACCTGTTCGTACATTTGTCCTTAATCCTAAGGTAACCCTCACTTTACTTTTCTAACTATTGTACACTTGTTAGAATTATTGTTAACATTAGGATGCCAACAACAAACAAGTGAGCTGGCAACTTGTATTGTTTTTTCTCTTTAGTCGATCAGCATGGGAGAACTTTATGGTGAAATAAACAAACTAACATTGGAATGGCAAGATGGTTTAATGGCTTTAACTGTCCGTCAGTGTGTGCAGGTACTACTAATACAAGTAACTTTTAATCACTTACATCTTTCACAGTGTAAAAAAATAGAGTGCTGCCTGGGCCGTGTTTTAGATAGAGCAAAGCGAAAAGGTGATAAACTGCTGAGAATAGTTTTGATTACGAAATACTGACGTTTCAAACGGAGGTCTTCATCAGAATAATTTTCTACAGTTAGGGAAACTGGCCATAAATATTTTATTTTATTATTATTTACTCTTGTAATTTGTTGTTATTAATTTTGTTTCGCAGGACACATCTGAAGATCATAAATGGATCGTGTGTGATGGTCCAGTTGATGCCTTGTGGATTGAGAATATGAATACTGTTCTTGATGATAATAAAATGTTATGTTTAGCTAACAGTGAACGTATTAAACTGAACGCTACTATACATATGTTGTTTGAAGTACAAGATCTTGCCGTAGCATCACCAGCAACTGTAAGCAGGTAAGATGGTGTTGGTGATGGTGGTGATGATAATGATGATGATGGTGATGGTTATGTTGATGGTGGTGATGGTCATACTGATGGTGTTGGTGATGATGGTGATGGTGATACTGATGGTGGTGATGATGATGGTGGTGGTGATGGTCATACTGATGGTGGTGATGGTGGTGATGGTCATACTGATGGCGGTGGTGATGGTCATACTGATGGTGGTGATGGTGATACTGATGGTGTTGGTGATGATGGTGATGACGGTGATGATGATGATGGTGCTGATGATGATGGTGGTGGTGATGGTGATACTGATGGTGTTGGTGATGGTGGTGATGGTGATGGTGATACTGATGGTGATGACGGTGATGATGGTGGTGATGATGGTGATGATGATGATGATGATGGTGATTGTTGTTTATTCATTTAAGATGTGGCATGGTTTACGTGGATCCAGGTCAACTAGGTTGGAAGCCCTACGTCATATCCTGGATGCAGAGAGTTGGAGGCAAATTTAAACCCGAGACCCAGGTATGGCTCGTAATAATTTCGCCAATATTCTTATCTTATCGCATGTCAGAAGTTAATACTTGTAACGGACTATGCACGTGTTTCTTTCTAGGAATACTTAATGAATCTGTTTGACAGCTACGTTGATGCAGGCTTGACGTTTATTAAGAAGAAATGTACTGAGGCTATACCCCAGGTATAATACTTTTACTACGCTAGTCTTCCTTCTTTCCCTCTCGTGTTCCTTATTTCCATTACCTCCCGAATCCAAATGTTTCTTTTAAACCCT
The DNA here is from genome assembly GCA_035771165.1 of Paragorgia papillata. Classification (NCBI taxonomy): domain Eukaryota; kingdom Metazoa; phylum Cnidaria; class Anthozoa; order Scleralcyonacea; family Coralliidae; genus Paragorgia; species Paragorgia papillata. The sequence goes on along the minus strand of JAWNZC010000201.1, from coordinate 121,138 downwards.
AATCAAACGAGAACGCAAGTCATCGCAAGTTGGCAGTCACGCTATCTCAGCCAGCCGCTCTGAATAGTTTCCCGAAAATTCATGTACCGTGACAAAGTTAAAACTTGTTTAAAACACTCATGAAACCTTTATTTTGTTAATTTGGGGAGTTCGACGACCGCCACAGAAATCTGACTGCCAACTTGCGATGACTTGCGTTCTCGTTTGATTAGGGCTTTATGGTGAAATCCTAGAGAAATGGTTTGTGTAACAACAGTATTTACACGACACCACAAACAGCAAAGGTTAGATGGGGAGGTAACCTTTTTTCGTTGGTGGAATTTTCCTGTAACGAGTAAAATCGTCTGGCGTTAGAGTAAAACACCGAAGGCATTAACTAAGTTAATTAAATGTTATTGTCAGCAGGATAAAACAAACTTGAATTTAGTCCTGGAAAAGGTTTTGAATTTTATGTTGAAGAGTGGGAACAAGCAAGCACAACGTGAACGTCACGACGACGACCTAAGTACAATAGTATTTTTTCAACCAAAACAAAGCGTTGAATAATTGACAGTCCCAAGTGTAATCACAACACCGTTCAACTGAAGCGTTTTCACGTTTTCAAGACAACGTTGTGGCAAGGAGCAGCAACAGTTGTTAGTTTACTTAGGCGTTAATCTATCATACGTCTCTCACAAAATACATAAAGCATACACTATACGATGTCCTGATCCATGGTTTCTTTTAATTGCAGTAATTTAATTGCCGTCGTCGTCCTAGCTTGCTTAAGGTCCCCAATAACATCATTCGTCGAACTTTGGGGAGCACGGGTGGCGTGTGCTGTTAGCGCGCTGCCTCTCACCAAAAGTTAAGCCCGGTTAGACGGGGTTAGTACTTGGATGGGTGACCGCTCGGGAATGACCCCGTTGTCGGGCTTGGACTCATGTGAGTAGAGTTGTAGTTGATCTCTCCTGTGCTTCGAGGGTTTTTCGCCGGGTTCTCCGGTTTTCCTCCCTCCATAAAATCAACACCTAACATCTTAGCTGTGATCCGTGGTCTGAACTGTGTCGTTGGCGGCTGCTTGGAGCGCCTTTGATATGCCTCGACACGGCCACGTTGATCTGCGTCCTTCGCAATTCAGCCACTGGCTGCAAGTAAGGATGATTAGCCCCCAGTCCTTTATCCCTTTAACTGCAATCCTCAAACGTACATATTTCTCTAGGTTGATATTAATAAAGTGACTACACTATGTTGTTTGTTCGAATCACTACTCATTCAAGATTCACCTGATCTAAACATGGATGCAAACCGCTTGAACTCTTTAATAGCCACTACATTCTTGTTCTCTTATGTCTGGTCAATTGGTGGAAACTTGATTGAAAAGTGCATGGATATGTTTGATTCCTTCGCTCGAGAATTGTTTGCAGAATGCCACGATATCAGAGTAAGTATTAAACTCCTTTAATATTACAAAGTTTTTACGTCAGGTTTTTTAATAATTGATGTATTTTTGTTTTAGCAACCATCCGCTGGTGATCTTTATGCATATTTTGTTGATCTTGATACACGCCGCCTGGAACCATGGGAGAAGATCACACCTTCGTTCAAATATTCACCAGAGGTTTGTTGATTTTAGACTGTATGTTGATGGTGTTGTTGTTGTTGGTGGTGTTGTTGTTGGTGGTGGTGGTGGTGTTGTTGTTGGTGGTGGTGGTGGTGGTGGTGGTGGTGTTTCTGTTGTTGGTGGGGTGTTGGTGGTGTTCGTGGTGTTGCTGTTGGTGGTGTTACTGTTGTTGTAGGTGTTACTGTTGGTGGTAGTGGTGGTGTTGGTTGGTGTTGGTGGTGGTGGTGTTACTGTTGGTGTTACTGCTGGTATTGGTGTTGGTGTTGGTGTTGTTGGTGGTAGTGGTGGTGTTACTGTTGGTGGTGGTGGTAGTGGTGGTGATAGTGTTGTTGTTGTTGTTCTTTATTATCGATTTCTTTTCTTTCTTTCTTCATTTATAAATCATCCATTCCCAAACTCTTCTAATTTAACTTTTCTCTTATTATTTAGACTCCATATTTTGATCTTCTTGTACCAACAGTAGACACTGTTAGATTTGGATTTTTACTTGAGAAGTTGCTAAAAATTCAGCACTCAGTTCTTTTTACTGGGATGACAGGTGTAGGCAAGGTAAGATGTGTGAACGTTCTGGGGCCGTTTTGAACCGGGGTTGGGTGAGTACCAGGTGCCTTGATGGAGCTTACAGTCATACTTAGTTCTCTATCTCTCTTTCTCTCTCCAGTCAGTAACAGTCAAGGGTTGTTTGGAAAGCTTCAGTACAAAAGGTGGCATAGTTCCTGTTACTATCAACTTCTCAGCTCAAACAAGCAGTAAACGAACACAAGAAATCGTTGAATCTAAACTCGAGAAGAAACGCAAAACTATTCTAGGTAACTTCTGGGGGGAAATTAGTCACTAAAAATAGATTAAAACTTGTGTCTTCGCTAGTGTCTTAGCCTCAATATGTTTGTTTATTGTTTTTGTTATTTAGGAGCGCCAATAGGAAAGAAAATTGTCATATTTGTTGATGATTTGAATATGCCCAAGTTGGATACTTATGGTGCCCAGCCTCCAGTTGAATTGCTCCGACAATACCAGGTCTGTCTCTCTGTCTGTCTGTCTGTCTGTCTGTCTGTCTGTCTGTCTGTCTGTCTGTCTGTCTGTCTGTCTGTCTGTCTGTCTGTCTGTCTGTCTGTCTGTCTGTCTGTCTGTCTGTCTGTCTGTCTGTCTGTCTGTCTGTCTGTCTTTTTCCCCCCGGGATTCCGGTATGCAGATAACCATCTGGCGGTTATCATACGGTTTTCTGGTATGCATGTAACCATCTGGTAGTTATATCCAGCTGGTGGTTATATGCTTACCATTTTCCGGTATGCAAATAACCAGCTTGGGGTTATACCGTTTGTTTAGAAATTGTTCGTTTTATTTTTTTCAGGATTTCAAAGGGTTTTACGACAGGGAAAAACTTTTTTGGAAAGAGATAAAGGTATGGTGTGGTATGCTATGGTGTGATGTGGTATAGTATGATGTGGTGTGGTATAGTATGGTATAGTATGGTGTGGTATAGTATAGTGTGGTATGATAAAGGTATGGTGGTATGCTATGGTGTGATGTGGTATAGTATGGTGTGGTGTGGTATAGTATGGTATGGTATAGTATAGTATAGTGTGGTATGGTATGATATTACTATGGTGTCACTATGGTATGGTACTTATAGGGTAAATTTATTATGATATTTTATTAACCTCTCTTAGGACGTGATTATCTGTGCTGCTTGTGCTCCACCTGGTGGTGGTAGAAATCCAGTCACTCCACGGTTTCTTCGTCACTTCAGTATGTTTTGTGTACCTACATCTGCAGAACACACACTCAACCATATCTTCAAGGTAACGTCGTCTATTTTCTATACAACCCACATTATTCGTCTCAATAATGTTGCTATACCTGTAGTTGTCACAGTTAAGTAGTTTTAATGTTGTTAATTTTTTTGTAGTCTATTGTCACGGGATTTTTAACGGAATTCCCTACCGAAGTGCGTGCTGCTGCTGAAGCAATAGTTTCTTCGAGGTAGGCTTCTAAACTTGGCTGTGTAGAGACCCCTTGTGCATGTATTTCGTACCCAATAACCTAGTTAGAAAAACCTGTATATAGTCAAATACACGAGTGGGGTATGTTGTTTTTTTCCCAGTGTGGAAATCTACCTTCGTATGAGCACTGATTTACTGCCAACTCCAGCCAAATCACATTACATCTTTAACTTGAGAGATCTTTCTAAATGTATTCAAGGTAAGTTACTTTTTAGACAAAAAGACAAACAGACAGACAGACCCTCAAACAAACAAACAAACAAACAAACAGACGGTCAAACAGACAGTAATAATATTAATAACGATAATAGACAAAGCTTACGTACAAAGCGTTGTATAGTGATGTTTTAACTCTTATTATCATGACTACTGAAAGCCAAATCCACTGTAACTTATTTTATGTTAATATCTTTCAGGGGTGTTGCAAGCTGACCCAGGAACAGTTCGTGATCACAATCAGATCTTTCGTTTATTTTGTCACGAAGCACAACGTGTGTTCCACGACAGACTGATTAATCAAGATGATAAGAAATACTTTAACACTATTCTTGCTGAAATGTCGCAGAAACACTTTGCTCAGGTGAGCTAGTTGTTGGTGTTGGTGGTGGTGGTGGTGGTGGTAGTAGTGATGGTGAGTGATGGTGGTAGTGATGGTGGTGGTAGTGATTGTGGTAGTGTTGTTGTTGCTGGTGGTGGTAGTAGTGGTGTTGGTGGTGGTAGTAGTGATGGTGGTAGTAGTGATCGTGGTAGTAGTGATCGTGGTAGTGTTGTTGTTGCTGGTGGTGGTGTTGGTGGTGGTAGTAGTTGTGTTGGTGGTCGTAGTAATGATGGTGGTAGTGTTGTTGGTGGTGGTGGTAGTGGTGGTGGTGGTAGTAGTGATGGTGGTAGTGTTGTTGTTGTTGGTTGTGATGGTAGTAGTGGTGTTGGTGGTGGTAGTAGTGATGGTGAGTGATGGTAGTAGTGGTGGTAGTGTTGTTGTTGCTGGTAGTGTTGGTGGTGGTGATGGTAGTAGTGGTGTTGGTGGTGGTAGTAGTGATGGTGGTAGTGTTGTTGTTGTTGTTGTTGTTGTTGTTGTTGTTGTTGCTGTTGCTGTTCGTGTTAAATTTTAAGATGCATGCTAGGTCGTATATATTGATTATAATTATTATTCCATCATTTTTTCTAGAACGTAGATCCAGAAACGTTTGAATCGAAGCCTATTTTGTTTGGTGATTTTATGAAAATGGGAGCAGAGCCATCAGATCGAATGTACGAAGAGCTAACAGACATGACTAAACTTCAAACTATATTGAACGATGTAAGTCGTATAATGTTGCTTTAGTTTAGTTCATCCATTACCGTTGCATCTGTGAGTCAGAATCTTTTCCTTGTTTTTTTTTCCAGTATTTGGATGACTTTAACTTGAACTCGTCAAAAGAAATGAAACTAGTATTCTTTATGGATGCAATCCAGCATGTTGCCAGGTACTGTGCAAAATATCGTTCGTTTATTCAAAATATTACAGTGAAACCGGATGTTCTTTACCGCGCGACCTTGCAATATTGACAGCAACATTGCAATATTGACTTGCTAATTACGATACACGGTGATTCCTTGGCAAGTTGCTAAAAATTCCCCTTTTAAATATCGAACTTCACAAAACATGAAGTTTACTTAGAGTTAGTTGTTCTGACTTTCAATAGAACTTCATATTATGTGAAGTTCGATATTTAAAATGCGAATTTTTAGCAACTTGCTAAGAAATCGCCGTGTATATCGTTTGCAAGTCAACATTCTAATGTTGCTGTCAAAATATTGCAAGGTCGCGCGGGAAAGAACATCGGCTTTGACTGTAACACCTAACGACAGCTACCCTGGGTACCAGAGGCTCTGTGTTTGGGAGAGGGAGAGCCTCTGGTCTCGGGAGCTTCAAATCTCACTTTGGTGAGTTACTTCCTGTTGATTATTCTCACGGTTGAGTGAAATTTGAAACGCACGTTGCTATGTTACGATTGTTCAACGTCCTCGACAGGAAGTAAAGCACGCTGTCTGGCACACTCGTTCGTTACTTCGTTTTCGATAAGAAAACTATGGATTTTATCACAATTCCAACTCACTGTGGAAAGAATAATTATCGGACTTCCTCTGTTCACAAAAACTAGACTTTCGCTTTGGTATTTCAGTGAGCTCAAACGGCAATCCGTGACTTGCTTTGATTAACCAATAGTAACGCTTTCAGAAATTTAGGCCAATCAAAAACCGAGTTCAGATATTGAACTCGCCAAAGTGAGATTTGAAGCTCGCGAGACCAGAGGCTCTCCCCCTCCCAAACACAAACTCAGAGCCTCTGGTACCCAGGGTAAACGACAGCTTGTACAGCAAGTACTGAGAAAAAGGAAACTTATGTTATTAATTGTTAATATTATAATTTAATGTCCACCAGAATATCTCGCATGGTTCGTCAACCAAGAGGAAATGCATTATTAGTAGGTGTGGGTGGTACTGGAAAACAAAGTCTGACAAGGTGAGGCCTATACTACTTTTAATAACTCAATCATGACCTGCTTGTGGAAGAAATGTTATCGTTTTCGAGATCCTAATTGTTTTTTTTTCTTATAGTTGAATTTTCTTGTTTATTTGTGCTGTTATTTAGATTGGCGGCACACATGGCTGGATATAAGTGTTTTCAAATTGAACTCACTAGAGGATACGACTACATTGCGTTTAGAGAAGATCTGAAACAACTTTATTATTCTGCTGGGTTAGACAAGAAACATACTGTGTTTCTTTTCACTGATACACAGGTTAGACATTGTTGAGAGTTGAATGAATGAATTAGTAGATCAAGTCTAGTTGAGTGAATTGGAATGAATTTGGGTAAAATGAAATGTAATTAGCTGAGGTGGGGTGAGCTGCTGTGAAGTGAAGTGAAGTGAAGTGAAGTGAAGTGAAGTGAAAAGGAGTAGAGTGGAGTGGAGTGGAGTAAAGTAGAGTGGGGTGAAGTGGAGTAGAGTGGAATGGAATGAAGTAGAGTTGAGTGGAGAGTAGAGGAAGGGAGTGGAGTAGAGTGAAGTGCAGTGACGTGAAGTTAAGTGAATGGACGTGAAGTGAAATAAAGTGGAGTGAAGTGGAGTGAAGTGAAATGAAGTGAAAAGAAGTGAAAAGAAGTGAAGTGAAACAAAGTGAAGTGAAGTGAAGTGAAACAGAATTAACTAATATTCTCATTTCCTTCTCAGATTGTGGTTGAAGAATTTCTAGAAGATATCAACAACATCCTCAACTCGGGCGAGGTCAGTGATGTTTGGTTTTCAAACGTTTAGGAACAATCAAGTTTCCACCAATCACCACATATTTATTAATAATCTGAGTACTTTCCTGAGATTGTCTAATTTCAATATTTCATGGAAAAAATACAATTTGTGTTTAGGTTCCCAATCTGTTTGAGCCTGAGGAATACGAGAAAGTGTTGGCAGGAACCCGACCTGGTGCAAAGGATGCTGGTATAGCTGAGAATGATCGAGATGGTGTGTTTGCGTATTTCATCAGTCAAGTGCGAAATAATCTTCATATTGTTCTTTGCATGAGTCCTGTTGGTGAAGCATTTCGTACAAGATGTCGCATGTTTCCTTCACTTGTGAACTGCTGTACTATTGATTGGTTTACAGAATGGCCAAGGTATGGTATTGTTGTAATATTGCATATTTATGTTTTTTAACTTTTTTGCCAAGTGATAGAGTACACGTAAAAACTGTAATTGTAATAGTAAAACTGTGATTGATTGTTGTAATTATGAGTGTAAATACAGGTATGTTGTACACATCTATACTACTATTTCTAGATATCGCAATGCGGCAAAGATTGTAAAAATTTATTTTTGGTTTTAGAGAGGCATTGTTATCAGTTGCACGACGTTTCTTTGAAGAGATTGAACTTGGCGGCGATGAAGTTAAGGTTAGTGATTTTTTTCCTTCTTCTTCAGTCTTTCTTAGTTCCTCCGCAGAGGCTTAGAGGGGGGCCTGGAGAAGATGGACACCTGGGGAACTTGTTGGGCGTTAGAGGAAAATAGGGACCCCAAGGGGAGAGGAGAAAAAATAAGGGGGGAGAGGAAAACTCGCCTTTGCCCTTGCACGCGTAGCCTACGATTTTCCTCTAACGCCAAATTGTAAAAGGTCTTCTTATACCATTTGACGAGTTCTTTCAAATGAGACAAACTTAATTTTTATTGCCAATATCCTTTAACTTACAACAGCTTGTAGAACAAAAACGAAAGAAACTTACTAACATAGGACTTTCTTGCAGTTCTTTAGATGCATTTGTTAATTTTTTTGCATAGTTCTCATCAGAATGTTAATGGGTGTAACCTTTTGCCTCAGCACAGACCGTTGAAATCATTTATCTTTTGTTTTTTGTTTCTTTTTAGACAAGTATATCAGAGATGTGCGTTGAGACTCATATCAGTGTAAGCCACACAGCTGAACGATTTTATAACGAGCTACGTCGAAGATACTACACCACTCCAACCAGTTACCTGGAGCTGATTAATCTGTATTTATCTATGCTGGAAGAGAAGAGAAAGTAAGATATATATACCAGGGGTCCTCAATAGACGGACTCCGGTTCAAATGCGAACCCAGACAATTATTTAGAACAGCTAGATCAGTTTATATATTAAGGAAAATATCTAAACCGTTTGCACATTAGTTTTGCTTTCTTTTAAATTTCACTAATTTATTCCTTTTTTAACAGAAAATTGGTTAGTGCTTGTGAACGAGTCAAAAATGGATTACAGAAACTTTTAGAAACCAACGAATTAGTTGATAAGATGCAGGTAATAATGTAACGGAGTATATTGTCGAAGTATATTGAAGGAAATATACATACTTTTTTTATACATATACATCGTTATTTATTCTTCTGTTTTTTAGATCGAGCTAGTTGCACTTGAACCACAGTTGAAGCAAAAATCGTTAGACACGGAAAAACTTATGGAGAAACTGCAAATTGATCAGGAAGAAGCAGACAAGGTAAGAACAGTTAGAGATGGACTTGATTTCATGGATTCATAATTTTGACTAATTTTATCTCCAAATGTTGTCCTTGACTGAAGTAGTCAATATGGTGTTGTATTAAACTTGTTTGTAGGTACGTAAAATTGTGTTGGCTGATGAAGCTATAGCTCAAGAGAAAGCAGCAGAAACAGAAGCTATTGCTGCAGAGGCTCAAAGAGATTTAGATGAAGCTCTTCCTGCCTTACACGCCGCTAATAAGGTTAGTCACTAACACATGAAGAAAATAAAGAAATGAATAATTATACGAATGATAACATAATTGAACAAGTGGATTTGGATGGACAGACAGACAGACGAACAAACAGACAGAGAACCGACGTACGAACAAAAAGACGGACGAACAAACAGACAAACAGATACAGACGAACAGACAGACAGACGGACAGACGAACAGACAGACAGACGAACAGACAGACGAACAGACAGACGAACAGACAAACGAACAGACAAACGAACAGACAAACAGACAGACGAACAGACAGACGAACAGACAGACGAACAGACAAACGAACAGACAAACAGACAGACGAACAGACAGACGAACAGACAGACGAACAAACAGACAAACAAACAAAAACTCGAGTATGTCAACTTGCTGTATATTTGATAGTATATTATTGTTTTTATCAGGCTCTTGATTCTCTGGACAAGTCCGACATTTCAGAACTTCGTGTTTTCACTAAACCTCCAGAAATGGTTATGACTGTCATGGAGTCAATTTGTATTCTACTTGGTTCCAAGTAAGTGGAACTAATATATTTCAAACTTACTAGTGATATATTATAAAAGTGTTGTGTATTATAAACGGACAAGTGGTGTTCGCTAAACTGTGTTCTATCCAATATTTTCGTCTAGACCTGATTGGGCGACATCAAAAACGGTGCTTGGTGATTCCAACTTCTTAAAACGCTTGATTGATTTCGATAAGGTAACGAATTTCAAGTTTGAATACTTTCTTGCTGGGAGTAAAATGTACTATTTTTAAGTAAAACAACTTTCGATATTTTTTAAGCCGTTAGGCTTTCTTTTCATTTGCTTTCTATTTGCTTAGGACAACATTTCAGACTCTACGTTGAAGAAGCTTAAGAAGTACATGGAGAATCCGAAATTTATTCCTGAAATTGTCGAGAAAACGTCAAAGGTATTTTGTTTATAAATTATTAACTCATTCCTGTCCGAGGGCTTCCCCAGAGGTGAATAAAATCGTCTGGCGTTAGCCAGAATAAAATACTAAAGACTGATTCGGACAGGAAAGAGTTAGAGAGATAGTTTATAACTCATTCCTGTCCGAGGGCTTTCCCAGAGGTGAATAAAATCGTCTGGCGTTAGCCAGAATAAAATACTAAAGACCGATTCGGACAGGGAAAAGTTACACTATGTTTTCTTTGAAATGATAATTATTGAATGTTTGGTTTATGTAGGCGTGTAAGTCCATGGTCATGTGGGTTCGTGCTTGTGATTTGTACGCTAGAGTATTCAAGACCGTTGAACCAAAGAGACAAAAGTAATAATATTGATATTTTCTTTTTTTTGGGCCTCAGTGGCGTTACCTGTCGTTTGACTGTTTCTTCACTTTTAATTTTTGTTAATTATTAACTTTTTTATTTAAGACTTGCTGCCGCCCAGGCGGAGTTAGACGCTACGATGGCGACGTTGCGCGAGAAACAAGCAAAACTAGCTGAAGTTGAAGCAAAGGTTTGTGTTTTAAAACAAGATAAGTATGAAGATAGAAGAAAGGGAGATGGCAGGGAAGAGGGATGTAGATAGGGATAGGAGGTGAAAGGGGAGGAGTGGGAAGAAGAGGGAGCCGAGGAAAGGAGAGGGAAGGAGGAACAGAGAGACAGACAGACGGTCAGTCTGTCAGTCAGTCAGTCAGTCAGTCAGTCAGTCAGTCAGTCTGTCTGTCTGTCTGTCTGTCTGTCTGTCTGTCTGTCTGTCAGTCAGTCAGTCAGTCAGTCAGTCAGTCAGTCAGTCCGTCAGTCAAGCAGACAGACAAACAAACAAACAAACAAACAAACAAACAAACAAACAAACAAACAAACAAACAAACAAACAGACAGACAGCAGGAGGGAGAGTAGAAGTAAGGAAGAAGAAACAGTAACAGAAGGGAAGTTGTATGCCCCATGAGTAAATCAATCAATATTTTGTTTTAGATTGCTGAGTTACAAGCTCAGTATGATCACAGTCTAGCAGAAAAGGAAGAGCTAACGAGAAATATTGCTCAGACTGCAGCACGATTGAAACGTGCATCCAAACTAACCACTGCATTGAGTGACGAGCAAATCAGATGGACCGAAAACATAGCGGTAAAATTAAAAAAAAATTTTGTTCTGAACTATAATCCCTCTTAATTATTTTGACTTCACAGTAAAGAATTAACCTTTGTAAAAACATATGTTGATGGCTTTCTGTTTTTCTTGCTTTTCCAGGCATTTGAGATTGAAATTGGCAATGTCGTGGGTAATGTGTTTGTAGCTGCAGCTTGTGTGGCCTACAATGGAGCTTTTACAAGTCTTTATCGAGAAGAGGTATGAAGACATGCCACGTACTCTGCTCATGCAGTGTTCTTGCCCAGTCAATCATATGTACAATTTACAGAATTAGTGACCGTTCTCTATCGGGGTATACAGACACGAGGCGATACAGAACGGACACGAATTCTGTAAATTACTTCTAAAACGATCTATTTTGGTAAGTTCATTGGCGTAGTAATAAAAAAAACGTTGTCGAAGTCGAGAAAATCAAAGCTAAAGTTTATGTAAATCAAGAGGAATCTGTATCATATATATAGACCCTCATTAAACATGGTTTTCTTTGTGTTTTCCTCATGAATTATTAATGAGTTTTAGAAGTAATAGTTAAAATATGAGCGGCCGATCTTTATGGGCATTTACAGTGGCGAGCCGAAGGCGAGCCATTGTAAATGCCCATAAAGATCGGACGCTCATACTTATCAAATTGTAAGTGTAAATGATGAACACTTTGTTTAAGAGTCGTAGAAAAGGTTAAATAAGATCATTTTAACTCAGAAAAAGCTGAATTTGAGCCACTAGTACCCATTAACTTTGATAAAACATTGATGTTTTATTAATCAATGTTTTATCCGTATTTAAAGATGCTGATTAAACATTAATTTCTTTTGAATTTTCGTCATGAATTATTAATGAATTTGATAAATATACATATAGCTCTCCATCCGAATAGGCGTGGCCTTGCTAACAGAAATTTATATTGTTAATTTACGTGAATGTTTTTAGTTAATTTCCCACTGGATTACTAAGTGTACAGAACTTGGAATTCCTGTATCTGAAAATTTCACGTTAGTCAATGTCTTGGCTGATCCTTTTGAAATACGGCAGTGGAATGCTGATGGACTGCCTCGAGACAATGTAAGAAATATTCTTCATAACAATCGTAAAATAATGAATCAACATTGTTGTCACGAGTATCTTAACGTCATCCCTTTTTTCTCCTCATCTTTTTTCTCCTTTTCCTCCTTCTCCTTCTTCCTCCTCCTTCCCATCTTTCTTTTCTTTTTCCTCTTCTTCTTCCTTTTCATCCTCATCATCATCAACATTATCATCATCATCATCAACATTATCATCATCATTAACACCATCATCACCAACATTATCATCATCAACATCAACATTATCAACAACATTATCATCAACATCATCATTATCATCATCATCATCATTATCATCAACATTATCATCATCATCATCAACATCAACATTATCATCATCATTATCATTATCACCAACATTATCATTATCATCATCAACATTATCATCATCATCAACATCATAATCATCATTATCATCATCATTATCATCATCATTATGATCATCATCACCATCATCATCATTATCATTATCATCATCATTATTATCATCATCATCAACATCATCACCATCATCAACATTATCATCATCACAATCATCGTCACCATCATCATCATCAACATTATCACCATCAACATTATCACCATCACAATCATCATCATCATCATCATCACCATCATCATCATCAACATTATCATCATCATCATCACTACATTTTCTTTGATGTCATATGCGGATAATGATGAATGTAATAAATGTCTTTTTAGGTCTCCATAGACAATGCAATTCTTGTTAAAAATGCAAGACGTTGGCCGCTTATGATTGATCCTCAAGATCAGGTCAGTTCAATCATTTGCTTACCGTCAATTCTTATCCTGCGAAGGATGATTAAAATTTCTTGTAAAACTTGATTTAATAAATATATCTATGAAAGTTCGAGATGTATTTCCAGCTTGTCTTAGAATGTGTTTGGTATTTCTAGGCCAATCGCTGGATTCGTAATAAGGAAGCCAAGAATGGACTTAAAGTGATCAAACTTACTGACGGCAATTATCTTCGAACTCTTGAGAATTGTATTCGTATTGGAATGCCTGTGTTACTGGAGGAGGTAAATTACTGCACACTACCTTACAACACACTGTCACAAAAATAAAACATGTCTGTCTGTCTGTCTGTCTGTCTGTCTGTCTGTCTGTCTGTCTGTCTGTCTGTCTGTCTGTCTGTCCGTCTGTCTGTCTGTTCTTCCTTCTCCCCACTTCTCTTTCTTTTCCCCTCCCCTCCCCTTTACTTCTTTCCCCTTTCTATTTTCCATTTCTTTCTCTCTCTTCCTGTCTCTATCTAGAACATGGATCGTAAGAGTAGCGCAATTTCCCACCTCTGCTCTTTCTCTCTATTCGCAGGCATTGTCCAACAATTCTTATTCTAAAACTGTAGGTGTTACATCATTTCTTATATATATATATCTATAGGTAGAAGAGACTTTAGATCCTGCCTTAGAGCCAGTTCTGCTCAAACAAACCTTTGTCCAGGTAAGTTACGTATCTGTGGTAATGATCAGTTATGTTTTTCATTACACTGCAAACAGTACTGGCTTTTGCTCGGGGAGCACGGGTGGCGTGTGCTGTTAGCGCGCTGCCTCTCACCAAAAAGTTAAGCCCGGTTAGATGGGGTTAGTACTTGGATGGGTGACTGCTTGGGAATGACCCCGTTGTCGGGCTTGGACTCATGTGAGTATAGAGTTGTAGTTGATCTCTCCTGTGCTTCGAGGGTTTTTCGCCGGGTTCTCCGGTTTTCCTCCCTCCGTAAAATCAACACCTAACATCTTAGCTGTGATCCGTGGTCTGAACTGTGTCTTTGGCGGCTGCTTGGAGCGCCTTTGATATGCCTCGACACGGCCACGTTGATCTGCGTCCTTCGCAATTCAGCCACTGGCTGCAAGTAAGGATGATTAGCCCCCAGTCCTTTATGGGTGAGATCCAGGGGCAAACCTCAGCTACAGCGTATATGGAACACCGAGGGATACAGATTATAATTATGCATGACGTTTTGACGTACTCTGTGTCAATTTCTTGTTCTGTTTTTGTTAGGGTGGAAGGTTGTTGATAAGACTGGGAGACAGTGATATTGACTATGATAAGAACTTCAGGTATGTTTATTGCAAAACAAGAATATATTGATCTCAGACTTTGTCAATTGTTAATTTAATAACTAAATTCTTAAATATTATTTTTTAAACTATTTGAACAGATTTTACATGACGAGTAAACTGGCGAACCCTCATTACTTACCAGAAGTATGTATTAAAGTCACCATCATTAATTTTACTGTCACCATATCTGGCTTGGAAGACCAACTCCTTGGGTATGTCTGTTTAATAATACAGTATTGTAAAATATATACATAAAATTACTTTTAGATCATTATTAGACGTATTAGGTTGGTTAAAACTTTATTTAGTTTCAAGATATTTCTTTCTTTTCTTCACAGAGATGTTGTAAGATTGGAAAGACCCGATTTGGAAGAGCAGAGGAACCAGCTTATTGTTCGAATTAATTCTGATAAAAATCAACTGAATGCCATTGAAGATCGCATTTTGAAATTACTCTTTCACTCTGAAGGCAACATTCTTGATGACGAGGTTCTCATTAATACCTTGAATGAATCCAAGGTGAGTTCAAAAAGAATATGATGGTGAGATGAGACGAGATGAAATGAGAGTAAGTTGTATTAACCTACGATTTTCTGCGTATCTCAGGTGACCTCAGGAGTGATTTCCACTCGTCTTCTGGAAGCTGAGAAGACTGAGTTAAGTATTTCGACTGCTCGTGAAAAGTACAGACCAGTGGCAACAAGAGGTTCTGTTATGTATTTCGTGGTTGCTAGTCTGGCGGAGGTTGATCCAATGTACCAATATTCATTAAAATACTTTACACAGGTTAGTGTATAACTAGAAGAAGTAATGTGAATATTAAATTGTACCATCACCACCCACCATCACTACCACCATCATCATCATCAATATTATCATCATCATCACCACCATCATCATCACCATTGTCATCACCATCATTATCATCATCACCCGTTGTTATCACCACCACTATGATCACCATCACTACCACTATGATCATCACCACTACCACTATCACCATCATTATCATCATCATTATCATCATCACCATTATCATCACCATTGTCATCACAATCATTATCACCACCATCATCATCACCCGTTGTCATCACCATCACCACCACTATGATCACCGTCACTACCACTATGATCATCACCACTACCACTATCACCATCATTATCACCATCACCATTATCATTATCATCATCACCATTGTCATCACCACCACTATTATCACTATCACCACCACCGATCACCACCACTATCATCATCACCATTGTCCTCACCACCGATCACCACCATAATTACCACCAATCACCACTGATCACCGCCATTATCATCTCCATTGTCACCACCATCACCACCACTATCATCACCATTGTCACCACCATCACCACCACTATCATCATTGTACTCGTCCAATACCTTTTGTGTCGTGTGTTTTTTGCAGCTTTTCAACACGTGCATCGAAAAAAGTGAAAAATCAAATGACTTGAACAGAAGATTGGAAATCTTGCTGGAAAGTTGCACAAATACAGTTTTTGAAAATGTATCAAGGTAAAGTACAAAAAAAAAAGTTGAGAGCATGCAATGCTTTGTAAATATATTCAGTTAGCACTTATTAGCTGCAATGTTTGATCAAACTAGAGTTCCATAAAAAAATTTCTCTCTAATTTAGAGGTTTGTTTGAACGTCACAAGATTGTATTTTCCTTCATGCTGTGCGCTGAAATTCTTCGTGAAAGAAAAGAGATATCCGACGAAGAATGGAATTACTTTTTAAGAGGAACTACTTCGTTAGAGAAGGTGATGAGAAAATAATAATAAAAAAAAGAAGAAAAGACTAATGTCCGAAAGTTGTAATTTTTATTAATTTCTTTATGAAGGAGCGTCCTCCAAAACCTGACATTCCATGGTTAACTGAGAACGTTTGGAACACATGTTGCGATCTTGAAGTACGTTCTAATTAAATTATCCTAATTAAATTAAGTACACACGTTGAAAATATCGTTATTGCAGGGTTAAGAAATTGGTGCTTGAACAATACTTAAGCATTGTTATCGTGCATGGGTATATCGCATAGTTGGATCATCAATTGTGTTCATCATTGTTTCATGGTTGATTGAACAGGGAAAAGTTGTATTGATAAGTTGTTAACAAGTTGTTACAGTGTAAAAAAGTAAACTTTTTACTATAATTTGTTATCTGTTTGTGTTTTAGGATAGTTTGCCAGCTTTCACCGATCTCAAGTCTTTAATAACGAAGAGGCCACTGGTTGGAGAAATTGGTTCTGTCCAGGTATGGTCGTAACAACTTAGGGAAACCCGGCAGATTAGTCATACCAATATGATATATGTGTCTGTCTATGTCTATGTCTATGTCTATGTCTATGTCTATGTCTATGTCTATGTCTTTGTCTTTGTCTATGTCTATGTCTATGTCTATGTCTATGTCTATGTCTTTGTCTTTGTCTTTGTCTATGTCTATGTCTATGTCTATGTCTATGTCTTTGTCTTTGTCTTTGTCTATGTCTATGTCTATGTCTATGTCTATGTCTATGTCTATGTCTATGTCTATGTCTATGTCTTTGTCTTTGTCTTTGTCTTTGTCTATGTCTATGTCTATGTCTATGTCTTTGTCTTTGTCTTTGTCTTTGTCTATGTCTATGTCTATGACTATGTCTTTGTCTTTGTCTATGTCTATGTCTATGTCTTTGTCTTTGTCTATGTCTATGTCTATGTTTTTGTTGATGTTTATGTCTGTGTTTATGTTTGTGTATATCTATTTTTGAGATGGTCTCAACTGTTTTTTTGACGCAGGTCAATATCAATCCAACAGAGTGGGAAGGTTACACCGAAGGAAACAACCAAGAAGAAACTGGTCCTAAATTGTCCGGTTTCCAGAATCTTATCTTAATAAAATGTTTCCGTGAAGAAAAGGTTAGTGATATTGTTGTCACTATACGTAAACCAAGATTGAGTATTCTTTCAATAATGTGTAAGGGTTCATAGAGATTAGAACCAACAAGTGTTACTTTTTCCCCTATAGGTGGTGTTTGCTGTCAGTCAGTTTGTATCCACAAATCTTGGCCGAATTTTTATCGAGAGTCCCAACACAGACCTGTCGTTGCTTTACAAGAATATGGCATCAATTATTCCTCTTGTTTTCATTTTATCAACTGGATCTGATCCCATGAACGCTTTCTTGAGATTTGCAAAAGAAATGAGTTATACAGAGAGGTATACCTATAGTTTAATTCATTTTATTTCTGTTCACTTCACTTCGGTTTATTTTACTTTACTTTACTTCATTCCACTTCACTCCACTTCACTTCACTCCACTTCACTTCGCTTCACTTCACTTCACTTCACTTCACTTCACTTCACTTCACTTCACTTCACTTCACTTCACTTCACTTCACCTCTTTCTTACTTTCTATAGAGTACAAGCTATTTCACTTGGTCAGGGCCAAGGACCTGTGGCTGAAAAAATGATCAAGAGTGCGTTAAAATCTGGAGACTGGATCTTTTTACAGGTAACATTATATTTTGTTTTAGTTTTCCGCCAGTCTTGAAATGGCATTTGCGTAACCCTTATAAACATTCCACATATCATGTTCCGAAAACACATGTGATTTTGGAACATGGCATGTGGAATTTTTATAAGGGATCGTTGCGAGACAAGTTGTGGCAATCATCGCACCGTGTAAAACCGCTGTTGGCGTTGCGAGATAAATTGTATGAAAAATTGCGTCGTGCTAATGTCTATTGTTGAATTATTTTCTTTTTTCTTGTTATTCCAGAATTGTCATTTAGCAGCCTCGTGGATGTTGAGCATGGAAGCAATAGTGAAATCGATATCTTCAGGAGAAGTTGAAGTAAACGAAGACTTTCGTTTGTTCCTCAGTTCCATGCCAACCAAAGTGTTTCCAGTCACAGTACTACAAAACAGCGTCAAAGTAACCAATGAACCTCCAAAAGGACTTCGAGCAAACGTCAAAAGAGCGTTTGGGGAACTCTCTACAGATCCTTTTGAAAACCACGGTAAAAAAATCTAGTCTGTCGTCAAAATGAAGTAAATGATTTGAACCTAGGGGTAGTGTAGTCTTGAGTAAGACTGTTGGTGTTGTTGATGATGGTGGTGATGGTGGTGATGATGGTAGTGGTGGTAGTGGTGGTGGTGGTAGTGGTGTTGGTGGTGGTAGTGGTTTTGTGGTGATGGTGGTGGTGATGGTAGTGGTGGTGGTGGTGATGGTAGTGGTGGTGGTGGTGATGGTAGCGGTGTTGGTGGTAGTGGTGGTGATGTTGGTGTTGTTGCTGTTGTTGTTTTTGATAAACGCAAAAGCTAGGTTTCCTCCTTTGCCATCTTGTTTATACTTGGTGTATTGTTCTTTATTAAGAACTTGGTGTCTCTTGGAGAAAGCTTGTGTTTGGTATGTGTTTCTTCCACGCTATTATTCAAGAACGAAAAAAGTTTGGTCCGTTGGGCTGGAATATCAAGGTAGACAATGACAAACGTTCTGGCTCCAGATCGTCAATCTAGTAATCATATTTTCAGTTGGACGTTCATTTACTATATCTAATCTACTTAGCAAACTAAGTAGCCCACCGTCCATTATGTGTGATTCCTGCATGTTGTATGTTTTTTAGTACGAGTTCAATGATTCCGACAGAGAATGTGGTTTGGATACTCTTAAAATGTTTATTAAAGAATCCAAGATTCCTTGGGATGCTCTGGTCTTCATAACTGGAGAGGTAATGCAGCGAGTTGTATTTCTACGCTAACTACAGGAAAAGAGGCTTTTCTTTTAGGTTGCTTCTGCAGAACTTTATATTAACTATGGCAACTTTATTGATCCTCCTTGCTTAATTCAGTTGCTGTTGAAATCTTTGGAGATAGCTGGCATCATATATCTGATTCTGTCAAAGTAAATATATTTTTGTTTGGTTCTGAAAAACTGTCCTTGAATCAAAATAATAACCTCTTTTTTCATGTGCAACAATACATTAAACAATCTGGACGTTTTGCAGTTTCCAGTGTATGATCCAGCTATGCTTCCTGAATATCTATTTAATTTGTTTTATTTTAATATTTTAGTTTTACACCATTACTCGGTTTATTGTAAATGTGTGTAAGCCCCCTGAATGAGCTTATTAGCTCTTGGGGCGAATGCATTCCAAATATGTTTAAATAAAAAAAACAACCCAACTTTCTTGACTTGATCTAGATCACTTACGGAGGTCGTGTAACGGATGCATGGGATCAGCGATGTCTTCGCACAGTTTTAAAACGCTTTTTTGCTCCTGACATTCTTGAAGAAGGCTACAAATTCTCTGCCTCAGGTATAAGCGATTATTCACAATTGCCGTATAAAATTTATAAAAAATATCACACAATGTATATGTTAAAAAAATATGATATAGTCACCATCAGAGTTAATAAATGTATTTTAACCTCACTGCTGATGACTGTATATAATCGAAAACGTTTGGGTTTTATTAAATATTTTTAGACTATCTTGTGTCAGTGATATTTTTAGAGGTTTGATCATATAAGAACAACTGGGTTTTTTTAGTATTAAATATGCTTCTTGTAATTATTTTTTAAGGTATTTATTATCCACCTGAATACGATAATCTTTCTGATTATCGTCAATTTATTGACAATCTTCCAATGAATGATGAACCTGAAGTGTTTGGTATGAATGAAAATGCTAACATTGCTTTTCAGGTAATTCTCTTAAGTCATGTTGCGTGTGTAAACTTGTAGGGAGGCATGGATGGTGCAAGCTGTCAGCGTTGTCTCTCACAGCTGAAGTTAAGCCTGGTCGAACGGGGTTAGTACTTGGATGGGTGACCACATTAGCTTCGTGTGAGTAGAGTTGTTGGTTCTCTCCTGTGCTTTGAGGGTTTTTCACCAGGTTCTCAAGTTTTCCTCCCTCCGTAAAATCAACACCATAGTTTCCCCCAGTTACATTCTACGAACTAGTTCCATCAAGGGGTGAGGACCATTGAGTTATCAGTACCTAAATACTGTCATATGTTAACCTCGATAAATAAAGTCACTTTACTTAGAGTCGATTGCAGAAACGTCGTTCAACCATTGTTTACGATAATCAGTGTTCAAACGAGTTGTAAAATATCTAGAAAAGCTGTGAAAATGCTGACTATGTTAATCAACAATTAACTGTTGTCTTTCGTTTTGCAATGTTGTGGTCGATGACAGTTAAATCCATTTAAATCCGAGGTTATACCTTGTTTAGCTGCTCACTGTCTAATCCTTAAACACTATCTAACTATAAATCACTATTTCTACATTAATTGACCCTTAGACTATGTGCACACGGTAACGTTTCCCAGCGTTTTTGTATTTCAAGTAATGAGTTGATTGTTCTCGATTCCTTTGAGAACAGTAAACAATACAAAAACGCTCAGAAACGTTACCGTGTGCACATTGTCTTAATATTGCTGAGATAAGCTATTTGGGCTCATTAATAATTTACTATGCGTTCCGTACATCACTACTGTCTACTTTAAAAATAATGGGATTTCTTTTTCTCGTTTTCAGAGCCAAGAGACGCAAACTCTTATTCTTACTGTCCTCGATGTTCAACCTCGAATGGTGAGCAGTGGAGGCGGAAAAACGAGTGATGAGATTGTTTATGAATTAGCTGAAAACATTTTAGGAAAACTACCTGATAATCTTGACATGGATAAAGCAAATAAAACACTTCTTGAAGTAAGTGATGGTGTGGCTAATTTCATATTACAATGTGACAGGAACAACAATCTTTTTTATTTTTATACCCATAAATTACCTTAGTAATAAAATATTTTAAGGTGCTAGCAAGTAAAAATGTAATAATGTATTGTTTCCAAATGTTTGTACTGTACATAGAATGTTGGTATATTAAAATTATTTACTTAGGTCGTTTTTATTCTAATTGTTTTGCTACTTTCGTTCCCATCCTCTAACCAGCTTGATGCAAACGGACGCGTAAATTCGTTGACAACCGTCTTAATTCAAGAAGTTGATCGATTTAACAAACTATTGTTTATTATTAAGGTATGTTTGTCGTTTCTTGGTTCTCAGATTAATCTAATTTATTATATAAAATAGAGTGTTTTATTGATTTTTTCGCCACTAGTAGAAGTGATAATCTCACATGTGCGATTATTTATGATAATCGCACATGTGACGATTATCGCTGAATCAGCATTATAGTTTAATGCAATTTTTGCAAGGCAATAGGACAATTTTTTTATATAATAAACAGAACAATACATGGATGTGCGGAAATATGTAATTTATTTCTCGTGTTGAACAGGATATGTCACTCGTTCGCTTCGCTCACTCGTGAGATATCCTGGTCAACACATGTATTATTCTCTATATAATTATACACCAAGCTCCCACATAGCAAATTATAATCGATGCTGTTCTTATGCAACGTTTTAATATACTTTGTCTTTTCTTTAAGAACTCCTTACAACAACTACAGAAAGCAATCAAAGGTTTTGTTGTGATGTCTTTAGAACTGGATAAAGTTTACACATGTTTCCTCAACAACCAGGTGAATATCACCTTTATTTATTCCGGATTGAATTCACTCTATTTTAGAGTTTCAAACTGCATCGCATGTTCCGTGTAGCACTTTAGCAAAAGACCGAATTCTGATGTTTTTGTATAGTTAAATGCTATTTCATGTAGCACTACTAATTTTATAGGTTCCTGACTTGTGGGCAAATGCTGCATATCCTTCGCTTAAACCGCTTGGATCATGGGTCAAAGATTTGGTCATGCGCACTACATTCATTTACGTAAGTTGGGTTTGATTGTAAATGTAGGAAACGAACAAAGGCAGAAAGAACTACACAGAGACTAGACAGACAGACAGACAGACAGACAGACAGACAGACAGACAGACAGACAGACAGACAGACAGACAGACAGACAGACAGACAGACTCTACTATTTGGATTTTTCACATGACTGTTTAATGTCTATCCTATAACTATTCTTATTCGTTTTATCTTAATTAGCAATGGATGGTGCATGCTCTGCCTAGGTCTCTATGGATATCTGGGTTTTTCTTTCCACAAGGTACTATACTTATGTTATTATGTATCATCTTAACCAAATATCAACCTAAAATCTATTGTCTCTTTATTTTGGTAGGTTTTTTAACTGGTGCTCTACAGAATCATGCTCGCAAGTACAACCTTCCTATCGATCAACTATCTTTTCGTTTCACGGTCCATCGTGCTTACTGCAACCAAGAAGAGTTCAGTGAAATGATCGAGTCAGGTGATGATGAAGCTATGGATGCTAAATTACCTCCGCTTCCGGAAGATGGCGTCTTAGTTCATGGATTGTTCTTAGATGCAGCAAAATGGGACGATGAAGCTATGGTGTTGATAGACGCTCTACCAGCGGAGATGAACCCGGTATGTACTACGTTGACTATAGTTTCTACTATAGTAGTTGATATATGGTGTGGTATGGGTGATAACCATGCTACTTCAAATGTGGTCCACAACCGAGTTGATATATGGTGTGGTATGAGTGGTAACAATACTGCTTCAAGTATGGTCGTCAACAGTAGGTTCTATTTGGTATTAAATAATTAATGGTGACTGATACTTGGGTTATTGGAAGAATGGTTATTGTAAAAATTACCAAACAATTTAGTTATTACATGTTTTTATTTCATTGTTGTTACAGCCTTTACCTATACTGCACTTGGAACCTCAAGTGAACTTTACTCCAGATAGTACAAAGTACATTTCCCCCTTGTATAAAACTTCAGCTAGAGCTGGTGTCCTCTCAACAACAGGTGACACAAATTTTTTTCTTGTACATTTATTCCTAATATCTGCACTTTTAGTCTTGTAACGCCAACGACGTTGCGAGACAAGTTGGATGGACTATTGCTCTGTGTGATGGCTAAGATAGTTGCGAGACAAGTTGCATGAACCTCGCATGATTTTGACCATTGCACAGCATGTTATACAGTGCAATGGTTCGTGTAACTTGTCTCGCAATTATCCTGACCATTGCACATGCAGCATGTTACACGCTGCAATGGTTCGTGCAACTTGTCTCACAATGATCTTGACCATTGCGCAGCATGTTACACGCTGCAATGGTTCGTGCAACTTGTCTCACAATGATCTTGACCATTGCGCAGCATGTTACACGCTGCAATGGTTCGTGCAACTTGTCTCACAATGATCTTGACCATTGCGCAGCATGTTATACGCTGCAATGGTTTGTGTAACTTGTCTCGCAATTATCCTGACCATTGCACATGCAGCATGTTACACGCTGCAATGGTTTGTGCAACTTGTCTCACAATGATCTTGACCATTGCACAGCATGTTACACGCTACAATGGTTCGTGCAACTTGTCTCACAATGATCTTGACCATTGCGCAGCATGTTACACGCTACAATGGTTCGTGCAACTTGTCTCACAATGATCTTGACCATTGCGCAGCATGTTACACGCTGCAATGGTTTGTGCAACTTGTCTCACAGTGATCTTGACCATTGCGCAACATGTTATACAGTGCAATGGTTCGTGCAACTTGTCTCACAATGATCTTGACCATTGCGCAACATGTTATACATTGCAATGGTTCGTGCAACTTGTCTCACAATGATCTTGACCATTGCGCAGCATGTTACACAAGAACCGTATGAAGAACGTCTCTGAAAATGTTCTATTTATTTAAATACTGTTCTACTTAGGTCACTCTACAAATTTCGTGATCGCTGTACATTTACCGTCGAACATGTCATCAGATTTCTGGATAGCGAAGGGAACAGCGTTGCTGTGTCAACTAAACGATTAAAAGAGCCTTGGTTGATTTTGTAAAAAAAAACATAAATTGTAAAGGAATCATTTTCGCTATATGTTAATGAAAGGTATTGTAAAGTGATTGCTGAATATGCCCAGTTTGGTGTATTCAGACAAATGTAATATATTTGCTAAATAAGTTATTTTTGAGCACTAAATATGAACTCGTGTTAAACTATGTGTTTATTGCGTGCTTTGCCATTGTCCGTTGGTGTGTATTCACATGGCTTCCGCTCTTCATCCGAACCACTAACACGGTGTCTCAAGGGTTTTTCACTGGGTTTATCCACTTTTCCTCTCTCCACAATTTCCCCAGTTAATTCTACGAACTAGTTCCATCAAGGTGAGGGCCATTGGGTCATCAGTATCTAAATACTGTCATATGTTCCTCTCAATAGATACTTTAAACTAAATTTGTACAATAGAAAAGTGGAGGGCGCGATATTTTTATTTACGCCTAGTGGGAAAATGATCATTTTGACCATTTATTTCATCATGTTTTCTCTCACGGTTGAAGAAAAAAGAGGCCTGGAAACTAGGCTAATTCTCTTGCAAGGCATGCTGGGTAAGGCGGGAAAATTTGAAGGAAGGACTGGAAGATTTCTTGAAGAAGAGAAGGAAGGCAAAGAACAACTCTGAATTTGATTAGTTTTGACGAAATAAAAGGACCCATTCCATACTCTGGTTGACGAAAAATGTATCCGTGGATTTCGTAAGTTTGTTAGTTTATTATTTACAGTGAAAAGGTGGGAAACTGCTGCGTTTTTTTAGCAACGAAATGCTGACGTTTCGTGCCGAGCTCTTCGAAATGTCGGCAGTATTTAGTTGCTAAAAAGCTCGGGAGTTTACCACCTCTTTAGTTTGCTCTATCCAAAACACTGCCTAAATAGTACTCTAGTATTTTACAGGTCAATATTCAGTCTGTTTGTCGATGTATAAATGTGTTTTTGTCTTCCTTATTCACACGGCCGTTTACAGTGCATGAACACGGCAATTATACAAAATTATTAGAATTACTGTATAAAGTTAATGTTCCAATTTTAAACATGGAAGTATCCGTAATTTTTTATAATTATTAAAATTAGAATTATTAATTAGAATTATATTGCTTTTCCAAATGAAAACGTCAAACAAACAGCACAGTACGTCTTTTAGCGTTTCTCCTGCAATTTTAATTAGGCAGTTGCTTTTTCGTTGTAATATAATATGTACATATGTCTGACGCTGCATAGAAATTAAAAAAAGAATTAATTTAAAATTTGAATACAAATGGTTATTACAGTTAATATTAGTGTTTATTACAAATTAATGATTTTATTACAAATTAATGATTATTAAAATTAATGATTATTAAAATTAATGATTATTACAGTTAATATTATTGATTATTACAAATATTAATCATTAAAATTAATGATTATTACAGTTAATATTAGATTATTACAAATTAATGATTATTACAAATTAATGATTATTACAGTTAATATTATTGATTATTACAAATTAATGATTATTACAAATTATTGATATTACAAATTATTGATTACAATTAATAATTATTACAAACTTCGAAAAATTTTTAGTACAATAATCGATTTGAAATTTCCCATTTCAAATAAATCCCAAAATGTTCAGAAAATTTTTAGACAGTGCGTTGAAGAGAACGATTACAAGTGGTGAACGCTCTTCTTGTACTGGCCCATGTTTCAGGATGTTTTCGACAATATACAGTTGTTCCAATAATAATCACTAATACTATAACACAAGCAATAACAACTCCCACAACCAGGCCAACATTAGTGCTTGAACGTGCCATGTAAACACCACCTAGAAAATAGAGTAAGACCATCACATACAGTACCTTTACATGGGCACAGAGTTGGGGGTAAACTATAAACTCTATGGCAAAGTGAAAAGGTGGTAAACTGCTGAGATTAATTTTTTTGGAACTATATATCTTGACATTTCAAGTGGAGCCCTTCATCAGTCCTATCTAAACTATTCTCCTCAAAGAACCATCCTTCATTGGTCCAGTGTTACTACAGAAAGAAACCAGAGTACTTGGGAAAAATCTGCTGTGCTCTTCTCACATGCAGCCAAGCTGAAGTGAAAGACATGATTGTGTGTTAACCACTGACAGTGTCAGTAACACCATTGTATCCTACCTGAGTTAGTCTGCATTAATGCAACACCATCTTCAATTTTTGCATCCACTTTCTTCCACTGTGTTGGATTATTCTTGTCAGTTTTGTAAACAGTAACTGTTCCTGTCTTGCTTGATTCCACTTTCAAAGTGACTGAAAATTCACGATCTCCATCGGTTAATTTCTCTTGTGGATTGACAACAAGGAAATTGCTGGCATAACTGTCACCAACATCAACAGACGCACCCATGGCTTCAACTTGTTTTTCACCATCATTCTGTGACCATTCTTCAACAGAAATATATTTGAGACCACTTAATGTACCACGTTTGACCCAAACACCTTGAACACCACTAAAGAAAAGAAAATAATTATAATATAAGATTCTCAATACTGTAGGGTACATGTATTTCTGACTGGGAGACTAGGAGTCCCAATAGCAGAGGGCTCATACAGGTACAATAGAGTCTCGCAACTACAGTGATTTTTCACCCGACTGTAAAAGCACCCATTTAATACACTGTACATTGCTTGCTAGGATGTACGTCTGAGGGTTCTCCCTTTGACGAGTAAAATCATCTGGTGTTAGTTAGTTAGAGTAAAACAATAAAGGTGCCATTTTTTACCAGCTCAGACAGGAAAGGTTTAATAACTTGTTAACCCATTGCTGCCTAGGATGTTTGGTTTAATTAATCACTTGTTAACCCATTGCTGCCTAGGATGTTTGGTTTAATCACTTGTTAACCCATTGCTGCCTAGGATGTTTGGTTTAATAACTTGTTAACCCATTGCTGCCTAGGATGTTTGGTTTAATCACTTGTTAACCCATTGTTGCCTAGGATGTTTGGTTTAATCACTTGTTAACCCATTGCTGCCTAGGATGTTTGGTTTAATCACTTGTTAACCCATTGCTGCCTAGGATGTTTGGTTTAATCACTTGTTAACCCATTGCTGCCTAGGATGTTTGGTTTAATTAATCACTTGTTAACCCATTGCTGCCTAGGATGTTTGGTTTAATTAATCACTTGTTAACCCATTGCTGCCTAGGATGTTTGGTTTAATCACTTGTTAACCCATTGCTGCCTAGGATGTTTGGTTTAATCACTTGTTAACCCATTGCTGCCTAGGATGTTTGGTTTAATCATTTGTTAACCCATTGCTGCCTAGGATGTTTGGTTTAATTAATCACTTGTTAACCCATTGCTGCCTAGGATGTTTGAAGGTTCTCTCTTTGACAAGTAAAATCATCTGGTGTGACAGTCGAGTAAAACAAAATAGCTGTTTTTGGCTGGCTCAGGTGTGATTGGGTTAAGGCAGTGAACTCGATGTTAAGTAACTTAACATCAAGTTCACTGGGTTAAGGTTGTAAAGACTTAGTACCAGAACTTTTGGTGTCAAACACCAACAATTCTTACCTTGAGCCCACTGTAACATTCCCACCATTCCATCCAATCTTCTTACTTTCTATTGCAGCATTACCAATAACAATTTTTCCTTTCTGACCTCGGTTTGAGAAATTATTGTTTCTTGTGCACATATAATGGAAAATACCATTTGAAGTCACCTTTCTTGGTCCAAGGTCAAAGTAAGTTCCAGCATCATCCAATTCAGACATTTCACCACCATATTGAGCTAAATAATGATTAAAAGTATTTGATAAATCAAGTTTAAAAATGAAAACTCACATTTGGGATGTCTGGGCCCTACAGTAATGAGTAAATAAATGTAATAATCTGAATTATATTAATTACCATTGTCTAAAAGACTGAGATGTTGTAAGTCCTCTCTGCTGAGTCCAAGGAATTTTGCTTTATCCAAATGTTCAGGGTAACTGTTGCCCCAGTGACCAAATGTACCTTCCTTTGGTTGGCCTTCTGGATACTGTGGACCACGCAGTAGAGCAACATTGCTACGATCTGTACCTGCTCTCCCTTGACCATCATTGTTGTTTGGGTTGGTGTTTGAACCAGTCCACCTAGAATTTATAATCAATTTAGAAAATTAATGACAACAGACATCCATAGTTAATAGTTTACTCTGACTTGCTCCGTAATTTGTTTGCAAAATAAAACACTGATATTTTTGAGTGATTGGTTCTTTCACTTTTGTTGAGAAACACCATTGGACAACAGGTGCAGTACATATTTATTCACCCTTATAGGCATATAACATTCCACACTTTACCTCACTAAATTAACATCAGTATATAGTATATAAATCCCATGCATAATCCATACAATGCTAAATTGTACTTACTGGAAATGTATGTAGTCTTCATTTTTCATCGTCAATCTGTTAGGTACAAAGTCATACTCAACAGCAGGATAAACTTGAACAATATTGCCACGTTTACCACGGACATTCAGATTGTGAATTTTTCTTCCAGCCAAGTTTGCTGGTCGTGGTCGAATTCCAAATGTATGAGACCTGTAAAACAATTTCTTGTCAATTGAGAGTTTACAATTTATTTTTTTAAGATACCTGTATTTATTCATTTATTTATTCATTGATTACACCTACCGATCTTGAAACACTCTTCCAAATTGATTGGTGTTAATTGCCAATCTTAAAGCAAATTTGTCATCTCCCTCAAACAGCTTGACCTCTGGATTTTGTTTATAAACAAAACCACGCTTTTTTGCCTCATCTTCACTCAAGCCATATTTTGAGGCAACATCAAGTTTTGTATTTTTGCCAGGATTATCAGAATTTAATGATGCATTTACATCTGAATCCCAGCCATCAAACTCCCCAGTTGATATATTGTACCTACACGTAATAAATAGATGAGTCAGTCGAGAATTAAATGGAAACATGTTTTGAGAGCCAATTTCCTCTAGAAATAAAAAAGTTTTGAATGTTGTCTATGATATTTTAACAGATTTTGTCAAGAAATGTGCTTTCAGTATCAGACCAAAACAGTATAGAACAGATAATAAATTTGTACCTTATTCTGAGAACACAACTCTCCTCTTCCAAATTTGGTAGTGTCCAGTTATACGTATTAGGAAAACCACCAACACCATTCCCCAGATGGTTGTCACGAGACCAGTCTGTTTCTCTGCAATCAGGTGGAGGCAAGTTATGTGGTGATCTCTTGATCCATGTGCCATTGGTACCATTTGGGTTTTGATGAGTTACCACAGGTTTCTGGAAGAAAAGTAATAATTAAGTATTAAGTCACTAAGACTAATATTCAACACAGTACATGTAGTTATAATAATTATGATAATTATAATATTTATAATAACAACATATTACCAAGCATTCTTCCTCATTGTTTGGAAGCTCATAGTTTCGATTTTTTTTCATGTATTCTTTGGGATAAATGCATTCATAGCGTCCCTTCACATTTTCACTTTCTTCTTCATAAAAAGGACAGCGAGATGCGTCATTGGTCAGCACAGCAATATCCTAGAATGAGATAAAAATGTGGAAACATCTTGGTCAGTCACAGCAAACTGTAAATTTGTAACTAGTTAAGTTTCTTAAAATGTGCAGCCTCTGGTGTACATTGTGTCTTGTGCATACCATGAATGGTTCAGGTTACAGTCTTTATACAAGCTGCCATGCAAGCACAGTTGCATGCAGCATCAAAATTTTCTTACAACATGTGCCTGCATCACAGACATCCAAACCCTGGTTTGTACAAACCAGAAACCAGGGTTTGGATGTCTGCGGTGCTGCAGCTACACAATTTTACACTGCACAATTTTATTCAATAATGCGAAGTAATTATCAGGACCTAACTGGTTGATTTAGGGTGAATGGGGGCTACCCCTTGTCTCCCCTCACCTTCCAGGGGGATGGATGCCAGTATGGATAATAATCTCTTTCTTCTGGACACTCGTATCCTCTTCTGTTTCCTGCTGGGTTTTGACGTGTAGATCTGGCTGACTGTCGATTACTAGGCTTAAGGTTCTAAAAAATAAAAGCTTTATATTTAAGTCCCAATCTCATTCTTTATGGTGTTTAAATATTAGTATAAATTTTGTCTTATAATTATACATGTACAAAATTAAACTTTTAGTTACCTGATCAGCAGTGAATAATCCTTTATTTCTCTTGCGATATTTACATTTTTTGTAGTAATCATAATCTTCATGCATTCCAAACCTATAGTTACAAATCATCAATATTGCAATTAGAGTGTTGGCTTAATTTTTTCAATTTTTAATACTTCCCAATATTGGGGGGGGGGGGGGGGGAGGTGTCCACCCATGGCACCTTTAAGCAGTAGCACCACCTGGCAATTTTGTGAGGGTGCAGGCAAGGCCTGCGCCTGATTACAGAAACCTGAGCTAGCTGTGGAGGAGGTTATAATTTACACCTCCCTTAAACAAAAATTTTCTCAACAAATTTTAGACAAACAAAAAGTGATTGTGAAAATGATTTTGGGCAACAACAACTCCACTTCTGGTGCCACTTCTCCTATTATAGAGTGGTATATGGTTTTACAATAGTTTCATATTTTGATTTCAAATACAAAAGTTGTATGGTAATTTAAAACTTACGTCTTGTCATTATTGCAGTCATAGTTTTCACACTGAACTCGATTATCAGGTATAGTCCTGAAATATTAAGAACAAGATGTCAGCTTGAAATAACTTGCATGTAAATCTCGTTATTAAGCAAATACCTTTTTTAAGGTTAATTGGTTGGTTATACTCACTGAGTTGTTGTACCATCTCGTACTAAATCTCCACACATATACTGCAAGATTAGTTCACAATGACTATTCTGATCTCCACATGAATGCTGATTAGTCCTGAAAAATAATTTAAACACAATAATATTGGTTGAGTTTCCCTATAAAATACCCAAATGATATCACACAGACTAAGGGGTACAATACAAAATCAAATATTTTTTCTTAAATAAAGCATGAGGGTTAAGGGTTAGGATTGGAAGTTTAATCATATTTAGAATATGTTTACTGTATAAAGAAATAGAGCTACAATATTTATTTATAAATATATACAATATAAACTACCAGTATCTATCAATAAAGTTTTACATGTAATACATGTTTTTATCACAGGAGATATTCTCTGCTATAAATAAGGAATAAAAATATTGCAACACTATGGAATTATTCGGCTAAAAATTGCAACATTGTTTTAATCACGTTCCACTTCGATCTGTCAGTCGACTGTCATTGATACGAAATAAACAATTAATCATCATATCATACCATTCAATGGATAACTTGGAACCTTGATAATAATAAAGGCTTCCTACATTATAACCACCGCGATTGTTGTTCTGAGAATCGAATAATCTGTAAAGTAACAAATTAACACACCAGTTATTCCCTCGGGATCTTGATAATTAAAAATGTGAGAAATTACGTAGCTCACGGAATGATCGGCTCACCTATTCGCGTTATTTCGTTCTCTTTTTGCTTCATCTAATCTGTTGTTTGAACCTCTAAAGACAACAAAAAATCAAGAATTTTATATTTAGTGCTACTGTATACATATATATAAACCGAGATATAAACGACCCTGGAAGTACTTGAGAATAATAATAAAAAATATATTTCTGCCATTTACCTAGGGTTGTGGAAATAGATATCAGCTCGTACTGTCCCTAGCAACAGAATCAAACAGATAAACTTCATTACGTTAATCACTTTCACTTGTTTGGTGTTCCTTGCTTGCTTAGAATAAAGTTTGCTTCAACTTTATAGAACCTTAATTAAGCTAGATCTACTACAGTTTACGTAATGACAAGCACCCTGCTTGCGCACCGAATCTCATGACAATATTTGCAGAGGCGGCAAACGGGGGTGTTGTTCCACTTTCCTATTCCTAATATGGAAATACGGAAATAAATGTTGATAATTATTTCGCCTGGGCAACAGGGTGGGGTTGTGTGGTCAAGATTGTGAAATACAGTATACGAAATATTAAATATATCGTCACGGGCCGTCGGTTCGTTGAAATCACGTAAAATTATGCCAACTATATTTTGGACATAAATAATTTTTAACACATTTTTATTATTACATTGTTCATATTAAATTATATTTAACTTTGCAATTTGTCAAAATAATATATTAAATAATATACCTCTTTTTCAATTTGTGTTTGCATCAGGCTATTTATTTATTTATTTACTACATTTATTCATTATTATATAAAAGAAATTTATAATATACATAATACAAATAATTTGTTTTGACAATTTTGGATGTTCCCTTGTAATATAATCTTTACTATAGTATAAATACTATTTTTATCTAATTTATATTTGTGGCGAAACTAAATAAATAAATTTTAAAAATATGTATAATTTTTGTACTCATTTTAGTTGCGAAATGCGAATGATATATTATGTTAGGATTAAATAAAGTACATTTCAAACTATTAGTTACCCGCTGTACAGTGATTGCGGACTCGCATGCAATGGATGACCATGCAATCATGTGATGATGACTGAGCATTTCTTCTTTGGTAAAGAAAGCAACAATTACTGATGCCATTCACGCCATTAATAGTTTTCATTGTATCATGGAGAATAAACAAAGTGAAAGTGATCTTTTAGAGAGAGTTTTTCTTCGTCTGGGTCACGTAGATACCGATCAAAAGTTAGAAGAATTTGCCAAGAAATTCTTGACCCCTGTTCTCCTGAAGCTTTCTAGTCAGAATGAAGACGTTAAGAAGAAAGTATTGGAACTACTAGCTCACGTTAACAGAAGATTAAAAAGTCGAGAATGTGTCCAACTACCTATGGACAGTCTATTGTTGCAGTATCAGGATCCACTCTGCACTCCTTTTGTAAGAAATTTTACTATTTTGTACCTAAAGATGGGCTTTCCACGTCTTAGTCCAGACAAGCAGTTGCAATACTTGCCGCAGTTGTTCTTGTGTATGAAAGATAAACCAAAGCCGCAGCAAGAATGTCTTTTACATTTGGCAGTTCCTGTGCTCACAATGCTGAATAAGGATAAGCCATCCATGATGAAAGAAATTCACTCCATCCTCAGTAAAGATAAAAGTATTTTGGAGTTCTTCTTGAGCTTTATCCTCGACATATTGCTTGTACCGTATAATGTTTTCTCCAGTACCACAGTTGATTTACAGAAGATGGTTGCTCCACCTGGACTGAGCAAAACTATTCTTCAGCGAATTCTGAAAGAAAGTGTCAACTTATCCTTGGAAAACCTGGAAAATGTTAAACTAGGGATTCTCAGGTTACTCTCAGCTGATTTATTTGATAGCTCGGCTATCCAAGCCCATTTTGTTGTTGCCATGGGTGACAACCGACATGGTGTGTCCGGATTTGCTGAGCATCAGTTAAAGAGAATAACAGAAGCATCTGACTGGGAACACAGCAGTGTTATCAGTAAACTGATGTCTATTTATCTTGGGACAGTCAACATTCCTGGTAAAACAGCCATTCAACCTGATGATGTTCGCACTGCAGCAAGCCTTTCATTACGGTTAAAGATATTTCCATTCTTATTGAAATCAAGAAAATCTGCAGATATTTTCCCACCTTGTCTACAATTGGTCTTCCAAAGTCTTCATGGTGAAGTTAGTAACAAGAAATTAAAAATGTTTGGTGTTCAGTTCATCCATCATTTATGTAAATGCAGTTCCGATAAAGTCATGGCTGTTATCTCACCACTCTTACTCTCAACATTGATGAAACTTTTAACCAAGAAAGAAGAGGCAAGTCTACAAAGAATTATGTTTTTAGCAGTGGGCAAGATTTCCAAGAGATCTCCATCATTATTTCAGAAAGATTCTGGAATTATTCAGAGTTTATTTGATGCTCTTCGTCGTGAAGACACAGAAACAGGACTTGTTATTATGCAGGCACTTACAATGGTTGCTAGTGCATGTAAAAATGCTCCTGGCTCCGTATTGGCTTTGGTTGAAGCCTTAGTGCTAGATAATGTCAATCAGGACCATCCTCACTGTCGTCTAGCTGCGCTCCAAGTGGCAAATATTCTCTTTCCAACCAACCATGTTAAATCTTGTTATGCATGTCTTGTAGCCTCTGATGATATTCGTGATGACATCAAGGAGGAAGCTAGCCAGGGTTTACTTTCTCACAAAGCTTCTGGCAATGAAGGAAGTGGTGATTTACCAGATTTCTGTGAAATGGTTGCTTATTTACACCAGACAGTCCATGGTACAAACCGTTACACACAGAGTTATGTGACTGTGGCAGGAACTTTGATCTATTCACCTGGGACGTTCATAAAAGTTTTACACTACCTTCAACGATGTCTTAAGTCAAGTGCTGGTGTAACAAAAGATGATGAAGACAACGACCACACCTTGGTACCTATTGTGAGATACATACAGAAAGTCCTTAGTTCCTCACCAGCTGTCATTTACAATTACCTCTCATTAATTCAAGAGGCCCTGAAGTCAGCAGGAACACTTGAATTGCATTCAGTGGCACTAAATTGTCTGCTAGAACTTCTAGCATCTGCTCCAAGCAAGCTTGCTCCACAACTCAACCAGCAAGGAACATTGTGGATAAAGAACTTTATTTGGTCTCCCCAAGATCTCGTCCGACATTCTGCTTCCCGTGTCTTTGCCATTCTCGTTTGTCTCTCGGGTAAAGAAATTGTTCTCCAGGAAATCAGTCAACTCTTGGGAACCCTAGGAAGCTCATCGGAAGCTGTTCAACACGGCTCCATCATTTGTTGTGGTCATTTAATTGGTCAGTATCTAGCACAAAAAAGCATAAATGATTCTCAAGAAATGAAAGTTGAAGATTTGGAGGATTCAGGAATGCTTGATACCAAGATTGAGAAAGGAATCTCAGAAGCTTTTAAAGTGATTGTGAAATTCCTGGCAAGTCCTTCCAGTTTACTGGTGCATGCTGCTTGTGAAGCAGTGGGTGAAGTTAGTCGACAGTGTTGTATTCCATTGCCTAATGCACCTCCAACTCCATTGCCTGATGCTGCTTCTGCAACTGGTGATACTGATGACAAGGCAAGCAGAATCGATGACAATGAGGAATCTGTAGAAGCAAGTGTAGCAGCAGTAACAAAGCTTGATCTAGTTCATCAGTTAGCTGGAATAATGAACAATTCCAAAGAACCAAAACTCTGTGAAAAAGCAGCTTTAGCCTTAGGACTACTGTGTACTGGAGATAAACATTTCCCTTACTGCAAAGATGTCATTGAAAAACTACTTGACGCTTCAAAGAAAAGAGAAATAGATTTGCAGTTCACCGTTGGTGAAGCATTGTCTTGTGCTGGTGCGGGCAAGTTTTCAACAGCTTCTAAAAGCAAGTGGTATACAGGTAGTAGCCTCTCTGAAGAAAGTCCTGAAAGCAAGGAAATGATGAAATGGTTGTTGCTAACGGTTATTAGTGACTACATCAGCAGTGACGTAGCTCATGTGCGAAAGGCTGCATGTATTTGGCTTCTTGTGATGCTTAAACATGCTAGCAAACACACTGTGGTCCAAGAAATGATGAGAGAAATCCAACAAGCCTTTTCTGCTTTGTTATCAGAGAATGACGAGATAGTACAAGAAGTCTCTTCAAAAGGTCTTAGCTTGGTCTACGAGTCAGCTTCTGAAGAATTCAGAAAGAATATGGTTTCCTCCCTGGTCGGCACAATGCTATCTGACAAGAAACCAATTCAGAATATAACTGGGGACACCAAGCTTTTTGAAAAAGGAAGCTTGGGTAAAGCTCCAGGCGATGCTGGCCAATTGTCTACCTACAAAGAACTATGTTCTCTAGCCAGTGATATGAATCAACCTGAGTTGGTCTACAGATTTCTACATCTTGCAAATCATAACGCGTTATGGAATTCTAAGAAAGGTGCTGCGTTTGGATTTGCGTCCATTGGTGCTCAAGCTAAAAAGGAATTGGAGCCGCATCTGAAGATCTTAGTTCCAAAATTATACAGGTACAGTACATGTATATTCTACTCATTTATTTTATTATTCGTTTATTTTACAAGGCATACACCGTACTGCATAATTTTCAGAATCTGATACAAAACAAGACAAAATACAGAGCAAAATGAAAAGATGCCGAGAATAATTTTTAAAAATATTAGGGCACGAAATTTGCACCACCAACACTCGAGATGAGTGATTTTTCTATTTTGAAATATCTATTTCGAAGTTTTAAATATTTTCTTATATTTGTATAGGTACCAGTTTGATCCCAACAGCAAAGTCCGAGAAGCCATGTTAAGTATCTGGACGTCAATAGTCAAAGACCAACGTAAAGTTATTGATCAATACAGTCGAGAAATCTTAGTTGAATTACTGGCCAACCTTCATAATCCGACCTGGCGTGTCCGACAATCGTGTTGTATTGCTGTGAGTAATTTCCTCAATGGTCGATCACTCGATACTGTGATTGAACATCTTCCCCAGCTTTGGACAATGTGTCTTCGTGATATGGACGATATCAAAGAAAGCGTGAGGAAGGCGGCAGACGTAGCATGTAAAACCTTGCAGTCTGTGTCCATTCGTCTGTGTGATGTGAACCAAGGTATTAAACGTTGAATATAAATATACTGAATATAACTATAGTGAAAGAACGTAAATATACAGCAGTGAATAGAAACATATTTTACAATGTACTGCAGTGTGTCAGATTATTTTAGCGTTAGAGTAAAAATCATAAAAGGACAGTTTTTAAGTCACATTAAATATTATTTAATATTATTAATATTTATTTCAACATACATGTCCTGTTTACTTTCCCAAGTTTTCGGGGTTTTTTAACTTAGCAGCTTTTCTTCGTTATCAAGGTAAAGTTGGCCAAGAAGCAGTCCGTGTTATTCTTCCTGTATTGCTAGAACAAGGACTTGGTACTAAGGTAGACGACATCAGAAATCTTGTCCTTCAAACGATTGTCAAGATTAGTAAAAATGCTGGTAGTCTTCTGAAACCACACATCCCAATCCTTGTGGTTGCTCTCTTGGAAGCTTTGAGTAGTTTAGAACCACCAAAATTAAACTACCTCAGTCTTCATGCACAGAAAGATCCAGATCTACAAGAAAAACTGGAAGAAGCAAGGATTGCTTTCTCAAAGTCTTCGCCAATGATGGAGACAATAAATTTGTGTGTTCAACATATTGATGCAAGTGTCTTACCAGATTTCATCCCTCGTCTGACAGATCTCTTACGCAGTGGTCTTGGTTTAGGCACTAAAGCTGGCTCAGCTAGTC
Source organism: Paragorgia papillata (assembly GCA_035771165.1). NCBI lineage: Eukaryota > Metazoa > Cnidaria > Anthozoa > Scleralcyonacea > Coralliidae > Paragorgia > Paragorgia papillata. Next base: position 83,832 of record JAWNZC010000201.1, on the reverse strand, counting down.
TTGTTGTCTCTCTGGTTCAACAATGTGGACAAGACATACAACCTTATGCTGGGAAATTACTCAGTGCATTGTTGTCAGGAATGGGAGACCGAAGTCAGTCTGTTTGCAAGAAGTACGCTGATGCTATTGGTCATTTAGCAAGAGTTGCCAAAGATGCCAGTGTTGCAAAGCTGTTTGTGAAAATGAAATCCTGGTACCTCGAGAAGGAGAATGATGCTCGTCAAACTGCTTGTGGTTTGGTTTGTCACGCCATTGGAAGATCCTCCCCAGACGTTCTCTCACATCACGCTGCCGCTATTTTACCCCTGGCTTTTGTCGCAATGCACCGAAGGACTAACGAAGATGGTAAGAAATCATTATGGGAAGAACTCTGGTCTGAGAGCACTTTGGGTAATGCAAAAGGAATACAATTATACCTTGAAGAAATCATTTCTATTGCATCCTCAATGCTCAATGCTCAGTCCTGGGAAAGAAAAGTTGAAGCCGCCCTAAGTCTGCAAACTGTGGTCACTACACTGCATTCAGCTCTGCCACAGAAGCACTTGAATACCCTGGTCGGTGCCCTGGTCTCTAGTCTAGCTGGTCGTACGTGGGATGGTAAAGAAAGTATTGTATCTTGCTTAACTTCACTTTGCTCCAAGTGCCATGATTTACTGGATCAAAGCACAATCCAAGAAATAACAAGAGCCATTTTAAAAGAATGTCGGAAAGAAAAGCCTCTTTACAAAACCAATGCTATCAAGTGTCTTGGTCAACTGTTACAGAAAGACAAATGCCTTGAATTTGGGGAAGTGTTTGAGATTCTGAAGCCAATTGTGGATCCAGAAAGTGAAAAAGAAAGTTCAAATGATGACGAGCTGTCATCCAATACAAACCTCCTGATTAATGCTTTTGAATGCTTAGGATTGGCGTGGCCTGAAGCAAGAGAAAAACAAGTTGAATATCGCGATCAAATATTAAACATCTTGACAGCAGCATTAAGAAGTAATACATGGAAAATTCAACTTGCAGTTTTGGAATCACTGAAGCTCTTCATTGGGCGTATATCAACGAGCAAAGAATCCGTGGAGGAAGACTGTAATTTTATTCATAAAATGTTTTCAGTTGTCTTGCCTGAGATGTTTCCATTGTTGGGCAACGTAAGATATGCAGCAATAAGAATGAAAAGTTTAGATGTGGTGAAATGTGTAATGTCTCTCCTCCAAATTAATAAATCATGTAAAGTTACTGAGCAGCAGGCGAGTTTGATGAAAGAACTTTCACTAAAGCTCGCTATTGTGAGAAATGATAATAATGTAAATGTTAAGGATAAAGCCATAGAGCTTGACGCACTTGTGAAAACAGAAATGGTGAACTACGTAGATGAAGAACAATAACTTTTAACATATTTTAACATTATTTGTAATTCTTTGTGAACCATTCTATAACTCTTCCACTACAATGCGTAGTACAGAAGCTAGGAACCAGACCGTGTTTTTTAGGTCATGTGAAAGCGAATTATTTAAATCTCCCTCAATGAAATGATTCGACCCATGAGGGCGTGTTAGCATTAAACTTTTTGCTCATTTAACAATTGTTGACAGATTGACGTTTTCTGTATTTAGTTCATCTTAGCAGCTTTATAAAATGTTAGGGTTAATTATTATAATTATTCTTCAGCATTGTTTGTGTTGTTATTAAAATTAATTAGGAATGGAAATGGTTAACTAGAACCGGATATTTAAGTTTACATTTGTCAAAAAATTCTGAGAAAATTGTAAAAAATATTCACAGAGGAAGATTAAGTTTAAAACTCAATTGGTGAGTTCCGCGGACAAGCAATGACATGCATGGTAGATGGGAGAGTCAGCCTAATGTACTCTGACAACCAGTGGTCTGTACCAGCATCAGCCACTTATAGTCTGTGCCTAGAGCACACACAACCTTGTACCCAGGTTCGCAGGCTCCACTGCTTGGGGGATGGGGGTGGTGATGAGCCTGCCTCCTCTGCAGGCCCTTATTGCTTCGTGGACAGGTGGCAAGTAGAGATAAGACCCTGGGTACGAGGTTAGAGCATGGCTGGGGTAAGACTAAATCTTAAGGTTGGTTTTGGGCATACGTATCCCATAAATAAAACTACAAAAACAAAGAACCAGAGACTAGACTGTTTCCCATGTTTTATTGTGTGCTGAGAAATTCATTGCCTAACTATTTTGTGTTTTGTAGATTTAAAAAATTTATATTTACAGTATAGTGTAGTACAGTGTAGTGTACATTGGTACATGTAAGATTAGCTTTGTTAAATATCATTAATACATGTAATTAAATTAGCATGTCAATCATCATTTGCACAAAAATTATAGTATGCTGAGTTAGTTTATGGTAAGGTCATTCCTCCATCAATCACAAACTCTTGTGCTGTTGTAAAACTAGATTCATCAGATGCCAAATAAATTGCCAGCTTGGCAATTTCTTCAGGTGTACCAAATCGTCCCATTTTTTGCTGCTCCAAGAAATTATCTCTTGCCTTTTTAGGATCTGGTGTTGCTTCAAGCCGTGCACACAATGAAGGCGTCTCGATACGTGCTGGGCAAATACAATTACAACGAATCCCTTTAGAGATGAAATCAGCAGCAATAGCTTTGGTCAATCCACTTACTGCGCCTTTGGTTGCAGCATAAGCACATCTATTGACAACACCAAGAATATTAGAAGCAACAGAGCCAACATTTATAATGGATCCAGAACCTTGTGAGATCATCTTTGGAAGGAAATATTTACATGTCCAGAACATGCTTTTGATATTAACATTAAAACTCAGATCCCAGTCTTTCTCATCACAATCCAAAATTGTTCCATGATGTACCATTCCTTGATAATAACGGTAAGAATTAATGGTAACAATATGTAACTTCTGATATATGTTTATGCTCAAGTGCTCAACCCCCCTCCCCCATACAATTTCAGTCTGAGTGATTGAGCAATCCTGATCCTGGGCATGTAAACGCTTCAATCTGCGTTATCTAAACACATAGGCTGAAAGTACAATTAGAAACAATGTTAATTGTTAATTAGAATTAATGAAATTAACTAAATTCATCCAATATGGCGGAATTTTTTTGGATGAATAACAAAATGTGGCATTGCTCCAAAAATATCCTGATTTAAAATTTGAAAAAGACAGAGCAAATTGGTTTACCTGCGCAATTAAATAAGATGTCCAGTTTCTCAATATCCGCTGCAAGACTTTGAATGTCTTCTTTGTCCGTCACGTCCAATTTTCTGATTTCAATTCCAGGAATTGAACTCAGTTCAGCTAGCTTCTTTTCATTGATATCTGTTGCTATAACACGCGCGCCTTCTTTGGCAAATTCTATAGCAGTAGCACGACCTATGCCTTGAGCAGCGGCCGTCAGAACAGCTATCTTGCCCGCTAAACGGCCATGATGTGTTTCGGCGGAAGCCATGTTGATTCTGAAGGGAGATGGTCGGCACTTGTTTCCACGCCATTTTAGCAAAAAATATCATCAACAAATTTCGATACTTCCACCCCCCCCCCCCCCCCCCCCCACCACCACCACCACCAAAAACCTAATCGTAAACACAAAACTAACCCTGACCCTAAAAAAATTCTAATTTTAACTAAAAAAAAAGTGGAAAAGAAAGGAGAAAATGACGTCATGTCAGTTTGATAGATGGAAACAAGTACTTTCCAAGGTAGCCTGGTTCCCTGGCCCAATTTCAAAAGAAATAAGGGCCAGGTAACCACTAATCTCATTCTCGCGTCATCAGGGCTAAATCCACTTATGACGATTGCAGTTTTACTCATAGCCACTAAAAACGCGCGAAAATTTAACCAATAGGAAAGCAGAAGTCTTTAGTGGTTACCTGGCCCATATTCTTTGATTGGGCCAGGGTACCAGGCTATTTCCAAGGGAGATACCCTTTCGGAGGGTTGTTTGTCCGTAGGGAAGATTGTCCCTCCGGCACGTGGCAGGAGATTTAAATAAAGATGGCGGAAGAGAAATCAATAAATTCTACAACTGCGAAGAATTCAAGTGTTTTACAAACCTTGAAAGAAGACGGTGAGTTTTACACTTTCTCTAATTTATTTTGTTTTATATAATTGTGGTTTATGTACATTTAAATGAGATTTTTGGCCATTTTTATTTTGTTAGCTACCTTTGAAAGATTTCTTGACAATGATTTTGATCCGAAAGGCTACGCTAATAATGTAATTCAAAGTCGAGCAATCGGGGAATGTTTAGAAAAACTAGCAGATGGTGTGAGGTTATTGGATAAAGAATTGCATTCTCAGGTTAGCAGCAATAAATACGGTAAACCTGACCGTATGGCATAGTTTAAAGCCCCTGCATGGTCCGGGGGGGGGCGGTATTAAAGGTCAAATGGTCACATAAGGGAGGGAGGGAGGGAGGGTAAGGATAAGCACATGTTGTGTAAACACGCCCCGTTAGTGAATTAAGTTTGAATTTCTGGCACTATAGATGCAATAACTTTAGTTTGCTCCCTATTAGCCTGCTCGCAGCCCAAAATTTCTTCTCCCTATATACAGTATACTTGCTGGAGCATGAGCAAAGAGCCTGGGTATGAGAGGTTGTGATTAAAAGATTAATGCTATTCTTATTGGTCTTTTGGTTCTAGGTTGTAACCCGTCATGAAGATCTCTTACAGCAAGCCACAGGAATAGAGACACTTGAAGGTGAATTTTTTATTTAGTATTTTTTTTAATATTTTTTGGTGGTGGTGGTGGTGGTGGTGGTGGTGTCACTGGTGTTGTTGGTGGTGGTGGTGGTGATGGTGGTATTGATGATGGTGATGGGAGGGTGGCAGTGATGATGGTGGTATTGGTGATGATGGTGGTATTAGTGATGATGGTGGTGTTGGTGGTGATAATGGTATTGTTGGTGGTGATAATGGTAATGTTGGTGGTGATAATGGTAATGTTGGTGGTGATGATGGTGGTGTTGGTGGTGGTGTTATTAGTGATGATGGTAGTGATGGTGTTGGTGTTGTTGGTAGTGATGGTGGTATTGGTGATGTTGGTAGTGATGGTGGTGGTGTTGATGGTGGTATTGGTGATGATGGTAGTGGTGATGGTGGTAGTGTTGTTGGTGGTGTTTGAATGTTGTTTTTAATGGCTAACTTTTTTCATAAAATTTTATTTATATTTATATATAGGTGTTTTACAAATGATGCAGTCAAGAATTACTTCTCTTCAGCTTTCTATTGAAAGGTATGGATTCGATGTTAATGATTATAATTTATGTATATTGAAATGGTTTATTTTTTCAAAACCTTGTATATACATTATCATAATTATGATTTTTTTTTAATTATTACCTGACCAGGATCCATCAGCAAATCACAGAACCTTATGAAAAGATTAAAACTAGAACATCGCAACTACGAGGACTTCAGGTACCTTTTTGATTGTCATAGTAATTCAAATTTTTTATTTAATATATGTAATATGTTTGTTTTATATTTTCCAGACAACATGTGATCTGCTCAGGAGGGTAATTAGAATCAGTTATCTCACAAAACGTCTTGAAAGTCAGCTAAAGGGAGGCACAAAAGAAACCACGAAAGCAGCACAAAGTCTTAATGAATTAGGTAGAAAATCATAATAATTATAATAATTAGCAATAATAATATAATAATTAGCAATAATTCATATTATAATTAATACATAAATAATATTACAATGAATACATAATTAATATTATAATTATATATTTAATTATAATAATTATGATGATTATACTAAATCTATTATATAAAATAGAGTGTTTTATTGATTTTTCTGCCACTAATAAAAGTGATAATCTCACATGTGCAATTATTTATGATAATTGATGATTATCGCTGAATCAGCATTATAGTTTAATGCAATTTTTGCAAGGCAATAGGACAATTTTTTTTATACAGTATAATAAACAAAACAATACATGGATGCTTGGAAATATGAAATTTATTTCGAGTGTTGACCAGGATATCTCACAAGTGAGCGAAGCGAATGAGTGACATATCCTGGTCCACACTCGAAATAAATTTCATATTTACGCACATCCATGTATTATTTCTATATACTAATTATAATAATTATCATAATTATACCAATTATGATAATTTACTAATTATGATAATTATACTAATTTTAATAATTATACTAAATATCATAATTTATGATAATTATATTGATTATAATTTTAGGTTATCTGATGGAAGGTGTGGACTTATCAGGTATTGAGGTAATGGCCATCTCTGCATATAATCCTTGTATTAAAAATGAGATTCTGAGAATTTAAAATGGCTTCCTCTTTCTTAGGTTTTGGATAAAGATATTGACTGGATCAAAAATGCCAGAAAAGAAGTGACATCCCAAGCACAAAATATGTTAACTCAAGGCATGTCAACACAGGTTAGTTTAGCTCAATGCATTACTGTAATACATAAGTGAATTGGTCATCATAAGTTTTCACATGACACTTTTTTTTTCACCATGATTTCTGAATTATTTTTAGAATCAGACACAGGTGGCCACAGCTTTGCAAGTCTTTCATAATCTTGGCTCACTTCAAGAAACTGTTGAAACTTTAATCCATACTTTGAGAGAAGAATTGAAGGCTTCCATAGCAGATACATTGGATATTCAAAATTTAATGTATTCCCAGAGTAGTAAGTTGCTTTCATAAACCTTAAACTTTTTATAAATATAATGAAATACATTACATCCTAATATAAACTCTGTGGTATGAAAAAGATTAATTTTAGGTACAATTAATCAATTTCTCTTTTTTAATATTCCTCTTATTTCTGTTTTTAATGATATTTATTCTTAGACAGCACAGCCCCAGGTCGGGCAGCCATTCCAGTGCCAGGTAACACAGCTATGTGGAGAGCAGCATTGTGGACTGGGATGGAGAAACTAATGGATAAAATTTACAGCACATGTGGCCAGGTTAGAAACAACATTTATTATTATTATTATTACCATCATCACCACCACCTTCATCACCACCACCACCATCATCATCACCACCACCACCATCATCACCACCACTGCCATCACCACCACCACCACCATCACCATTACTATCATTGTCACCACCACCATCATCATTACCATCACCACCACCATTATTTTCATCATCATCATCACCACCATCACCATTACCATCAACACCATCACTACCACCATCAACACTATCACCACTACCATCAACACCATCACCACCATCATCAACACTATCACCACTACCATCAACACCATCACTACCACCATCAACACTATCACCACTACCATCAACACCATCACCACCATCATTAACACCACCATCATTAACACCACCATCATTAACACCACCATCACCACTACCATCACCATCAACACCATCACCACTACCATCAACCACCATCATCAACACCATCACTACCACCACCATCACCATCATCACCACCACCATCATCACCACTACCATTATCAGTAATGGTTATGTTTACTTTTTCAGGTCCATCATCTGCTAAAAGTTTTATCAAAAAAGAGAGATCCAGTTACTCATGTATGCTTTATGGAAGAAGTTCTTAAGGTACAATAATCATTTACGGTACATGTACGAGTTGTAACTTTTCAATAATATTTAGTACTTTTTGCAACTTTATTCTTAATATTTACTTTATTTTCCAGGACACCAAACACAGTGTTCTTTTGTCATTTTGGGGATCACTAACAAGTACCTTACGCGAGGAGTTTGCTGGCGCAGCTCAAAGTAAATGAAAACTAAATTAAAATATTGTACAATTTCCTCTGACTTTTGTTGTTTGGTTATTCCCTTTGGGACTGTGCTTGTCTATACCTTTGTGTTTGTGTTTGTTTAATGTCTGTGTTGGTGTTTGTGTTAGTGTCTGTTGGTGTTGGTATTTGTGTCAAAACCTCTATATAACATTTCAACGGTTTTATTGTGAAGTCACATACACATAGGGGAGCACGGGTGGCGTGTTAGCGCGCTGCCTCTCACCAAAAGTTAAGCCCGGTTAGACGGGGTTAGTACTTGGATGGGTGACCGCTTGGGAATGACCCCGTTGTTGAGCTGGAAACTAATGTGAGTAGAGTTGTAGTTGATCTCTCCTGTGCTTCGAGGGTTTTTCGCCGGGTTCTCCGGTTTTCCTCCGGGTTCTCCGGTTTTCCTCCCTCCGCAAAACCAACACTTACATCATGGTAGTCATGTTCAATTGGGGCATTTCGCTCTGTTTGACCACCAGTTGCTATAGGCAATAAAGTCATTAAACTAAACTAAACTAAACTATGCTGAAACACAAATGAAAAGTTATTCAATGATTTATTTTTTGAAAAGTTGAACTTTTGATTTACATATTATTACAGTTGTGCCACCGTCATTGTAATTACATGAAAATCTTTCCTTATTTCAGAGTCGCCATTTCTGAAACAGGCATTTGAAGGGGAGTATCCAAAGTTACTGCGTTTATACAATGAACTGTGGTCTCGTCTTCAACAGTTTGCAGTTACTGCAAGTCAGAGTAATGTTTATACTGGCGGAGTATCTGAGGTTGTCTATGGTATCTTTCATCAGTATCAAGAAACAGATACAAGGTACCGTATTTTCTGGACTGCAAGTCGCACCCATTGCATAAACAAGTTTTTCGGTAATTCTTAGGAAAAATCCTTAGATAAACCCCATTGTTATATAAACTGCATTTCTAAACTGGAATATGTCTTAACGTAGCGACTTCTAACGTAGCGTGTACTTTTTATAATGTGGTGTAACGTCTTATGACGTAGCGTAACGTCTTATGACTTAGTGTAACGTCTTT
>JAWNZC010000201.1:0-70000 GCA_035771165.1 Paragorgia papillata | reverse complement strand
GAAGGAAAACGTGGTAGGAGGAAGATTGAGGAAATTAGAAGGAGACTGAAGGAATTTCCATTCGTTCGTTGGTTCCCTCTTTCATTCCTCCCTCCCCCCCCCCCCCTCCCCCCATCTCAACATGTTTTAATTTTCTACTCGTCTCTGAATTTTTTCTTTACAGTGGTGCTTTAGAGGCCTACGTTGAATCAGTGCGTTCTAGAGGAGAGAAGGAGTTTGCCACCATCTATCCTATTTTACTGAAGGTCTTACGATCTGGAACAATATGAACGGTAAATTAATTTAAAATAAACAAAAATCACAGATGACTCCAGAAGTAGCGTACCATTGGCGCTGGTGAGTACATGAACAATAGATATTTAGCAGTAGACTTTGATGTATATATTAAATTATTTCTAGGAAATTATACAATAATGTACCTATCCTAACTCTGACAAAAACTGCATGGCTTCTATTATTCGTGGAAACCGATTGTTTATCTCACGAAACGTATGTACGGTCGTGGATTCCACACTGGGGAAGCCAGCCATTTCTTCAGTTACAGTTTTATTGATAAAAACAATATATAGTATTTAATCAGTTTTTATTTTGCGATAAGCTCCATGTATTTAATGTTTCTGTGCTGAACTTTCGTGCTGTGAACTCAGGACTTCATCAGAGTTCATTCATCACCATACAAAACGAAAAGACAATGTTTTTTTAAAATTATTGATAAATGTGGTTAAAGTTAACTGCAGATGTAGTTAGCCAGCGGTCTTCTCCTTCATAGTTCTTGGGGTGTCCCAAGTTCTTAAGAAGTCGAAGGGCGCGCACGAGTGTCACGCACGCTCTTGTGAGCACCTCGTCACAGCATTGCTGCTCGTTGGTCGCTCTTGCTTGCTGATTTGCTAGCATTGCTTTAAACGGTATTATTGCTACACAGCTTTGCAGCTGTGGATTGCTTGCTTGCAGCAGTTAATATCTAGTATGTTTGCAACGTTTTAGTAAGAGACCATGAACAACATCGTTTTTACAAGTTTAGTTTACGCGAGTTTTAAAACTTCGCACAGACAGCGCAGCACGCGATCCTATATACTCGTACGAGTCATCCTGATTAGCCCAACCAGCCCCTCTCAATGGCGTCATCTAGTCGTCTCTTTACTTTGAGATAAGTCGTGAATACATTATTGATCCTAAACAGCGTGTCATTCTTAGCACAATTGCACAAGTTTCGAGTTTCCTGCAGCACCGATCAAAATTAATCCATTGGTGAAGATTTATGATTCATTAAACAATACAGAAGATGCTACATGAGATTAACGTCAAGAATTTCTTAAGAAAATAATTACTTGAACTCAGAACGACTGGAGCACTTGAAAAGCTTTTACAGGCGGGAACACTTGTTGTGGATACTTTAATAATTAATACTACTGCTTCTATAGGTTCAAACTATTTACTTTATAACATCAGTCACACTACCACCAACAGTCTGTCTCAAGACTACACAACAAACATCTACTGATATTCCTGGGTTCAAACCATTTACTTTGTAACGTCAGTCACTACCACCACCAACATGCATGCAGTCTTTCTCAAGACTACACTAACCTAGATGATCAACTTCAAAAAACATCTATACTGATATTCCTGGGTTCAAACCATTTACTTTATAACGTCAGTCACTACCACCAACATGCATGCATGTATGCATGCAGTCTTTCTCAAGACTGAGTATACACTAACCTAGATGATCAGCTTCTACAAACATCTATACTGATATTCCTGGGTTCCTTTTTTAAAGTCATCTGAAGTGTTTGGCTTGGTAAGCCAAAGCCAGTTAGCTAGGAAAAGGTTTTGTATCGAGTCTATACGGTCAGTTTTCGGACATCTGAAAGTTTCAATGAAAAGAGTATCGATGGATTAAGGGATTTATTCCAGAAATCCCCCCCTCCATGAGTTCCGTCGACTAAATAATTAAATACATCTCAACCTTTTGTATTGTATGTATTTATAATGCTTACGTGTCTCGGTTGATTGCTGGGTGGACATTTTTAGATCGAAGAGATATTATTATATAGTGTGTATAGAATGATCTGGAGTTAATACAATGTAGTGATCATATCAAGCATGAACTATCATCTATTTTTTAAAACGTGTGGCAAGTCATGGAGGGGACCGGAGGTGAATTATAAAATAAAAAATGGCATTATAAAAGAGGCACTGTTAGCACCCCTGCCTCTTAAGCCCAATCGATTTGTTATAATCGTGCATGGTGATTGATTTATTATTCTACGTTTAATCCCAGTCGAATTGGGTTTACTTGGTACCCAGATGTGCGATCAAAAGTAGTAAGTAGAGTTGTTGGTTCTCTCCTCTGCCTCGAGGGTTTATCACCAAGTCAGTCTCCAATCTTCCTCCCTCCGCAAAATCAACACCATAGTTTCCCCAGTTAATTCTACGAACTAGTTTCATGGTGAAGGCCATTGGGTTATATATATATATAAGCAACACGAAGAACTTGTCTTTAAAACATCTTTATTACAACGTTTTGGGGCACTGCTCCTTCTTCAGGTACAACAATATGAGGAGCATGCACTAGATTATATAAGTTTTGACATACATAAATTAAAATATTTAAATATTATAATAATAACAAGAAACAATAAAGTTACTTAAAAAAATCCCGTTGATTGAGTCCTCTAGGAATAAAAGAGTTCAATTTGTATATGTCCAAAATCCTTCACGTGCAGTTGGGTCATTAACGTTAGTGTATATATATATATATATATACAGATATATACAGATATTTGAGGTTGCCACTAAAGACCAAGGACAGAGAAATATTATGGTGCTATATAATTGGCAAAACCATTAACTATCTTTCATTTAGATTACACTTCACATTTCTGTCAGTATTTATATATACCCCCTTCAAATAGTCAAGTGGGGGGTCTACCTCAGACATAATTAAAAAATATCGATTGTATTCATATAATATATAGTGTCTGGTATTCAGTTTGTACTTTAATCAAGTGCTGGTCTATTATAACAAGATTTAGAGAGAAGAGAGAAGAAGAGAATATCGATCGATTCTAAAATATATTACTCCATAGAATTTAGTCTGATGATCAAATGAATCAATTATTTTATTTAATTCGTCTGATCGGAAACATAACGCTAATCCTAGCCGTAATCTCAGCTTTAATCTCTAAATCCACCCCGTCAAAATATATATTTACTCGAAATTTCCATTTCCAAAAGTTAATACCCTAAAAGCCGTCACTGCCGTAACTTTAAGATACAAACAGTGAAATAAAAAGTAGTGCGCTGCGTAGGCAGTGTTGAAATACAGATCGAAATATATAAGTAAGGTTTGAGAATTGAGACTGCTGAAATTATTGAACGAGGATTTCTACTTCGAGCGAAGGGCCTGATGGATAATTATGATCATGTCTCATTTTACCACATTAAAATCCTTTTCTGGTTTATCGTGTGTCGTTCGGTTTAACAATAACACTCCTATATAGTGAAAAATAAAAGTAGCGTGCTGCGTAGGCAGTGTTGAAACAACAATCGAAATAGAGTAAGGTAAGGTAAGGGCCTTTGCTCGAAACGTTAGACTAGAATAATGGAATAGAACAGAACTTTATTTCACGAGGGAAAAGACGTATTAACCAAAAAGGTTATCTAACATATACGGCCCTCAACAATAATTACAAAATGATATATACTAAACAGAATACACTATATATATATATTTATATATTTATATATATAAATTCATAAATTCATTCAGATTCTTCCAAGCTACACTGATGAGCTGTTGTACAGCGAAATACCGTGTCTGTAGATTGAACTATATATATATATATATATATATATATATATATATATATATATATATATATATATATATATATATATATATATATATATATATACACAGGGGGAAATGTTGAGTAGACTATATACTTAAAATCTTGTGAGTCGTAGATACTTAATACAAGTAAGTTTATCAAGAAAGTAATAACGGAGTTTGTTTTTAGTGGTAGTTATTCTTAATATTGTAGGAGCATCAGTAGTACTTGCTGATGGCATGGCGAGTTGCTTACATTTATTGTCTAATGAGTTAAAGAGAATCGAAGCACTGTAGAGAAATGTATACGCTTACCAAAGTCCGAGAACGTGGGTAAGGCAGCTTAAGATCATATAAACAGGCTCTAGACTGACTCCTCCGTTCTCTGTTTCGGCAGTATATCAAACCTTACTACACTCCTATATAGCAAGTTGCCAATATATTATATAAGCTGTTTCCCACGGCACAAGAGAAAAACAGGAACCGCGATGGAAAAACTCAAAATATTTTGGCAACTTGAGAAGAAGTTCTGAAACTATAGTTCATATTGATAACGGTGTGATTTTAAATTAGGAAATGTTTTAATAGTTTCTTCTTCTTATATTTATACTATATGCATAGTTCACTCCATATTTGGAAGTAGTTATGTGTTATCTTAGTACAGTTTGTTTTTCTTTCAAAAATTGACATAAAATATTCTTTTTCTTTCTCTAAAATATTGGTTCGGCATTCCATGAGCACTATTCTACCGTCAAATATTCCTGGCACACATTTCTTCCAATTTCTTTTCATGAAGGAAGTCCTTGATTGACGCGTGTCCGGATTTCATAGCCTTATAGGCGTCGATAGCTGCTTATTCCGGCATAGGTGACATAAGAAGTTTGTTTTCGTAATGAAACGGGACGTTACACTGAGAAGTATTTTAGCCGTTCTTTTTTAGCCGAGTATAAATCGTAAGACATTGGTACAAGGTTGAGCTCTTCATCAGCGAGGAAATAAGGGCCTAGGTAGGTTGTGTATAATGGGACATTTGTCGTCTTTTTTGGCCCTTTCACTTCCCATTTTCACTTCCCATTTTCACATTACGATTTGATATCATAGTTAGAAACGTCAGTATTTCGTTCTCTAAAATCTCTGCAGTTCTGCCTACGCAGCATTCTACTTTTATATTTGTTCATGATAATGATTTACGCTGATGAAACTAGACCTTTACTGCCGTAAACATCAGTATTTCATTCTCTAAAATCTCTGCAGTTCTGCCTACGCAGCACCGCTCTAATTTTATATATTTGTTCATATTTACTCTGATGAAACTAGACTTTTGCTGTAAACATCAGTATGTCATTCTCTAAAATCTCAGCAGTTCACTAGTCTACCTTTAAAATTTTCTATACATCCTACTCACTCCCTACGCCTTTGGCTGGGATTGCTGGCAAGGTTAACTCTGGTTGGGTATAGGAATTGTAACGATTTAATAAGCTACTATAGCAAGCAATTTCAGAGTTTGCTGCGAACATAATTTGACGCGAGGCTACGATTGTAAATTTTCGAGATCGGGCAAGCACCCCTCTAAGTCTTTAAATAAAACTATAGCACTGAGTATATGATCTCTCTCGTGATCTATGATATTTTCGAGAATTGGTACATTTATATATTATTGTATAGAATACACGGTGAACTATATGACTTCTACTTCTAGTGTAGGTATATAAGGGAAGGTTGTATTAAAACATAAAAGCTGGTTCCTGCCCCAGATCGTCTGGGATTGTTACGACACGCGTGAACATATAACGTCCCAGACAGTCGCCGATCTGCTCGGAAGCATCACAAGAATCGGAATCATTTCTATTTGGAAAATGCATCTCAGACGGTCGCCGACGATCTGGAATTCTTACGACTAGTTACGACATGTGTGAGCACTAAAGAACACTGAAAGCACTCGTCTGGGACGATCGGGACAGGAAAAATCCCCCGGTTCTTACGACAAGTCACGACAAGTGTGAATGTGGCTGTCGTAAGATTCTTACGATTCATTACGAGAAAATGAGAACTAGGCTGAAGGCTTATGTTGGGTATTAGCTTCACCTAAGACTTTGATTGATTTTTAACGAGTAACGTTAAGCCGTGCGTTAAGGTAGTGTCTATAGAATTGCTTTATAAGTGTTTAGGAAGAAGCGCTAAAACAACTTGAATTGATTAGAACTACGAGTTCCCATTGACAACATTTAAACTACTCTGCATCACTATCCTGGCAGCTTTCGTAAATGGTATAAACCTCTTTTGAGTGATTTTTGGCGATGAGAAACGGTTATTGAGATTTGACGGTATACAGGCATACAGCATTTTGTACAACTATTTATGGACTTTATGATAAGCAGACGGAATGTCGAGGAACATTATTAGAACTCCTGGTGTGTAAGTGCCGTCACTTGAGTGGCTCTGTAAGCTTTCTTTCACTGCTTCTTGGCCCAGCCTTATCCTCCTTGGCCCTCTTTCGGTCCGTCTGACAAAGATAAGAACACCTTGCATTGACTCCCGGTGCTTATCGTGGGAAAATAGAGTTTGAACAAATTGGCTTGCGCCTCTATTGTTATGATGATAGCAAAGGATTACAAGAGGCGTGCTGATTAAGTAAATAAAATCCTTTCAAGGAATATTAATGTTATATATAAAACTATTAAGTCACCAGATTTCACCATGTGCGTGTGTTTGGTTTTGCTTTCACGATTTACTCGGATCAAACGCTTTGGTTTGCTTCAAAACATTCTTACCCAGATGTTCGTGTTTTCTTTCTAAATCCTAAAAATTCTCCAAGGATGTCTAAAAAAAATCCCGACAGCTCGATCATCACCTTTAAGATTTTCCATACATCTTTAAGTCATGAGTTGCCTACGGCTATAGTCGCTTCCATATTGCTTCAAGATGTATCAAGATGTACTCTGATGAAGGACTTAATCTTCTCAGTTCGAAACGTCTGGATTTCGGTGTCTGAAATATCCGAAGTTCATCGTTTATAAGATTTTCTATACATCGTAACACATTGACAGCACTCTATAGGTTGACTTGTTTATATTACTCCAATATTGTTATTTTGATAAAGGACTCTGGCTCAAAACGTCAGTATTTCGTTCTCTTTTCTATACATCGACATAAACACACTCCCTTATAGTCTTCCTACGCAGCATCCTACTTTTATATTACTTCATGATTTACTTTGATGAAAGACTTAGGATTGAAACGTCAGTATTCTGTGACCGTCAGTCTAAAATCTCGCCAGTTCATTACCTTTAAGATTTTCTGTACATCGTAATACTAACACATTGTCAGCACTCTGCTTTTATATGCATGAAATGTTATCAATTAATGTATCGTTGGCGAAGAAACCAAGGAGTAGGGAGAACCAAAATATAAATAAATAATAAACAATACATTATATTTCAGCTTTTCTGTATGTTATTCGGAACCCCAGATGGTGGGCTAAGACCCTCTATACACGATTGAGCTACTAAGATCGACTTAGTAAGGTTACAAGCACTGTGCGAGGCAACGAAACATTAGATTCCGAACACAAGAATATTTCAACCTCTTTCTCATGGCTCTGCTTCGGGTATTTAGCTGGATTTAATCATGCGATACTGGCCTGTATCATCAATTCATGGAAGGGGTATATGCATGCAGGCACATTGGTCTACATTGTAATGGCCAGTGAGACGGAGTGATGCTGAAGTGATAAACCATGCAAGGTTACGAATGAATCGTGGTTCAATTCATTAGGTTATTCTCTCAATGATAACTTTCATGTGATAGTAATTTCCAAATGATGGTATGAAATATCTCAGTAGCTGAATGTCTGAAGCGACAGCTCTCAAGTTACGGTTTGATCGTAATCTTTAGCTGAGAAATATTTTCAGACGATTTAATGTTGACAGAACCCCGCCGTTGGTGTGTGATAACTCAGTCCAACCTCACACAAGACACTCAGACTTTAATATTAAGGTGCGATTGTTTTACGAAGGGCCTTCGCTCGAAACGTTTATTTATGAATTAGATTCCTACGTTCTCTGTTTCGGCTGTATATCTAACCTTACTATATTTCGATTGTGATTGTTTTACGTTGACTACACGAGATCTTCTCGCTGCAACCTGACACGAGCATATGCAGTATTCTGATTCTATTCCTTAACTCATTCCTGTAATCCTGTCCGACGTGAATAAAATCGTCTTGCGTTAGCCGGAATAAAATATTAAAGATCGATTCGGACAGGAAAGAGTTAATCATCGTCAAACGATATCTCGCGTTGTTAAATGTGGTAAAGACGGCACACCATTCGGCCATCAGTAGAGTTGATAGCTCAGTAAACAGAGCCGTGAACCGTATCTGAAATTTGTGCGAGTTCAAAACCATTTTTCAGTTGACTAAGAAACTATTGTGAATGATGATTCATATTGCCAATTCAGTCATGTAAATGGATTAATTAGAATTTGACGAGGAATATTGCAGTCGTCTTTGAGTTTTTAAAAGCACTCAAGCACGCAGTCGACTCACTTTAGTATAATATTTTCTAAAGAATGCCCCCTTCTTTTAGTTCCCTTGTAAGGAACAAAGACAAAACGTGACAGGTTTGATGATCCCGGTGTCAACGTCGTTCAACGTTTTCCTTTTTAATTGTATTCGTAGTGATTATCCAGATAAAGCTAAAAAGCGAGAGCTTTAGAGGGTCTCAATTGTTATTGCCAAATCAAATAGACAAGTGACCAATGAGCGTCGCGTGGTCTCACGCTCGTCACAATAGCTTGTCAATGCCGCAGTTGTTTGACTTCTTACGGGCGCGCGACATTTAGATGGCTTAGCCAATCAGCGTCGAGCAGTCCCACGGTCACAGTCATTTAAATTCATCTCATTGTCTGTTTTGTATAAAAGACTCACAAGTAGACAATTAGGTGGTAAATATTTGCGTATGATAAGGCCTGATGGCAAGATTTTCCCACGATTAGGTCACACGTAAATAGATAAGTGTTTGTTGAATTCAAGTCACAAAGGCAAACCTTGATTGACGCTCGACCAATTCGCTTGCTCTCGTCCAAGCTGCTGCACGAAAACTACGAAATCTTTTAACTGAAGCTATGGGTTTGGAAAATCTGAGAAATGATGGTGAATTGAAATCACCTGAACGACGAAAGGTGAGTTAAAGTATTCCTTGATTATTAAAAATATAGAAATGTGAGAAATTTTGGCTAGAACTCGCGGCGTGTGTGACCGCGAATTCTATTAAAATTGTGTATTTCCTTGTATTTCCTTTAGGCTAAAAAACCACTTATTGAGAAGCAACGACGGAGAAGAATTAACGAAAGTTTAAATGAATTAAAGGTTCTTGTTCTGCAAGCTCTCAACAAAGATGTAAGTTCCTCAGTATTAAGTTAAATTTTCATGTTGTGGGCCAGTATTTAGCAGTAACCCTTATACCCGCTGTTGCGCTTTCGTTTAGTTCAACCAGTTTACACTATAGTTTTCACGATTTATTTATAATTCTTTCGGAAGTTACTTTCTATTTACCATTAGATCTTTATTTTCTGACTTGCGATGTTGAAATTACTTTATTAATATTCTAAATATACTTGATCTGTTCTTTATCAACCAGAGGCTTCTCCTTCCCATAACTAAACAGCTCAGCTTGATCGGGCACTTTGATCGCTCCAGGGTAGCTGGCAATGGCTGGGAATCTTTACAAACCTTAAAGAGTCGTATTGTTGAAATGTTTGCTGAAAGAAAAGCCTTAAAGATTTTAGATATACCACTGTAGAACTGCTGCTTTAGATCGCATTAAAGATTTTTAATTTATTCTCAATTTAAAATTACGTTCTCTTTGATGAAGTGCAGAAGCTCACTTAACAAACGATTATCCCACTCTTGCCTGAGCTGCACAAAAACACCCCTTGGCCCCCTTTTTTGTTGTACTCTGTGTAACACCAGATGATTTTACTCTGTCTAACACCAGACTATTTCACTCTGTCTAAAGCCGGTTTTCCACCAGGCGACTTTTTTCGCGCGAAGCGACTTTGTCTTTTGGCATGAGCTCTGAGCTGGAACTAATCAAAAATCCAAAAAAATCGCCTAGTGGAAAACCGCCTTAACACCAGACTGTTTTACTCTGTCTAACACCAGATGATTTTACTCTGATAACGCAGGATGATTTTACTCTGACACCAGATGATTTTACTCTGTATAACGCCAGATGATTTTACTCTAACACAGATTATTTTACTTGTCGTAAGGAGAACTTCTAGACAGCCTGTAGACAGTAATGGATTACGTCGTTCAGATTCTATTAATCAAACCAACGGGAAGTCCACCCTTTAGAAGTTCACATTTTGTAGTCAAAATAAAATGAGGTTTACGTTGTGGAAAACCTAGAAATGTGTTAACCATAAATGTTTGATGCTTCTTATTTTGTTGTTTGTGTATCTAAAAAGGTTGGTTATTTTTTTGTTGCTGTTACTTATAGACGATTTATTTTTATTTTTCAGCCTTCCCTTTATTCCAAAATGGAAAAAGCAGACATTCTCGATTTGACTGTGAATTATTTAAAATCAGTTCAGTGCGAACAAGGCTATCTTCGAGATGCTACGTCATTGGCAAAATATCGTGCCGGGTATAACGACTGTGCCGGAGAAATGACCCGGTACTTGATGACTGAAAATGGATTGGATTACCACAGCCGAGCTAAACTGCTCTCTCAAGTGGCTTCTTATTGCCAGAACGCTAACCTACGTACAACCGCTGACATGGCCACTCGACCAGCACTGCAGCCTCCACTTTTCATACGACCTGTTGCCACTCAAATTACCCCCTCCACCTCAGCATGTCCTTCGTTATCCACTTCTATCCCTATCTTTCCCGCCAACTACGCTCCCATTGATAGCAAACGGCAACCAAGATTTTCTTCACCGCCAGCTTCTTCGGGGACTGGTAACCAAATGACTCCGATGAATGCGAACTATTATCGATTCTTAATGACGTCATCACCATTAGGAAATGTCGGTCCTAATACGACGGCCGTTTGGAGACCCTGGTAACCAGTTCAATGTATCCATATATGATGACGTTTGACGCGTGTTGTTTGTAAATTAGAAATTTCTGTAAATTATTTCCTAATGCATTTAATGTCTTCAGTGTTATTTGTACATTGTAAAGCTAACAAGAACAATTTTGTTATTAATTTGTAAATATTTCATTGTAAAAGACTAGAGCTATTGTAAGTAGTATTTTCATAGAGAAGAATCTAGATAATTAAATATTGAAATATGGCAGTGCTTGAATTTCATCTTTAAGTCTCTATGGTTATGCACTGCGCGTTTGCGAGGAAATGATGTTGAAGTAAAGTGATATGCATTAATCTGAATAACATCACTCGTCAATTCGACACGTGCGTTTTTAAAATAAACTATCTCGATTAGAATTACAATTCAAATGCCAAACCACCGTTTATAATAAGTTTGTAAAAAAGTAGAGTGCTGTGTAGGCGGTAAACTGCTAGTGCGGAAAATAGTTTTGATAACGAAACACTGACGTTTCAAGCGGAGCCCTTCATCAGAGTAATCCCATTATTAGGTTTTTCTACCCACGATATTACCTGCAAAAAGTTGATTAAATCATCTTGCCCAGTATCTGTCAAAGATTTTAAAATTTATGTACATATATACAAAAGGAAAATATTTCCTTATTTTTTTACATATTTTGCTTAACTCATTCCTGTCCGAGGGCTTCCCCAGAGGTGAATAAAATCGTCTAAAATCGGACAGGAAAGAGTTAAACGATACACTGCAAAAATGTTTGAGTAGATCTAACTTAAAGTACCGTATGAATAGCAAGTTCTATATATAACTTGAGTGATATCTGCCGGTCATTCACCGGGCAAAGATTGAAGCCAAACATGGCGGACATGTAGGCCTGAAGTACGTATAGTTCCAGTCTCCTACGCGGTCTTACCAAATCAGACTTGACCAGACTGTAGAAGACTGGAACTATACGTACTTCAGGCCTACATGCCAGCACGTTGTTCGCCACAAAGATATTACTCTAGTTATATATAGAGAGCTCATTGGTTAAACCAAGTCACACAGTGCAAGTAAAATTAAAAAAATAGATTTACTCCAAAATCTGAGTTCTAGGTGTTCAAAACAACTCTTTATTTTAAAGTTAAAATATAGTGAATTCATTACTCAGTTATTTAACTTTTTGTCTCGAACTAGAATAGTATTTACATAATAATTGTAAAAAAATCATTAAATAGGAACAAATTAAAGTGGAGTTAGTTTTATAGTTTTGTTGTTCCAAGGCTCCGACTAGAGTGTCCATGGTCGCCATATTGGATTAAGTGAAGATAATTGCAGTTTTGAAGAAGTGTCGTATGATACCTGATAAGACGTGTTTACTCGAGTGATGACATTTCTTCTGTTACATTTTCTGAATGATCTGATTGGATGGTTTAACAATGGTTTGAGTTCAGCACGAGGTTGATCTAAACCAGTGGTCGACATGTTTTCATCTCTAGCAAGGTCTGTCCGCAATGTTGTCGTTAAGAAGCTTTTTGTTCTTATTGGGGTGACTTCAAGTTCTCTCTTCGTTTCCACTCCAGACTGTGTTGTGTTTTCACTGAGCTGTGCAAGAGGTCTTCTTTGTTGTGTTCGTTCGTTGTTGTCTCTTTCCAAACATGAAGTATCGTTTTCTGTGTTGTCTTTTCCTTCCAAGCACCGTATTGCCAGCTCCAAAATATCAGCCTTCTCCATCGGTGGATAAAACCCGACCTACAAAATAAGAAGATGAATATATTAATCTGGTTTAGAAGAAATTACATAAATTCAGCAAACTTACAATGAACTAGAATGAAGCTCAGACCATTACTATAAAACTTTTCAATATTCAAGACCATCACTAGAACTATGTAATGAACTAGAATGAAGCTTAGATATACACGATAAATCTTTTCAATAATCAAGACCATCACTAGAGCTATGTAATGAACTAGAATGAAGCTTAGATATACACGATAAATCTTTTCAATAATCAAGACCATCACTAGAGCTATGTAATGAACTAGAATGAAGCTTAGATATACACGATAAATCTTTTCAGTAATCAAGACCATCACTAGCTCTATGAACTAGAGTGAAGCTCAGATCTGCTACAAAGCTTTTAATTTTATATAGAGAGAATGCGAGTGTTGAGTTGCCTTGAATATGTTTTTTAGATAATTTTTTCTTAGTACTTGATGCTTCTCAAGTGGTCACCAGTTAGACATTTGAGTGTCCATTCATTCGTTTATTTTTAAACCTCGTTATGTTTTTCGCGCCTAAATTGTCACCACGTGGCACGTGGCATATGTCATGCATGCACTGCTGGCATTTCCTCACAAAACTTTGGTTTTCCTAAGATGTTTTATTCTAATGACTTTCAAAGTTCTGTGGCCGTTGGTGATGTGTTTTGTGTGTAGTGGATTTTAAGTTTGGTTTGGATACGAAATTTTAAATTGGATACTTACATCGATCAGGAATGGACCCCAGGTGACGGAGGAAGACACGTGTGCTAAACACTGTGCTACTATGCAACAATCTCCTTATAATACAATGCCGACACAGCATTCTATAAGATTTCAATTAGAATATCTTCCATCAGATAACTTACATCATTTCCAAGGTGTTTCATGACTATAATTTTTAATTTCTCCAGTCTGTCGTTAATACGTTGTCTTCGAATACGTTCTAATTGACATTTCTTTGCCTAAAAAAACCAACAGATATATAATGTTAAGACAGAAATAATGTTATTCTGTAGACAGTTGTGTTCTAACGCAGTATAGAGTATCGATGGTATAGTTTATGAGACTCACAATGTTGATGGAATAGAGCTGAGATTTCACTTGTAATTTCGGTAGTAACATTTTTATTATTTGATGTCCAAATTTTTTATGATAGTTTTAATTTTGGTATTATTAACCCATTCATGCTAGCTTGAGCCTAACATAAACGGTCCCTGTAATTTTTTTTTACTCTGTCTAATGCCAGACGATTGTACTCGTCAAGGGGGGACCCTCATGCAGTCATCCTAGGCAGCAATGAGTTAATATCATAACAGTAACACTTGTACTGCATACGGTGAACCTATCTTTCAATATAATGAAATACTGAATGTGCTATGATTAGACTGGTCATTAGAACGTTCCAGGTTCGAACCCTGTCTGGGGCTCAGAAATCTTTTCTGAGTAATTGAGCTTGACGCCAACGTCCACCAAACTGAATCTTAAGCTTCGTGAACTTGGAGTCACTTTAAATATTCCTTAGATTCTAATGTTACTTAAACTCTGATATGCAGTTATAATGCGAAGGTCTAGCCATTGCATGCTTATATATTCCAAGAGTGTAAAAAGTAGAGTGATGTGTAGGCAGTGTTTTAGATAGAGCAAAGTGAAATGGTGGTAAACTACGGAGAATGTAGTTTTAATAACGAAATACTGACGTTTCGAACGGAGCCTTTCTTCAGAGTAAAATGTGAATATATTCCGAGAGCCTGGAGCTGAGCGCAATTTTAGGTAACCTGACTAGAGCAACGGTTGTATCACGTCACTGTATGATCGTCAGTTTCAGAATTCGATCCTGTCAAAAGTACAACATTTTTCAAAATATCTTTCACAGATTCTCCGGTTCTTCTTTTGCTGGAAACGTTGCGATTTTATTTTTCCAGTTCAGAATGAGTCAACAGATATTTTTTTACATTTTTATCTAAATACCAATGAGTGAACCACATACTTTAATAATATCATATCCTGTATAACGTTTTCTATGTGTTCAACTTCAAAGCTTTGCCGTGGTCTAAAATCTTGTACAAAAACATCTTATAATAAGTTCTAGGCTTACCTTTATTTGTTTAGTTCCACCAAGTTGACTATGCATTGGTTTGCGACTCAAACGTAATGCCATGATGTTATTCGTAATCAAAATAGTTCACTGACTGTTCTCTCTCTTGCTTCTTCGCAGTCTTCTCTGCACCTGTTCACGATTGATATGAAGTGGCCTAATGTTTTGTGGTTGTTATTATGTCATATTTATAATAGGTCTTGATTGTTCAGTCTATTGTCTTCACACATGGTCTCTATTTAGCTCTTGAGTCAGCACGCGTGCATCCACACGGAAGAATTTTAAGTAAGATTAACAAAATTGACCTTTAGAACCACGTCTCGCTCAACCTTTAATAGTTTCTGTTTGGCAATCTCGCTTATTACCTAATGTCATCTTATTGGGTGAATTTCTTGTTAAATTTGGTTTAGTGTGTCAATGTGGCTCAACAATTTTTGAATTTTATGAAGAGAGCACGTTTTTTGAATCTAGCGCTCTCGTTAACATTCCATGCGGTGCTATTCAAACTGAAACAATAGCAAATTATGGCATTGTGTTTTTAAAATATTGGCGGGAAACTTACACGAGCGTATCGTCTATTGGCAAATGTCAGAACAAAACCAAATTGTCATCGGACATAGTGTCCGTGCAAATAAAATATATTGTCTGATCAAGAAATTCGGCTTTATGTTGTTGAAAGAGAAACTTCTCTTTTTGAGAGAAAAATACCGATTTCCTTTCGTAATTCTATCGTAGATTGAGCATGTTTGAATTTTAAATCTTCCGTAACTGAATCGGTCTTCTGAGAGAAACTGATAGTAATTACTCTGGTACCAAGGAGTTGATTAAAACAATGTCTAACGCGCGCGACGCTAAACAGACGAGTCAGACGACCGCCACGGAAACCGGCTTTATATCATGAACTCAGAACTGTATTCTGAAGAATTATATGTCCGACAAAATGTAGTGATAATGGTTTTATGTCCGAACAAATTTTTGTAATGACTGACCAAAATTGGAAATGGATCAGACACATGTCCTATCAAGAAAAAATATTTATTTGCAGCCCTGTATCTATAGACAAGCACAAATGTCCTGTCTAGCTAGAACATTGAAATAAAAATTGAAAATATTAAAAGACATGGTGTATTGTTGAGATATCTTCATTAGTAATATATATTTATTGCTAATATATAATGATCAAAGCTTCTCCATGCACTTATGCCAAACACTGTAGTTTCATTGCTATATTGGTCAAGTTTTGGTTATGTCTTGATCTTATTAAGTGCAGTCATATCTTGAAATAGTCTGCATGACTAAACTCTTGCTGCTATATTGGACACAGTTTCCTTATACCATAATTTTATAAGCCTAGCATTGTATATATAGTTCCAGTTCTATATTT
This sequence comes from Paragorgia papillata, assembly GCA_035771165.1. NCBI lineage: Eukaryota > Metazoa > Cnidaria > Anthozoa > Scleralcyonacea > Coralliidae > Paragorgia > Paragorgia papillata. Next base: position 53,870 of record JAWNZC010000201.1, on the reverse strand, counting down.
AAGTTACAAATTTATTAACCCATGCAGTGGTATATATACCAGTAATTTATTTAAATAACCTGACGTGAAGTCTCACTGCTATATTGGACAAAGTTTCCTTATACCATATATAAGCTTAGCATTGTATATAGTCCCAGTGTTATAACCTTATTTCGCCATATATTAACACAGTGGTATATATAGTCATTCCTTTAAATAACCTAACGACATGAAGTCTAATAAAGTATTGCTAATTCACCCAACTCCTAAGGCAACATATATTCTTCCCAAATATAAGCCAAGCAACTTCATTTATATATATATATATATATATAATATATATAACAGGTTGAATCCTAAAATGTAGTCGTTGCTACTCTGAGTTTCACTGTATCAATCACATACAGTCGCCTGAAGATCGTCTCAAGACGTGAGGCGTGAAACTCAGAGTAGCAACGACTACATTTTAGGATTCAACCTGTTATTTCGCTCTACCAAACACCTGGTATTGAGCACTCCTCAATCTACTACAAACATAACACATTGGTAAAATATAATATATATATGTATATATGATATAATTTAAAGTCACTATTTTTATCTATATATTAGATAAATCCTGTGATCATGAGCTAAGCTATGTAAAAAGTAGAGTGCTGTGTAGGAAGTGTTTTAGATAGAGTAAAGTGAAAATGTAGTATTAATAATCTGCCGAGATTAATAGTTTGGATAATAAAATACTGACGTTTCGAGCAGAGCCCTTTCTCACTCTCTAAGCAATGTACATATAATATTTCTATTTATTGATCATAGTTTTTTTCTAATTTACTATATACTACTTTAAAGAAGCAATATAGTTCAGCACTGTCAGTCTGTCACACTGACACTGTACTAGTTACATCTTTTAATAGACCTGATATGAATGATATCACTTCACATGGCTACATTGTAATCAAAGACAGACAATAAGATTTGTTTTTAAAGCCCTAATCAAACGAGAACGCAAGTCATCGCAAGTTGGCAGTCAGAATTTCTGTGGCGGTCGTTTGAACACCCAAATTAACCAAATAAAGGTTTCATGAGTGTTTTAAACAAGTTTTAACTTTGTCACGGTACATGATATTTTCGGCAAACTATTCAGAGCGGCTGGCTGAGATAGCGTGACTGCCAACTTGCGATGACTTGCGTTCTCGTTTGATTAGGGCTTAAGACTTATTTTAGTTCTGACGTAGCCTGCTTTGATCATTGCCCATATATAACTATAATCTAAAACAGTTGCAACATATCGCCACATTGGTTAAAGCAACTTCAGAGTTAAAGCTCCTGTATTTAAATTCTATTAGCCGTTGATCAGTTATGTTCAAACTACAAAGTAATTTTATTAAAACAGTAATCATATCTTACTCGTTAAGAAAAAATGGCTCCCATGGGCATTGTTATATATACTGTAAATGACTTATAATGCTAGATCAATATACCATAATGGCATAATAGTAATTATTTTATATTATTAGACTATATACACTGGCTTCTATAATCTAGCTAAGAATAAGTTTGTTAGGTTAGAGTGGTCTAATCTTTGTGTAGTCTATAGACTACTATAGACGAGTCTTGGTCAACGAAAATAGTTTTATATTATGGTACTGAACTTGTAATATGAATAATTTGGTCTTGCGTAGAAAGCGTAATATTTTCGAATAAATTACATATAGTTGATTAAATTTCTGTTTGTTTTGCCGGCGAATTGACTTTGCTATGTTTTGGTGTTTTTGTGTCCTTTGTTTCAAGCACGACGTGTGTAAAAGAAGCGAAAACAAAACTGAGATCGGATTCATTTTAATAATTTCACTGCATTTGTGAATCCGAGTTCTGGGTGAGAGTTTTGATGGATATATATAATAGTAACACTCGCTTTATGTAGCTCTGGTTAATATTTGTGTGTTGTAGATATGTAGTAACTAATTATAAGACTAGTTAGGAAGTAACAGCAACATGGGGGGGGGGTTTTCATTTACACGCGGTTTGGGGCTGTCAGACTAAACAATTTGGTCCTATTAAATCAAAAGCAAGTCTGGCCTTGTAAATTGGAAATTACCGGCCCAATGTCATCCCTAGTAAGCTGCATCATTTACCAAACTCAATTTTCCTACTCTTATCTGATATGTCTTGCGTGTAGCGATATAATATGTCTTGCGCAGCGATATATGTCTTTGTTCCCAAATACAAACTGCACAGAGTTGATTCACGACAAAGCAAATGTATTATAGAGGCTCTATAATAGGTTTGCTTTTTATGGTAAACTGCCGAGACCTTACAGTCAAACCGAATGTTCGTTACCGCGCAACATTGCAATATTTTGCAATGTTGATTGCAATCGGTACACGGCTAAAGTTGCTAAAAATTCGCATTTTAAATATCGGACTTCACATAATATGAAGTTCTATTGAAAGTCAGAACAACTAACTCTAAGTAAACTTCATGTTATGTGAAGTTCGATATTTAAAATGCGAATTTTTAGCAACTTGCGAAGAAGTCGCCGTGTACCGATTGCAATCAACATGTCGTTGCAATGTTGCTGTCAATATCGCAAGGTAGCGCGGCAAAGAACATCCACGTGCCTGCAACGTCTGCACGCAGGCTACTGACGTGCGGGCTTCACGTGCGGGCTTCATATACCTGATGATGCCTGATCATTTGTTTTGAAACTACTTGGCGGCTTGGCGCTTCATCTTGAAAATCTAAAAGGTACAGTGCTTTTAATACTGCTTTATCTAGTCAATAAGTTAGTTCTCTATATTTTAATAATAGTAAACAGAATAGTTTCTTATGGTGCCAAGAATTACTAAAACAGTATATATGTTAATATAAAAAGATGTTTATAATGCATGTTTATATGCAACCAGTCAAATAGAAAATTATCAAAAATTAATTCATTGAGGACCCATGTTGTACTGTGTGTACATGTAAATGGCAATGAGAGCAATTGAGGATATGATTTCTTCACTAAAATGTTGTGTTTTGTTTTAATTATAGTTCAAATCTTGCAAGAATTGAATCATGCATAAAACGTAGTGTTTTGTTTTGATATAATTACTGATTATTTAGTAAACTATGGAAGTGAAAGTTAACGTGGAAGAGCGCGATGATGGTGAGTCTTGCTGCTATATATTACTACTATAAGAATTGGACTAAGCACCCGTGCTGACCCTGTTTCAGACAAAATAGCAAAAATGGTAACAACTATAAGAGTATATATACAGACACCACGCTCTTTAATTCCAGTGGCAGGTAGTTGCTGTCTACCTGCAGTAGCTAATAGGGAGTGGACTTTATGAAGTACGATGGTAACTTCAATGATGTCATCACTTAAACAAAAGAATTCTAGTTCCATGGAGTAATCTCAACAGTGTCCTCGTTCTTTATACGCCACTTATTAATAGGGGCTGATTACATGAGTCGGGCTACCTGGGCTGGCCGGAAATTTTTTCCCCGGCTGCAAAAGGAGATTCTAATCAATGTTAGGATTTGTTTACATCTAAACTAAACTAAACTAATTCGTCTTTGCAAGTTTGCAAGTTTCTCATGCAAGTTTTGAAACCACAATGAGATCCTAATCAAGCGCGTGAGTCCGGGTACCCGGGCTGGCCTGCTTTGCCAAGATCGTGCTTGTGCTATTGTTTCTTGTTAAATTTCATCTTGTGTTTATATGCAAGCCGAGCCAGCCCACCTAATCGAGATCTCGCTTTGTGAGACCAAGATCTCGGTTACCCTTGTAGAATCTGGGCTCGAAAATTGCCTGCCTGATGTTTTGGGTGCACGAGAAATTGTCCAATTTATATATAATATATCAATGAGGAATCACTGTATTATAATTATGACCTGGCTATTTTCTTGGTATGGTTTGTTAACTCCAAGTAACATCTATAACATGACCTTTTTTTCTTTATAATTATGATATGCAGGAATGGATAAATTGATAAGGAAAAGAGACGAGAGAGAAACTGAGAGTGCAAGTGCACAAGAAATGGGAGAAGCTTCAGCTAGTATGTCAATAAAGAAAGAAAGCCAGGCATCTGAAGAACAGCCTACTAATGCTATCCTACCCTACCCATATACACCCCCTCCCAACTTTAAGACCCTCGGAGAACTTGAACCAAGTGGCGAGTTGGAAAATGTTATTGGAGTTGTGAGTTTCTTTACACCAGTGGCTCCATCCAAAGGGTCTGATTACTATATGAAAATTTTCTTAATTGACCCAACCTGCTACCAACGTAAATCACATGATTACAGAGAAGTGCTTATCTTCAACCACAATCCATCCCGTTTTCCAGACATTCGTTCTACTGGTGATATCATCCGATTTCATCGAATCAAAGCTTCTCATTACCGTTCACATGTACAACTCTTGTCCAATCATGCAACATCATTTTTGGTACTCTCGGGGACATCTAATGAAGAGATTTCACTAGCTAATGCTCGGTGCCATTCTCGAAACCCTTCGTTGACTCCAGGGGTTATCAGTGCTGTTCGTCAACTTCGCGAGTGGCTTCATCTTAACCAGGAAATCCTCTGAATGAGTTTAAGCTTCCTCTGAGTGAGCAGGCACTAATAAGCTTCAGTAGTGCAACCAATGAGGGTGGGGTGAGGGGTGGTGCAAAGATGGCAATCATTGAGAGAGCAAAAACAAAAAATAGTGAGAAATTAGGAAGAAAAGAAGTCAAAACAAACGGAGGCAAAAAGTCTTAAAAAATTTAAATCTCTACTCAAAATTCAGGAAATGCCATTTTAGAGATTCTAAGGGAGCTTGTCTCCAGACCCCTCTAGTGGCTTCTTGGGCTTTCAGTGCTCAATATGATCTCTCCTTCCCCTCCCTCATTACAAAATCTTGGTTGCATACCTAATAAGTTTTGCAGTCAATGATGGTTGCAGTTATCAAACATAGAATACGTTTACACTTGAAATTTTGTTATAATACAGTTTGTAATCTCGCGCTGTGCATTAAATTGACGCGTTCTACATCACAGATGGAACGTGTGGAAATGTATGCCCAATGTATAGGAAAATAAATAAATAAAAAAATAATAAAATATTGCCTTGTGTTCTACACGCTGCAGGTTCGAACCCTGTCTGGGGCTCAGAAATCTTTTCTGAGTAATTGAGCTTGACGAACGTCCACCAAACGCCCGTTGCATTACACCAAGCTCACAAACGTACCAAATACGCTACATGTATCACTTATCATGCGTACAACTTGTGTGTACCGTTATAACTCGATAGTTTTTTATATGTCTTAGGCTACATTTACACTGTACCGGACGAATTCGAGACCGGTCCCAAATTCGTCCGGTATACCGTGTAACGGGTCTTAAATGAAGCAAATCGAAATTTGGCGCGCTTTTTAAGCAACAATGGATTGGTCACATGTGTTGATCAGTGAAAGTGCCTTTGTTTTCATGGCACGCTTTTTGAAGACAACCCGCAGCTTAATTTCAACAAAACAAACACCTTTCTTTTCAATATTTCAACTACCACGTGTGGAACATTCTTCATTCATTTCAAACCGCAAGAGTCAATATTATCAGTCAACACTTATTTTATAAAATGCTGACTTAGTAAGGTTACATGTTACACTCAGCGTGTACTATACACACGTGTCTTTCATCTCTCTGCCCCAGGTTCGATTCCTTGTTCATGTAGTTATCGGATTATAAGATTTCAGCTTTGGTCACATAGAAGAAGAGTGCTTCTAATTTGACTCCATTAAACACTACAGCTTTCCACTGGATCAATGATGGATGGTCCTTACTGCACCTCTGGAGAGAACAGTTTAGATACGACTGATAGAGTTATATATCCAGTATAAATAAAGTTAGTTTAGTTTACTCTGGTTTCCTCCTGTAGTAACACTGGATCAATGAAGGATGGTCCTTACTGGAACTCTAAGGAGAACAGTTTATATATGACTGATAGTTATCCAGTATAAATAAAGTTAGTTTAGTTTCCTCTGGTTTCCTTCTGTAGTAACACTGGATCAATGAGGGATGGTCCTTACTGGAACTCTGGAGAGAACAGTTTATATATGACTGATAGGGTTATCCAGTATAAATTAAGTTAGTCGTAAATATAATGAAATACGCGTTCCAAAAAATAATGCTAGCCTAAAAACACAAGATCTAGGCGGTCGCTATACGCTGGTTGAAAGGTTTGGTTCAATATAATATAAAACCATGCATATAGCTTTGTATCTATATTTCCGCCATTTATATTTTGTCATGACTCGCAGTCTAGTTATATATCACAGTAATGTTTTGATGTTGTCGGAAAACACAATCAATTTCGTTTACAAAACTTACAAAGATGCCGCCCACGAGACGTCCAACTGGGCCTTAATATCAAACGTTAATTTTGAAGGTTTCCCCAGATAAGGTCTTGTTTTACTGTGATAATTTTCTTTTTTTCCCTCTAAGATTACTGCCAGTGAAAACAGCAAGAGCTTTATAGTCCGTTTCAGCTTGCTTTTGAAATCCGATACGTATAATTGAAATGAACATTCCGAACTTACGTTGCAATGTTCCGAACTACGTTGCGAGGTAGATACAAATTTAAGTCCACAATTTGTGTCTGCTTAACCAAGTATCTATTATTATATTCTATACAACAAATAATCTTCTTCTCCGTGATTTTACCAAAGGAATTCAATTCAAAGCTTATTAAATTCGAACTTCACGACGAACTTCACAACGAACTTCGCGAACTTCCATACCAAGTTCCCAACCTTCCAACGAATATTGACAAACGAATTTCAAAAGCAAGCTGAAACTGACTATAATGGCTGCTGTTGCTAAACACTGTGCAGTTTCAACTTCAGTGTGTTTACTGACGTAGTAATGTTTTCGTAAACATCAAAAACAAGCTGTGGGTTATTATTAGACGAAGCTTGCGTGATTTTTATGTTGTTTTTTAACTACTACTGGCTTTTATTTTACTTTTTCTTTGCGTTATTTCGGAGGTGAACCATAATGAATATTTTTTACGTATGAAAAGCAAGCATCTCTCAGATGATATCTAGTTGCAATATATCTTGAAGACAGCTTAGCTTGGCTATGCATAAATTAAACGGCTAACAATGGGGAGTGTTTTTTTGTGTTATTGTAAAGCTATATATGGCCGCAATCATTAGACCGCTGCTTTGCTCTCCTAGTGAGAGAGGTTGCGTTGTATTATTCAAGCACTGAAGATCAATCGATAGATACACGACTTATATCGTCTATATTTGTGTGCGCAAGCCGCTTCAATTACGTAGACAATTCCCAGCTGACGTCAACTTTGTCAAATTAAGTTTGATCCCCTTTAGGAAACGTAACAAAAATAATTAAATATAAAGGGGATATTACACGGTGGCGAGAACATATGGATTTTATGTTCGAGTGGCAAGGAGAATATCTATGCCACGAGAACATAAAATCCATATCTTTGAGCAACCGTGTAATGTTCTATTTATTATATGGACAATGAAATTATGCGTGGCTTGAAATGTCAGTATTTCATTCTCTAAAATCTCAGCAGTTTACCATCTTTAAGATTTTCTATACATCATAACACACTGCCTACACAGCACTCTACTTTTATATTACTCCATGATTTACTCTGATGACGGACTTTGGCTTGAAATGTCAGTATTTTATTCTCTAAAAAGTCTGCAGTTCACCACCTTTAAGATTTTCACACACACAACACACTGCCTACGCAGCACTCTACTTTTATATTACTCCATGATTTACTCTGATGAAGGACTTTGGCTTGAAATGTCAGTATTTTATTCTCTAGAAAGTCTGCAGTTCACCACCTTTAAGATTTTCTATACATCACAACACACTGCCTACGCAGCACTCTACTTTTATATTACTCCATGATTTACTCTGATGACGGACTTTGGCTTGAAATGTCAGTATTTTATTCTCTAAAAAGTCTGCAGTTCACCACCTTTAAGATTTTCACACACACAACACACTGCCTACGCAGCACTCTACTTTTATATTACTCCATGATTTACTCTGATGAAGAACTTTGGCTTGAAATGCCGTCAGTATTTTATTCTCTAAAATCTCTGCAGTTCACCGCCTACGCAGCACTCTACTTATACTTCAGGATGCTGAAGGACTTTGGCTTGAAATATCAGTATTTTATTTTCTACCACCTTTACTTTACGATGTAACCCAGTGCCTACGCAGCATTATCATTTATGAACTTGGAGTGTGCCCAAGAAACATCTTGGTCTTCTAATGTTGACAGGCTCGTTTTGGTTTTCGTGCGTGGTACTCACGCGTGTGCTACACGAGCTCGAACATCACAGTGGAAGGTCCTCCATTGATAAATTGATTGGTCATATAGTCATAATTTTATGGGTGTTGTGTTTTTTGGGGATGGGGGTGGAGGATTAGCACCCTATCCTTCGATCTTTAAATAGCCACGCCCATGCATGGTTGATCAATTGCTATGATTCACAGGAAACAATATTTAGTTATGTAAGAAACAGCAAGTGATGTTTATTTACCTTATGCAGTTCAAAATTCATATTAATTGACAATTATTCGCCGAAGGCGAGGTACATATCGGTGTATAATAACCGAGACGAAGTCGAGGTTAACGTTATTCACTGAGCCTGAGGCGAATAATTGTTTTAGAGCCCGTTTACACGGTACCGGACGCATTCGGAACCGGACTCGAATTAGTACGGTTCCGCCTGTTTACACGGAAGACAAATTCGGAACCGGTCTCGAATTAGTACGGATATAGGACGAATTCGGAACCGGTCTCGAATTAGTACGGATATAGGACGAATTCGGAACCGGTCTCGAATTAGTACGGATATAGGACGAATTCGGAACCGGTCTCGAATTAGTACGGATATAGGACGAATTCGGAACCGGTCTCGAATTAGTACGGATATAGGACGAATTCGGAACCGGTCTCGAATTAGTACGGATATAGGACGAATTCGGAACCGGTCTCGAATTAGTACGGATATAGGACGAATTCGAGACCGGCCTCGAATTAGTACGGATATAGGACGAATTCGAGACCGGCCTCGAATTCGTCCGGAACCTTGTAAACGTAGCCTTAGTATAAATACACATTTTCGTACTTTTGGAACATCATTTTCTTTAAAATTGTTAATTTCCGTCTGTCGCATTGACAAATTGGCTGGCGGCCATTTTGAATAAACGCTGTGGGTGATTGCGAAGTAGCTTGACCAATCAGCGCGCTCGATTTTCTATAATCACCTGGGTATTTATACTAATGTTGTTTATTACTTTGGGATAATAACTAGATTTTCTCAGTATTTATACAGACTAATGTTGTTTATCAGTATACAACCATTGCGTAAAAATATCTATATTTCGCTGAGCTCTCGTCCTTGTAAATAAGCTCACTCAGTATATATCCAGTAATAACTAGGTTACCTGCAAAGTATAGTTTTTTAATCAATTTCATTATAGTTATGTAAGAAACAGCAAGCGTATGATTTTCATTTACCTCTCAAAAATAGATGTTGTTTATCACATTTAATACAATGACATACATGTAGATTTCTCTCAGTAATAACTACGTTCAGTAAATGCTTCCTTTTCAATTTGATTGGTTATGTAACAAACAGCTAGTGCGTGTTTTCATTTCTTGTATTTAAAATACATACAAATACAAATTTAATTACTTCTTCCCATAAGGGGCTTTTCAAGAGCAATTTACATACTAAATTTCAAGTGGCATAGTCGAAGGCATATTAAAGGTGCACTGGCAGCCGCCATACTACACATTTATGACACACTGTCATACCACGAACCGCAGCTAAGACCTATATGTGTTGATTTTACATTTTAATGTTGTTTACCACATTAGAGTGTGATCAATGTAAACTTACTCAGTATATATATAGTATATATACGTTTATACGTTAGTAAATGCTGCGTTTTCAATTTGATTATAGTTATGTAAAAAACAACGAGTGATTTTTATTTACCTTTTGCAGTTCAAAATACATTTTAATGTTTATCACATTAGTTAATGTAAACTTACTCAGTTGTACAATAAAAATAGCACGCCAGCTTGATTTGGTAGGCTTGATAAGGATTTTGTCATGCATAGATTCGAAATCTATTTACTCGAGTTTTTACGTTTTTTACAAGTAACGGATATATTTTTCGGAATTTATTTTGTTTTATATGATTGTTTTAAAGTTGTCGGCTGATGAAGGTTTTCTGATCTAGTTCAGAGGGTACGATTTTTTTAGCTTCCTTGCGGCTGAGATTTTTCGGTTTTGTAACGTATATACAGTCGTTGGCACCTAAGTGTGTACACCGCCCGTCAAAACATGTTGTAAATTTAAGCCAAAGTTAACCGTTTTGAAATCAACACCGTGGGATTGGCGAGACGTGATTGGCTAAGGGCACATTCATGTGACAATAATGCATTGGTTCGAATGTATCGAATGAAAACCTAATACGTTTGCAAGGTAAACATTTAACAAATAGATTCCATTTTGCCGTTGTCTGTTCAGTTATAGATGCACAGATGACGTCACAACGTGGTAAGAACAAAAAAGTGGCCCACGAGACGCAGTCGAGTAGGTCACTGATGTTCTTACCACGTTGTGACGTCCTCTGTGCATCTATAACTGAACAGACAACAAAAAAATGGAATCTATTTGTTTTATACAATACAAAAATTTTAAAGGTTTTTATCGAAACTCTTGCCGGATTTTGGGGCATGAAGAAGGAAAAAAGCAAGTCAGCTGACGTGTCCATGTGTCTGTCCTCTAATAGATCATGGCCAACAACCAATGAAAACACGCATAGTAACCAGGGTATTGTATAATTAACTTTGACGTTGACATAAAACATGTTTTGATGGGCGGTGTACACGCTTAGGTGCCAACGACTGTATAAACAAACGGAAACGTTCTGCCGGAGGCATGTGGGCATAATTACAATATAGTATTATACAATACCCTGGTTGCTATGCGCGTTTTCATTGGTTGTTGCCCATGATCTATTAGAGGACAGACACATGGATCACGTCAGCTGACTTGTTTTTTCTTTCTTCATGCCCCAAAACCTGACAAGAGTTTTGATAAAAAGCTTTTGAGTTTTTGTATTGTATAAAACAAATAGATTCCATTTTTTGTTGTCTGTTCAGGTATAGATGCACAGAAGACGTCACAACGTGGTAAGAACATCAGTGACCCACTCGACTGCGTCTCGTGGGCCACTTTTTTGTTCTTCACACGTTGTGACGTCATCTGTGCATCTATAACTGAACAGACAACGGCAAAATGGAATCTATTTGTTAAACAGATAGAGCGATCCTCTGGGGTAGTTTTTATACGAACCATTTTAGACTTCAAGGACAAACAAAGATTGTTCTCGACAACTGACCTATATATATATATATATATATATACTTGTTTAGAGTATCATTCAGTAATTGTGCGTAATGAACAAAAAAACATTCAAAACAAAACTGCTTGGATTATATGATTAAAAGTATGTTGCTTTAGTTATTAATCTAAAATAATGAAAATGTTTATCTTGACTTGCCAATAATAATGGGAGAATATCTAAATAAATAAGTAACAAATAAAAATAACTTTATTTAATCTTATTTATTCTTCAGTTTATCTATTGCGTGCGTTTTTGATAAATATTATGTTTTGTTAAGACTACACCCGCCTCGATTAGCAATTGCTATTTGCGGACAATGTAAATGTAAAAAATGTAGTTTTTGCTTTGAATATATTGTTCTGGTTGTTGTTGTTGTTGATGGTGTTGGTGTTGTTGATGGTGATTTTGTTATTGTTGTTGTTGTTGTTGTTGTTGATGATGTCGTTGGTGGTGGTGGTGGTGGTGGTGTTGTTGTGTTTGTTGCTGTTGGTGGTGGTGTTGATGTTGCTGTGTTTGTTGCTGTCGCTGTTTTTGTTGGTGGTGATGATGATGTTGTGGTTGCTGTTATTGGTGGTGTTGTTGTTGTTGGTGGTGATGATGTTGTGGTTGGTGTTGGTGGTGGTGGTGGTGGTATTGTTGTTGCAAGTAACGCTAACGAGGAACCCAAAGTAACAAGTAGTAGAAAAACTCTAATAATTACAGAAACGTTTCTTCCTACGCAGCACTCCACTTTCTTTAACTAGAACATGCTACAGACGGGAACAAAACAAACTAATGTTACATCCTAGCTGTTATTACATAATTGAAAGAAATGAAACCGGACTTAGAGATGCATGTAACTTCCTTGATTGCCTTTAGTAATCTCGTGTTCCGGTTTTCTAAAATAGTAAATCCTCTTTAATAGTATTTCAAATCTTTAGTCCTAAAAATAGTATTTTGTTATAGTAAAAATAAACACGTTTATCATGACACGACAAATTCGCCCAGAATAATAATTTAATTTTTTGTTTTTGATCTATAAACTCCCACATATTCTTTTCTGACGGAGAAATTCTAATTATACTTCAGAACAATGAAATGTTAAACTTAACAAACGCAATATTCAGTTTCTTAGTTGAAAGAAAAATTAAAATGACTTTTATTGGCAGTCAACATATCTTTTTTAAAAAAATCTAAAAATTGACGTTTTGTGAGAACATAGTTTACTGTTTAGAAAATCAGACTTCTACTATATCTTAGTTTGTAGTTTACTGTGAATGTTATAGGTGCTCTGTTGATGAGTAAAATTGTCTATAGCATCGAGTTAAGAAATTAAGAGATATGTACATATATAGAGATAAATTTAAGAAAAAGTAGATTATGTACTATGCTAAACTTTTGGCTGAACGGACTTTTGAAGATAAATGATAATGTATATGAAGTATATCTCTTGATAAAGGGGCAGTGCCTCGAAAAGTTGAAGCAATAAATTAGTATGAAGTATATGAGTAACTATATGTATATACATATATATATATATACGATAGTTTATAGTTATAAATGTATTGTACGTTTGTTTATATTATTTAATTTTTTAAAAAGGGGCGGAGAAATAAATCATGCGATACGACAAGAAAGTCCTGTTATAAAAATTCATGTTAACTGGGAAATCACATTTTTACTTCTGCGCGAAATTGAAGCGAACAACTGAAAATATCCACGATTGTTTTTCGTATTGGAACGACTTATAGTCGATCTCGTACCCAGGGATTTATCTTCTGCGCTACCTAGCGTGCGGTCCGATATAGTTCAGGCTATTATTAGCCTCGTTTAAAAACTGTGTAGGCAGTAGTGTTTTGCATAGAGCGAAGTGAAAATGTGGTAGACTGCTGAGATTTTTATCCACGACTGACGTTTCGAGCGGAACACATTTTGCTCTGACGAAAGAGTTCAAGGTCGAAACGTCAGCATTTTATTGCTAGAAATCTTGGCAGTTCACCATTTTGGCTCCTCTTCTCTAATAGCTTTCTCTTTTTATATCCTCATGTATACTATTGTTCTCAAGTACAAATATAAATGCATGTACAATAAAGCTGTGTACACTCGTCGTTACAATGCTAAATTGCTAAGTTCCGTGAAAATGTCTCTTCGTGTCTTCATTTCACGTTGTTCATGTTTTGTTTTGAAGTAATTTATCATATAGCGTTCGCCATTGACTGAGTTACTTCGCTAAGGTTATTCATTTTGAACGTAACTGTAGTGCTATACATATTAATAGTGCTATGCCTTGGCCATATATATATATATATATATATATCCATCCATCCATCCATCCATCCATCAAATATACCCAAGTTTTCGTAGTTCTTCACCTCTTCTAAGTTGCTAATACTCAGACTGAAAAGCTGTGAGCTGTAGTCGGGAGTCTAACCAAAAACTTTACTAACTCTAAGCTGCAAATTCTGGCTGACGCCTGACTGGTATATGATGAAAATGTGGTGCCGAGATTAGTTTTGATAACGAAATACTGACGTTTCAAGCAGAGCCTTTTCTCAAAGTAGTATACTCGTTCTCCATATATATACATAACATAATGTAAACTGTTCATCACTTTTTTTATCACCTTTGATTTCATTTTCACCACAGGAGTAGAGCGATACACTCGCTACTATTATGTCAACTCCTCATGTAACGCAAACCCTATCTCATTTCGTGCTGTTCAACTATTTTATTTCGTGGTGGGATTTTTTTTAGAAATTGTGAAGTATATTATACCTGTCGATCTGTCTTTTTTTTTAAAGTTTTTTCTAAATTCTCAACTTTGACCTCCACATAAACCTCAAAAAAACAAACTTTAGCCTTTTCATTATGGCCGCGAAGATATTATTAATTAGCTAAATGTACACAGAATTTCTATATTAATCAAGTTTTCATCCTTCTTTATTTTCTCAAGTCGTGTTAATTATTTCTTCTTGGCCACAAAATCAACATTTTGTTCTTAGATGTGACGAATATCCTAATAATTAAAATATACATTGAATATACATATAGCAAACTTCATATATATAATTAGTTCCCTCGAACCTTCACGATAACTTAAAAAATATATTGTCACAACACACACAAATGAGACATTATTATAAACATGACATGATACGCGAGACATTTGGGCTAAAAACAACAAAATATTCTAGTTGTTTTTATGTATATAAGTATATTTTTATCGCATCTTGATTAAACAGTCAGCTGGAGATGAAAAAAACGATTGTTTATCTTGAAAAAATGTAAGTGAATCGACATCACGACGTGGGCTGATGTTGCTTTTGTCTTATATAAAGCCAGCTGCATGAAATTAACTAACACATCTTTCTCTGTTTGCTGCGATCACGTTGCATGTTTTTCAGGCTTAAATTTTTAAACTCTGCATTCACAAAATCCCAAACGAAACCTAAACGACAACACGAAAGATATCAAAGAAACTATTCTGTTAAAACTGGTAAGTGTAGATAGTACATTTCTATAAATTCTATGAAATTATATATTATTGCCTTTAAAATAAATAAAATATAATGATTTTCTCTTCGATAATGTTGCTTTCTACATTATTTCGAGCATTGTTTCGTCTTTTTCTATTGTCTGCAGTACAACAAATAATGAAAATGAATACAATATAACATAATAAGTACCATTGAATACAAACGAAACAACAATTATTTGTTTGAAATTCACACCACAAAATCGTCGCTGTTTTTTTTCCCCCGTTTTTTTTTGTAAAGGTCTTGTTGTAATAAGTTTTGTTAACTGATAGGTTTATCATGTGACATGTATAATATAGAATATAGCTCATATTTAAACCACTTTTGCCGGATCCGGCCAAAAATGGCCTCTATTATTTCATACATGTTTAATATCAGACGATTTTACTTGTCAAAGAATGAACCTTTAGTCATCCTATTCCTGTCTGAACTGGCCAAAAACTTTTAGAGGTATCTTTATGGTTTTACTTTGTCTAACACCAGATTATTTTTCTTGGTCAAGGGAGTAATGGGTTAAATATAAAGGGGATATTACACGGTGGCGAGAAGATATGGATTTTATGTTTAAAATCCATATCTTTGAGCAACCGTGTAATGTTCTCTTTATTATATGGACAATGAAATTATGCGTGGAAGTGATGTTGATAAACTGGGTTGAATGCAAAAACTACAACCGCTTGACCAAAAACTTTTTGAAAATACAAATGAAAAATACAGCAGCTTCTTCGAATATGTCATTTTACGTGAAAAACTGAATTAAGAGAAGTTACTGGCTCAAATTTACGAAATTCGAAACTTGGGCAAAAGGCGTAAATTTTGACTTGTCGATATGTCACTCGCGAGCGTTACATACGAGAAATACGCCACTCGGTTCCCGGATGTAGTGAAATATGGATTCTACGAGTGTTTTAGTTGCTAGTAAAATACTCTTTTCCATATAATAAATACTTATATGCATGCATGCATGAGTGGTTCTCTTTCCCGTTGTTTGTCTGGTATTTAATATTTAAAACAGCCAGCAGTGTTTTATCAGATTCAAAACACGAGGCGTAGTCCAGTGGTGGTTTGACTCGAAATAAAACGCGTATACCGAGAGGTTTTTTCCTTTTTCAAAAACTTTTGATTATTTCATTGGCGTATGATCACGTCGAAAACCAACGCTGTCGAAAGTCTAAACCATAAAAATCATGTAGAATTAAAGGGTGCAGTTTTTATCACGTGGTACTGATTTCTTTCGTGTTTTTTTCATGAATTATTAATGATTTTAAATATATATTTATAATAATCTTGCTGTGCAGGTTTTATAACCAGAAATTGAATATTTCCCCCCCCATATATAGGTTTGAAATCCTGCAGCTGTGTTTGAGATGAATAACTGCACAGAAGACTCGTCTTTGGAGGTGCCCTCAGCCAGAATGTATCGGACTATGTTAATTATATGGTCGCTAACCATAGTTCTTGGAGTTTCTGCGAATTTCTTTATCATTGTGTCATTCTGTAAAGTCAAACTACTACGTGTCGTTACAAACTATTTTATCGTCAATCTTGCTGTAGCTGATATATTTTTCCTGGTATCTCAAGCTATTAGGATCATTTGTGAACTAAGTCACTCACTAAGCGACACCCAAGCTAAACTGGCTGATAATATATTTATTTCTATTGACGTCTTCTGTTTATCTGCTTCTCTGACCAGCTTGGCATGTGTTAGCGTTGACCGCTGTTTGGCTATTACAGTGCCTCTCCGTTATCAGTCGATCACGACCCATTCACGTGCTCTCACTTGGGTGTTCACTGTGTGGACTTACTCTATTGTGACCTTCATTACGTCATATTCTCGAAATATCGTCGACCCAGTTTATACGTACGATAAGATCTACATCTCGTGTTTATTCACCTTTACCTTCACTTTACCAATACTGATTACCACCGCCTCTTACTACCGTATATTCCGCGCAGTATGGCGCCAACTCCACCACCTCCCCAAGCACTCCAACCCTGGTCGTCGAGTTCGTTTTGTAATGAAAGAATTCCGAGTTGCCATAAACATTCTGGTTACTATCCTTCCAGCTTATTTCTTTTGGGGTAGTTTTTGGGTGACTACATTAATAGAAGCTATTAAAGAACAAGCAGTTGATCACTCCTTCATTGTAAGCTGGCTGCTAGGCATTGCTCCTCATTTTGCTGCCGCAGTCAATCCACTTATCTACATTTCAATGACGAGAGATTTTCGTCTGCTCTTCTTGCGTCTATTTGCTTGTAAAAAACACGGTGAAGAGTTCAGTTTTGTCGCGGAGAGCAGACAACGGACAATGTCATTGCGCTGTTCAATTATTCAGCAAAATATTCCTTTGGTTGATATTCTTAACTCTGATGAAGTTGCGCGAAGTTTAACAACGTCTGAAGATAGCAAGTCTTCCAATGGACAATATTTATCAACTGATTCAAGCTGTATCACTTCATCGCCTTTAGACGATAAAAGTGGCTTTGCTTCTTCTGTTTAATTCTTGCTCATTGTTTGAGAGAGTTTTATTGTTAAAAATTCTCGTAATGTGCAAAGACATGCGCATTGTGTCTAGTTTGAGGCAGATTGGAAAAGGGAGTTTCGTGATTTTCTTGCTCTGCCAAAGTCAATGAATTTTTTATCTTATATTTTGAGAGAGCCTTAACGAAAAACAACATTTTTTTTTCAGGTTTCGTATCCACATCAACTGACACAAAAATATGTTGACTTTAATAGGAGTGCATGTAAGAAAATCATGGAATTATTTTTTCTTCTGAGAACGATTTTGAAATAAAAAGAGATTAAACATTAACAACTGTCTATTTGATTTTATACTATTTTAAACTTTTAGTCTGATATTTGTCTGCTTTTAGTTTTTATTCTGAGTAGAAATATGACCACCATTACCACAATTACCACACATGACCACAACTATCACAAATGACCACAACTACCCCACATGACCACACGTGACCATAATTATCCCACATGACCATAATTATCCCACATGACCACAATTATCCCACATGACTACAAGTATATGACCACAACTATCCCACATGACTACAAGTATCCCACAGATCACAAGTATCCCACATGACCACAAGTATTCCGCATGACCACAATTATCCTACATGACCACAACTATCCCACATGACTACAAGTATCCCACAGATCACAAGTATCCCACATGACCACAAGTATTCCGCATGACCACAATTATCCCACATGACCACAACTATCCCACATGACCATAATTATTCCACATGAGCACCACTGCACTTTGAAAAACTAACTTTAATAGTCGCAAATTATATGTGAATGTATTGTTGAAAATTTGAAATATTGCTCAAACGTCAATTACCACAATCAACATTCTTTCTCTGGACTACTGTACAGTGTACAGTGTACAATAAGCTATATTAACTAATAAACCTCAAACACACGCACGCATTTTAATATTATGAATATTTTCCACTCCTATTTTTTCACTATATGTGTCATACACGAAGTACTTAGCCTTTGTCATTGTTGTGTGCTGTGCAGTATATCGCAGGCGTCACTGGCCCAACGTTTACAATCGAATGTGTTCAATAATGTGCTTTAAATTAAATAATTATTTAATAATTGTTTAAAACTGAAAATATCGTGGCTACTTGCTGCCACTCAATGATAAGAGCCTAAGTAATGTCCGTGTGTTTGTCCTTATGGAAGAACTGCCTTCAACAGCGAGAAAATGGCCTTTTCCAAAGTCACTTAACACAAGATTTTGGCGAATGAGCAGCGCTCTAATCATTGGAGGAACTGCTATATTCAGCAAAATATGGCTAGGTAAGACAAAGTTCTTGACCTATTACAATTTGAATAAGCTAAAATGATTTTTCCTTGTTTGAAACGACAATGTTTTGGCAGCCAAGCCGGCCATGATATTGCAAATATACTAGGACGGTAGACAGTACTCAGTACTGTACAATGTACATGTACTACATGTGATTGGCTGTTGCATGATGTCGGAACACTGTTGGTCAGACTATAGACAAATACAAGCTGTCATAGTCCTCAAATAACTGAACTACTAGTATCATTCATTAAAAATGTATGACTGCAGGTGTTTAATTCCCTTGTTTAATTCTAATTTTATACTGTACATACTGTAATAAATTAAGCATTGGGAAGAGAAAAGGGGGTGGGGGGAGGGGAGAAAAATGCCAATCACGACTGAATGGGTTTGTTTAAAATAAAAAAAATTATGTTTGTTTATTCTAAGCTCAGAGGCAAAATTCTGGCTTTCAGTGCCGACACCAATCATCCAATAATTTTTTTCATTAAAATGTAATAAAAAAATTATTTGATGATTCTTGTCAGTAGTGAAAGCCAGAATTCTACTGTTTTAAAGTAACTGTGATCAGATAAACCAATTTTATCTAGTAATATTGAATAATAATTACTGGTAATAAAATAGTTGGTAATACAACAATTTGTTTGTTAATTTGTAGGGTGGTTGAATCGCAAACATGTTTACAATCTTCATATTCTCGAAGAAACATTCACACGAGGAAAGAACACTCCATTAGTCACTGTTACAAACCATATTTCATGTTTTGACGAACCCTTAATTTGGGGTAAGCTCTGATAGATAATGATGTGTACAGTAGCGCAAGTACTCACTACTCGCGAGTCGATGTTACCTTACTCACGAGCGGTACTGTATATTATAAGTTTACCGGTACTTATTTTGTCACTAGTACATATACAGTAAGTTCACCTACTGTACTTTTAAGAACCTACACTGTAGTTATTCTTATAGAAATATTCATATTTTTCTTGAAAATTAAGGATGTGTGTATTTAACACAAAGACTGGCAATGCTGATACTATTATTTTTGTCTCTGAATTATGACATATTGTAGTCAGTACAGGGCTACATGCACTACTAAACTAAACTAATCTTATTTAGACTGGATATATAGCTCTATCAGTTATATCTAACTGTTCTCCTTTAGAGGTCCAGTAAGGGCCATCCCTCATTGATCCAGTGTTACTACAGGAGGAAACTGGGATACCTAGATGAAACCTGGGGTGTTTGGTAGAATCAAACTGGATGCACTCTTCCCACAAGGTGAAATTTTTAATCAGATAACTGCTGAGAGCAAGGTATGCAACCCGGCTCGCAGAGGTGAAAGGTACATGTACGTGCGCTAGCCACTGTGCCACCAACATCCCATACATAACTGTACAAATATTTCTTACATTAACAGGGATGTTGAAATGGAGACATGTAATGAATGCACAGTTGATTAGATGGTATGTATTGAGGTTTAAAATTTATGAGCAGTAATTATAATTATTGTATACTGCTGATCGAGTTATATAGTAGTATGCTACAGGAGAAAACTGGAGCGCACCTTACCAAGAAAACCTGCAGTGTTTGACAATGTTCAACTTTCCATAATTTAATATTTTTGTCATTGTGTTGTGTACCTGCAGGTCAATTGGTGCAGATGAACTCTGTTTTCACACATGGTTGTTAGGCCAATACTTTAGCAAAGGCAAGGTAAACATTCATAGATCACCAC
This sequence comes from Paragorgia papillata, assembly GCA_035771165.1. Taxonomy (NCBI): domain Eukaryota; kingdom Metazoa; phylum Cnidaria; class Anthozoa; order Scleralcyonacea; family Coralliidae; genus Paragorgia; species Paragorgia papillata. The sequence goes on along the minus strand of JAWNZC010000201.1, from coordinate 33,358 downwards.
CACCATCATCACTATCACCAACACAACTATCATCACCAACATCACCACATCCTTGTCACCATCATCACTATCATCATTATTACCATTATTATTATTATCACCACCATTATCATCACCATCATTATCACTCTTAATCATCACCACCATTATTACCATCATCACCACTGTCACGATCATCATCTCCATCACCACTATCACCACCATCTCCACCATTATTACCATCACTGCTACCCAACACCACCCACCACCCACCATCTTCATCTTTATCATTCTAAATTAATTATCTTAATCTGAATTGCAGGTCATTCCAGTTATAAGAGGTATGTTTCATGCCATTTCTGAAAAGAAATTCCTTTCTTAGTTACAGTATATAAAATACTTTATTAATGCTCAATATTAAAATTTTATAACAATGATTTTAATTGCTAGGGAATGGAGTTCATCAGAAAGGAATGAATTTTGCCATAGAACATCTCAATGATGGACAATGGGTTCATATATTTCCAGAAGGTTAGCAAGCAGTTCATTTTTTGTTGTGATCCATATCGTATGTTTAGATTTTAATATGTAATCCATGCTAATATGTTGGGGGTTTTTTTCCCAACTACTAGGCCATGTGAATGAAACAGGAAATATTTGCAGATTAAAATGGGGTGAGTGCTGATTTAGTTTCTTAATAACAAATAACAATTCTTAATAATACTGCAACCTTGGAAAGAAGGAAGGAAGGAAGAGAAGGAGGAAGGAAGAGAGGGAGGAAGGAAGAGAGGAAGGAGGGAAGGGAGGAATGAAGGAAGAGAGGAAAGGAGGAAAGAAAGAAGGGAGGAATGAAGGAAGAGAGGAAGGGAGGAAGGAAGAAAGAGAGGAAAGGAGGAAGGAAGAGGGGAAAGGACGATGAAAGGGAGGGAGAGAGGGAAGGGAGGGAGGAAGGAAGGGAGAGAGGAAGCAGGTAAGGAAGAGAGGAAAAGAGGAAGGGTGAAAAGGAATGAAATAAAAGAGCGATGTCAATCTTTGAATGATTTTCCTTTTCATCTTTCTTTACAAGGTGTGGGTCAACTGGTTGCAGAATCAATCCAAACACCAATTGTAATTCCTTTTTGGCAGTTAGGTATGTTTTCCTGCATTGCATCTATCACTCCTAGTTATGTACATTGTTTTATGTTGTTGTATTAAAAAACTTATTACTAGGTCTTGATGATGTCTTGCCAAACGAGAAGCCATATATCCCAAGAATTGGAAAGGTACTGTAGATTGAATAAATTAAATATCTGATTTTTTCTTGTCCACTTAATTTATACAACACTTCCTGGAAAATGCACTGGAAACTTTGTTAGAAAAGGCAAAGGAGGATGTTTATAAGTACATGTTGTACTGTACATAATTATATTATACTAAATCTAGAAGTACAGTCTGTAGATTGTAGTTAAATTTTTTCTGTGTTAGAATGTTACTATCAACATTGGCAAGCCAATGATATTCAATGACATTATCAATGAATATAAAGAGCTCAAAGAAACAGCGGTGAGTTGGACACTTTTATAAATTTTCCAATTAGAATTTTCCAACTAGAATTTAATTTCAATTAGAATTTTCTGATTAGAATTTTCCAATGTAAACATATTAGTTTGTTTATTTGTAACATGATTTATACTGTACATGTATGATTTATGTTTAAACTTATCAAGCTAGAGTTAATGGGATTAACTACACTGTACTTTAATTTCATGTCCTGTAGATTGGTGCACGGAAAAGAATCACCGACAGAATACAAGAACAATTTAAAGAGTTAAAAGAAGAGACAGAACAACTGCACAAAAAACATAAAAAATAACAAAAAAAACTATCTGGTCTATAACTTATAAAACACATCAAATTTTCAAAGCCAGTCTACACCACATAGTAACACACAACACAAACATTTTTTTATATTTTTATTAAACTTGGATTGGAAACACTAATAACAGGTTTACTATATAATTTGTTCATAATTTGCAAAATAAATAGTAATGAATGTTTTTCCCTTCAGAAAACACAACTGAAGTACATACTGTACTATTTAAAACATTACTGTACTAGTATTTTTATTGGATATAATTATAAATCTATGCTAAAATCTCAAAGATGACACAAACAGTTCATTGTATACAAAATATTAAACATGCATATGTAGACTACTTTTTTGCTACAATTATTTGGAAAGTTGGACACTAACTACATTGTCTCTGAACTGTGGAGTCTAATGGAACATAAAGTGAGTACAGTACTGTATGTAACTTGTGTGTATAGGAATTGCAAAAACACAAGTTAACCCTTTGGTTTAACTCTTTCCTGTCTGAATCGGTCTTTAGTATTTTATTCTGGCTAACGCCAGACGATTTTATTCACTTTTGGGGAAGCCCTCAGACAGGAATGAGTTAATAAGCAAAAGTACTTGTGTGTATGAGAAATAGGAATTTAACACAAACCCTTTGGTTTAAGCAACTGCAGACCTGATTGCATTCCAGGTCTGCATTTACATTAACAACAGTACAGCAGTAATTTACACTGTGCCATTTGGCTCCCTGTGAATTAACTGGTCATTGTCTGTGTACTCCGCAGAATTTAAAAGAACTTCTACTTCTTCAGTATTTGTTGTATTTACTCTTGTAAACTGAACTCTACCATTCTCTTTTTGCTCGTGATTCTTCTCTGCCTTGTGCATCAAAAAGTTGTCAACAACCCAAAACATAATTGCCTAAAAAAGTAATTACATAAAAAGTGGAAGTATATTATACTGTACCCTCATCTTAAATTCAATTGTATGTGGTAATAAGGTGTACAGTACAAGTCTTTTGAGATAGCTAGGAATAGGATATGTTATGGAAGATGATGGTGACTGGTTGAAGAAAAGCATGTCGTACGTGGTGTGAGGAGAGGAAGGCCAAGGACAACACAGAGCTGAGTGGTAGAGAGGGACAAGAGAGCAAGGGTTGAAGAGGGAGATTGCACAGTAGAGCGAGAAGTGGAGGGAACTGCTTTGGGGAGCTGAGTTGGGAAGATGTAGTTTTAGTGATAGACTTACATTAATTATGAAGGGAACAATGAGCATTACTAAAGCAACTTCGACTTTTGGATATTTTTTAACAGGTTTTAAAATGAATTGACGAACTTTATGCCAAATTTCAAGTGTGACTAGGACAGCAACTGCTATCTTCTCAATTACCATTACCAGAATGTACAAACCACATTGACCAATCCAAGCATTGCATTGTGGTGGATTACCTAGATATACAGGTATGAACAAGAAGATTACTGGTTTGTACAAATGTCTGATGATAATATCACTATTACAGTATTATAAATTATTATTAGACATATATCATATATGTCTAATAATAATAATTTAATAGGGGTTACAAGAAATAATATAGATTTATACAATAGTTACCGTATTCGCCAAGAATAAGAGTATCTGATCCATAATATTTTACAATGACTTGTGAGATTTTAAGAAATATATAGATCAAGCACAAGCCAACAGTTGAATCTAAAAGGTAGTTGATAAAGTACCTAAAAAAGTAATTATATAACAAATAGGTGAGAAATTGAACAGTAGGGGGGGGGGGGGTGTTTTTTTACACTAAATAGTAGGTATATATGTCAACTCACCATGTACATGGGTCACCAGTGAATAATGTTGAAAGATAAACATTTGCAAAATGAATCACTAAAGCTCCAATAGCTTGCTTTGATGTATCAAAGAACCTAAACCAACAAAATTCAGATTTAAAAGAATGGCATTTATACATGAAATATTGGCATAATTATACATGAAATATAGCATTTATAATAATACATGAAATATGGCATAATTATACATGAAATATGGCATAATTATACATGAAATATAGCATTTATACATGAAATATAGCATTTATAATAATACATGAAATATGGCATAATTATATGTGAAATATGGCATTTATAATAATACATGAAATATGGCATAATTATATGTGAAATATGGCATTTATAATAATACATGAAATATGGCATAATTATACATGAAATATGGCATTTATACATGAAATATGGCATTTATAATAATACATGAAATATAGCATTTATAATAATACATGAAATATGGCATTTATACATGGCATTTATACGTGAAATATGGCATTTATATGTTTATAATGATTTCAATAAATGCCTTGGGGTGCCTATTTTAGGACCAGGAAAGGGATGGTATTTATTCGAGGAAGGGTGCTTTATATTAATGGTGATTGAACATTTTATTAAATAAGTAAATGATTTGCCATATCACAGGGAGCCGAATAACTACTTGTGTTCTAGCTATCAGGATTTAGTTACCAAATTGACAGTGGTCTTCTTTTAGCCTTTGGCTCTCTGAATCTTTTAACTGAAGAAAAATAGAAAGTAATACCATGTGTTGGGTTAGTAGGCTATTTCAAGTTTTTTTAAAAACTTATTGAAAAATTCATGCTGGCAAAATGAACATCCATGGCAGTGGTCTGTCAGGTCTGTATGGGAAAATATCAGACCTCTGTCTTTTTTGTAAGAAGCTTGTATACAGCTTGGTCTGATGGTCTGATATTTTCCCATACAGACCTTGCTCTCGGTTAATAATCTCATATTATTTGATGTATAAATATTTATGAAGTAGATATTACATGGATGAGTACCGTATATTATGATTTCCTGTAATAATATGGGGTTATAGAACGAGTTAAACACATAATTGAAGTTTTCTCAATAAATGAATATAAAATATAATAAAAGAGTTTCAACTGCTTGAATCATGTAAGTAACTCGGCCCGCACACAGCTTTCTACAAAACATTTTATTAAAACAATTAAAACTTTTTGTTTGGTAAAATAGAACGACTATTTGAATTCCCAAGACGAACTTTCTGAGATTTCTACTCACGTATAAGCGTACTAAAAGCTACAACAGCAAGCAATCCTTGAATAAAGAAGCCAAATGTATCTGTTAGATCACAAATCACTGGTCCTTGCTGGGCATGGTCTGCTTTCATCGTTGTTGCGTTTCTTGTTGGGCTTGTGGATGTCAAATTAATATCGTATCCACCAGAATTCATAGCTTCTCATCTTCAATGTAAGAACTCCTATTAAGTATGGCTTTGGTTTTAGCTTTTTATCAACCTTAATTTAATGTCCATCTTTCTCCCAATCCAACATGGCTGTCAAAGAGTTCTTGTGTCCTCGCACAAGTCAGTCACCCCTCCCTGGAAGATGACACCTTTTCAAGAAATTATTTATTTCCGATCAGTTGTTGTCGTCCTCCCTTCCCTTCACTCGTAATGGCGATGTCAACTGGTTACAATTTATACTCTGATATTTCACCAATTCCTTTATCATCTTCTCCGTCCAAAACAATCTTAACAGAAGCTCTTGATTCTCCTGTATTAACGAGGAAATTCTTAGAAGCTATTCCTCAAACAGAGAAATTAGGTTTACCTTTAAATACACCGTGGACATTATGGCTTGACAGGTTCATCTATCTTAATATAAAGTCTTAATGTTTTTGACGTGAAATGGTCTTTGTGCTTTTTAAACCAACGTCTTTTTTTAACTATTTTTATTGCATTTCTAGATTCATAAGAGGGGCATCCGCCGCAGAATATGCAGCAAATTTAAGAAAAATATATACTGTTACGACTGTACAGGTAAAACAGAATATTGTATTACATTATTGAGCCAGAAAATGATATTTTTAGTTTTGTTTTTTTAGTTAATATTTTGTTGTTTATTAGTAATTTCTGAATTGGTGGTGATGGTTTATATTTAATCTTTATATTAGTATATCTTAATATTCTAATTTCTAAATAAAGTGTAATATTGTGATATACATTATTTCTTATAACTTTGCATCTTACGCAGGCTGTGATTGGTCAGTTACCATGTTTATATCAAGCAATGCAAACACAGTTGTGACATTAGTCTTGTTTCATAAAAAATAATAGAAAATTAATAGAACTCCCTGTGTTTTATATGAACCTGATGCAAACACTCAAGTGGGTTTGTGAGAGTTTGAAAATTCACATAAATTTTCAAATTCTCCAAACTTCAGTGGTGGGTGGAGTGCATTTTATAATATGGAGGCAGGGGTGGATTTAGGGGTGGTGGATTGGGTGGCTAGTCACCCCCCTCTTTGGTCTAGAAAAAATTATTAAAAGACACTAAATATAATTATTGCATTTTTTCTGTACTGCAGAGTGCTCAAATGTACCCCTGGGAGGGGCTAATAATTCATTAACAAAATGATGAGTGTGGTTTGACACCCCCAGCAAATTTTAGGCCATTCATAGACCCATTTTCATTACCTCCCCTGTTCTGTTGCCTTTGCCCAACTCATCAGGCTACCTGTATATAAACATAGGTGGTGGTGTATCTTGGATCTTGGGTTGGGGGGGGGGGGGGGGGACTCCAGACCAATGAAAAAGGGGAGTTACCATAGTAATGTATTCCTAATTTAGTGTGTGCCCCCTTTGTTAAAATTGTAGAGTTTTTGGAGTGTGTTCAATAACATACCACAAGCATCTAAATTGGGTTTAAGGACAAGCTATCACATGATGAGGGGAGAACGAAGACCTGTCTGGTAAGACCCAACTGTCCGTTTTGATTGAAATTCATGACTTCACAATGCTGGATATTTAAAAATTTTTCTACATATACTCAAAACATACATATCTTATTACTACAGGGAAGATGATGAAAATATTTGTGGTGGTTATTGGAAAATGAGATGTCCAAAAGATTACACAGTGAGTTGAAGAAGTACACTCAGAACACATTTCCTAATTAATTCAAAAATAATTATTAACTACTTAATATCAAAATAAACATCACCAAATGTTTTATTGTAGGATAAAGCTTGGAAAGAACTCCTTTTAGCTGTGATTGGCGAACAGCCTTTGGATGATGCATTAGCTGAAGGTAAATGATTGAAATTAAATCCAAGTATTAAATTATTATTTGCAATTAGTTGGTTCATGTTTTCATGCTACACTGCCTTAATTACAACCAGGAGAATTATCCAAGGTGTAAAATATAAAAGGTCAGAATGCAGAGGTGATCAAGATAGTTTCATAGCCCATTATCCTTCTAAGATGCATGTTCTCCTGACAAGTAAAATTGTCTTATGGATTGTTTTGACTCGCATGAGCAGTGAATGAGTTGGTAAAACAATACAAAATGTTTGAATAAGAATATAGCTAAATTCCCATAGGATAAAGATGGTACACCCATGTGGCCACCATTTCATTGTTTTGGCACACCAATATGGCCACCATTTCATTGTTTTGGCACACCAATATGGCTACTGTGACATATGAAAATGATTTATATATATTTTTAATTATGATTTGTTTGATTTGTAATAATATGATAATTCTTATTTTTCCCAGGTGATGAAATAGTTGGTATTAGTATTAGCATTCGTGATAGGGATGATATTGTACAGATATGGAACGCTCAAGCAAATCTGGCAACTCAATCAAAGGTCACTAAAAATCTGTTGATGTAATTATTTTTATAATAATACCATCAATTGCATGTAAGGATGGACACCATTGATAAAAAACATTACCTCCGCCAACGTCAAACTTCAGCGTTTTCAAGCAGCACTCGACATGTTTCTATTTAGCTCAACCAATCACATTTAACCAGTCTTACGGTGATTGGTTGAGCTAAAAGAAACCTGTCAAATGCTCCTGTGAAATGTTTAAGTTTGACATTGGTGGAGGTAATGTTTTTTATCAACAGTGTCCATCCTTAATTGCAATTAGCCTCGTTACTGACAAGCCAGGTTTGGACGTCTGTGATGCAGGCTAGTTGCAATCAATGGTAATGAAGTTGCAAGGTGTTTTGCATGCATAAATTTTTGTGAGCTTCATTTGAAGCCAGCTGTGGGAGATTGAAATATCAAATTACAGTTACTGCTGATTAAAAGTTAGCTCTATAACATTGATTTATTCTAGTTCTTAATGCAGTGTTGAGAAGTTGACTGTACTTGTAAGGATGAAATCCCCTCCCCTAGTTACTACACCAGTACATATTAATTAATCACTTAGTATTGAAAAAATATGTTAATAATAATTACAAACGTGTTATTAATAATATTTTTAAATAATATTTTTAGGTTTTGACCAAAATTGGCAATCTTCTGCCTAGACTGGATGTTGAGGATGCGTTTTATAAATGTAAGTGTGAATTGATTTGTTAGAAATTAACAGTCGGACAGACAGACAGACAGACAGACAGACAGACAGACAGACAGACAGCCAGCCAGCCAGCCAGCCAGCCAGCCAGCCAGCCAGCCAGCCAGCCAGCCAGCCAGCCAGCCAGCCAGCCAGCCAGCCAGCCAGCCAGACAGCCAGACAGCCAGACAGCCAGCCGGCCGGCCGGCCGGACAGCTGGCCGGACAGCCGGACTCTAAAGTCAAGTTAAGAGCTAGGACCACGATGCTATCTAAGAAAACGTGTCTGGTGTATGAACATGATGTTGAAAATATTTGATTTCTTTACAGACCATCGTGACCATGCTGCTTTTGAAGGGAAACGAATTATAACGAGACCACCAGGATTTCCAACTGCAAATCCTTCAACCAAAGAATAAAAAATTGGAATTATGAATGTCCAGAATGCAAGTCCTTAAACCACACACTTTGGGAAATGAAAGAGATAGAAGTATGACATCACCGGACGCACTGCAAGTTGCAAGTCCAGGTAGACATTAGCAAAGTGAAAATGTGGTAAACTGCCGAGGGGGTTTTGGTAACAGACATTCCAGTCTGATGAAGTGCTCCGCTCGAAACGTCAGTATTTCGTTACGAAAAACCTGGTCAGTTTCCCAGTTCCCACATTCTCACTTTGCTCCATCTAAAACACTGCCTACGCAACACTCTCAGGTAGATACTTGTTGTGTTTACGGTATTTTCTGACTGAAGTTGTTTTGCTATGAAGTGAAATTTACAAAAATTATTTTTTATTCTTATGCGAAAATGTCATTTTGTATGTGGTACATTTCCGAGCTTGGTGCAATGTAACAGATAGATGGTTATCAAACTCAAATATTCAGAAAATGTAACTGAGCCTCAAAAATTGAATTGAACTTGCACCTAAACCTACGATCTAATTAACCTGTACTCTTCTAATTTACCTACGATCTTCTAATTAACCTGTACTATTCTAATTAACCTACGATCTTCTAATTAACCTATACTCTTCTAATTAACCTACGATCTTCTAATTAACCTATACTCTTCTAATTAACCTACGATCTTCTAATTAACCTGTACTCTTCTAATTAACCTGTATTCTTCTAATTAACCTACGATCTTCTAATTAACCTGTACTCTTCTTATTGACCTAGGATCTTCTAATTAACCTCCGATCTTCTAATTAACCTACGATCTTCTAGTTAACCTACCATATTCTAATTGACCTGTACTCTTCTAATTAACCTTCGATCTTCTAATTAACCTTCGATCTTCTAATTAACGTGTACTCTTTTAATTGATCTGTACTCTTCTAATTAACCTACGATCTTCTAATTAACCTTCGATCTTCTAATTAACCTTCGATCTTCTAATTAACCTGTACTCTTTTAATTGACCTGTACTCTTCTAATTAACCTACGATCTTCTAATTAACCTGTACTCTTCTAATTAACCTACGATCTTCTAATTTACCTGTACTCTTCTAATTAATTAACCTACGATCTTCTAATTTACCTGTACTCTTCTAATTTACCTGTACTCTTCTAATTAACCTACGATCTTCTAATTAACCTGTACTCTTCTAATTAACCTACGATCTTCTAAGTAACCTGCACTCTTCTAATTAACCTGTACTCTTCTAATTAACCTACGATCTTCTAATTAACCCGTACTCTTCTAATTAACCTACGATCTTCTAATTAACCTGTACTCTTCTAATTAACCTACGATCTTCTAATTAACCTGTACTCTTCTAATTTACCTGTACTCTTCTAATTAACCTACGATCTTCTAATTAACCTACGATCTTCTAATTAACCTACGTTCTTCTAATTAACCTACGATCTTCTAATTAACCTACGATCTTCTAATTAACCTACGATCTTCTAATTTATCTGTACTCTTCTAATTAACCTACGATCTTCTAATTAACCTGTACTCTTCTAATTAACCTACGATCTTCTAATTAACCTACGATCTTTAACACCGGTTAAACATTAACTTTCTATCCGAGGTTCAGTAGCTCAGTGTTTAGAGTGTCCAGAAACGGTCATTAAAAGGTTGTAAGTTTAATTGTCTTGAGGCTCAGCAACATTTTCTGAATATTTGGATCTGATGAACGTGGCCTTGTTTCGTTTGATAATAGTAAAGATATATAACATTTTCCGATAACTCATTATGCATGTGTGCCGTCAAGTTATTAAATTTGCATATCAAGCAACCTCGAAGCAAGAAAACGAAAAACTGCAAAAGATGTTACTTTTTCATTTGAAGTGTTCTTTCAAATAAGACAGACTTAATTTTCGTTTCATAGCCACTTTAATTATTACATATACAATATGTTTGTGACAGATATGACATTTCTATAGCAACTGAAAACCAGTTGTCATCTTGCATTGTATAGTTTGTAAGCTTACTGTTACTTATATGTAGTTTAATTCTATTTAATAACACATATTTGAGATGGGGAAGCAACTCAAGTTATTAGTGATACATTAAATTATGTTTGAGAGGAAAGTCTGCCGATTTGGAGGAACTACAGCTGCGTAGGCAGTGTTTTGAACAGACCAAAGTGAAAAGGTGGTAAACTGTTGCGATTTTTAAGCACGAGATACTGACGAAAAACTGATGAACGGGCACCGCGCGAAATTTTGTTTTTTGTTACTAAAAATTTCGGCAGTTCACCACCTTTTCACTTCGCTCTATTACAGTCAAAATGGAACTACCTTACCACTTTCGCTTCTGTAAACTGTTGTTGATTTCAATAATAACGATTGATCAGCTGTCAATTACACTAGCACTTTCAGAAATGCTCGCGGAAAAGATAGATGACGAACCTTTTTCAACGATTCAATTCTACAAAGGGATTGCTTTGCCGGATAGGTAGATACATCTTTCGTTTTATTTTTTCTTCAAATTTGTCTTATAATTCACTTCTTTATACGGAGAAGGCTGTATCTTGGCTAAAAATATTTATTTTGATTTTTTGAAAAAAATCCGGAAAAAAAAAAGGTAAAGGGGCCAGCCTTTACTTTTTGACCGATTTTGGTCACTTTTGAAACTTTTGAGTTAGGGTAAAAAACGGTTAGATTAAGTCGTTTTAGACCTCTTGTGAAAACGAGAAGGCTGTATTTTGGCTAAAAATATTTATTTTGATTTTTTGAAAAATATCCGGGGAAAAGTAAACGCTAACCCCTTTACTTTTTTTTCCCCGGATATTTTTCAAAAAATCAAAATAAATATTTTTAGCCAAGATACAGCCTTCTCGTTTTCACAAGAGGTCTAAAACGACTTAATCTAACCGTTTTTGACCCTAACTCAAAAGTGACCAAAATCGTTCAAAAAGTAAAGGCTAACCCTTTTGAAACTTTTGAGTTAGGGTCAAAAACGGTTAGATTAAGTCGTTTTAGACCTCTTGTGAAAACGAGAAGGCTGTATTTTGGCTAAAAATATTTATTTTGATTTTTTGAAAAATATCCGGGGGGAAAAAAAGTAAAGGGGTTAGCCTTTACTTTTTGACCGATTTTGCTCACTTTTGAGTTGGGGGTCAAAAACGGTTAAATAAATTAAACCTTCTGTGAAAAGGAGAAGGCTGTATTTGGGCTGAAAATATTTTTTCTGATTTTTTAAAAAAAAATCGGGGAAAAAAAAAGTAAAGGGGTTAGCCCTTTTTTGATTTCCTTTATAATTTGAAAAAAATATTAATTCCCTTGGGAATTAAAAAAATATGAAAATTTAATTCCCTTGGGAATTACTAATGAAAATTTGATTTCCTTTAAAATTAAAAAAAAAAATTAATTCCCTTGGGAATTAAAAAAATATAAAAATTTAATTCCCTTCGGAATTACTAATGAGAATTTGATTTCCTTTAAAATAAAAAAAAAAATATTAATTCCCTTGGGAATTAAAAAAATATAAAAATTTAATTCCCTTGGGAATTACTAATGAGAATTTGATTTGCTCTTAAAATTTAAAAAAAATATTAATTCCCTTGGGAATTAAAAAAATATGAAAATTTAATTCCCTTGGGAATTACTAATGAGAATTTGATTTGCTCTTAAAATTTAAAAAAAATATTAATTCCCTTGGGAATTAAAAAAATATGAAAATTTAATTCCCTTGGGAATTACTAATGAGAATTTGATTTGCTCTTAAAATTTAAAAAAAATATTAATTCCCTTGGGAATTAAAAAAATATGAAAATTTAATTCCCTTGGGAATTACTAATGAGAATTTGATTTGCTCTTAAAATTTAAAAAAAATATTAATTCCCTTGGGAAATTAAAAAAATATGAAAATTTAATTCCCTTGGGAATTACTAATGAGAATTTGATTTGCTCTTAAAATTTAAAAAAAATATTAATTCCCTTGGGAATTAAAAAAATATGAAAATTTAATTCCCTTGGGAATTACTAATGAGAATTGGATTTGCTCTTAAAATTTAAAAAAAATATTAATTCCCTTGGGAATTAAAAAAATATGAAAATTTAATTCCCTTGGGAATTACTAATGAGAATTTGATTTGCTCTTAAAATTTAAAAAAAATATTAATTCCCTTGGGAATTAAAAAAATATGAAAATTTAATTCCCTTGGGAATTACTAATGAGAATTGGATTTGCTCTTAAAATTTAAAAAAAATATTAATTCCCTTGGGAATTAAAAAAATATGAAAATTTAATTCCCTTGGGAATTACTAATGAGAATTTGATTTGCTCTTAAAATTTAAAAAAAATATTAATTCCCTTGGGAATTAAAAAAATATGAAAATTTAATTCCCTTGGGAATTACTAATGAGAATTTGATTTGCTCTTAAAATTTAAAAAAAATATTAATTCCCTTGGGAATTAAAAAAATATGAAAATTTAATTCCCTTGGGAATTACTAATGAGAATTTGATTTGCTCTTAAAATTTAAAAAAAATATTAATTCCCTTGGGAATTAAAAAAATATGAAAATTTAATTCCTTGGGAATTACTAATGAGAATTTGATTTGCTCTTAAAATTTAAAAAAAAATATTAATTCCCTTGGGAATTAAAAAAATATGAAAATTTAATTCCCTTGGGAATTACTAATGAGAATTTGATTTGCTCTTAAAATTTAAAAAAAATATTAATTCCCTTGGGAATTAAAAAAATATGAAAATTTAATTCCCTTGGGAATTACTAATGAGAATTGGATTTGCTCTTAAAATTTAAAAAAAATATTAATTCCCTTGGGAATTAAAAAAATATGAAAATTTAATTCCCTTGGGAATTACTAATGAGAATTTGATTTGCTCTTAAAATTAAAAAAAAAATATTAATTCCCTTGGGAATTAAAAAAATATGAAAATTTAATTCCCTTGGGAATTACTAATGAGAATTTGATTTGCTCTTAAAATTTAAAAAAAATATTAATTCCCTTGGGAATTAAAAAAATATGAAAATTTAATTCCCTTGGGAATTACTAATGAGAATTGGATTTGCTCTTAAAATTTAAAAAAAATATTAATTCCCTTGGGAATTAAAAAAATATGAAAATTTAATTCCCTTGGGAATTACTAATGAGAATTTGATTTGCTCTTAAAATTTAAAAAAAATATTAATTCCCTTGGGAATTAAAAAAATATGAAAATTTAATTCCCTTGGGAATTACTAATGAGAATTTGATTTGCTCTTAAAATTTAAAAAAAATATTAATTCCCTTGGGAATTAAAAAAATATGAAAATTTAATTCCCTTGGGAATTACTAATGAGAATTTGATTTGCTCTTAAAATTTAAAAAAAATATTAATTCCCTTGGGAATTAAAAAAATATGAAAATTTAATTCCCTTGGGAATTACTAATGAGAATTTGATTTGCTCTTAAAATTTAAAAAAAAATATTAATTCCCTTGGGAATTAAAAAAATATGAAAATTTAATTCCCTTGGGAATTACTAATGAGAATTTGATTTGCTCTTAAAATTTAAAAAAAATATTAATTCCCTTGGGAATTAAAAAAATATGAAAATTTAATTCCCTTGGGAATTACTAATGAGAATTTGATTTGCTCTTAAAATTTAAAAAAAATATTAATTCCCTTGGGAATTAAAAAAATATGAAAATTTAATTCCCTTGGGAATTACTAATGAGAATTTGATTTGCTCTTAAAATTTAAAAAAAATATTAATTCCCTTGGGAATTAAAAAAATATGAAAATTTAATTCCCTTGGGAATTACTAATGAGAATTTGATTTGCTCTTAAAATTTAAAAAAAATATTAATTCCCTTGGGAATTAAAAAAATATGAAAATTTAATTCCCTTGGGAATTACTAATGAGAATTTGATTTGCTCTTAAAATTTAAAAAAAATATTAATTCCCTTGGGAATTAAAAAAATATGAAAATTTAATTCCCTTGGGAATTACTAATGAGAATTTGATTTGCTCTTAAAATTTAAAAAAAATATTAATTCCCTTGGGAATTAAAAATATGAAAATTTAATTCCCTTGGGAATTACTAATGAGAATTGGATTTGCTCTTAAAATTTAAAAAAAATATTAATTCCCTTGGGAATTAAAAAAATATGAAAATTTAATTCCCTTGGGAATTACTAATGAGAATTTGATTTGCTCTTAAAATTTAAAAAAAATATTAATTCCCTTGGGAATTAAAAAAATATGAAAATTTAATTCCCTTGGGAATTACTAATGAGAATTTGATTTGCTCTTAAAATTTAAAAAAAATATTAATTCCCTTGGGAATTAAAAAAATATGAAAATTTAATTCCCTTGGGAATTACTAATGAGAATTTGATTTGCTCTTAAAATTTAAAAAAAATATTAATTCCCTTGGGAATTAAAAAATATGAAAATTTAATTCCCTTGGGAATTACTAATGAGAATTTGATTTCCTCTTAAAATAAAAAAAAAATATTAATTCCCTTGGGAATTAAAAAAATATGAAAATTTAATTCCCTTGGGAATTACTAATGAGAATTTGATTTGCTCTTAAAATTAAAAAAAATATTAATTCCCTTGGGAATTAAAAAAAATATGAAAATTTAATTCCCTTGGGAATTACTAATGAGAATTTGATTTGCTCTTAAAATTTAAAAAAAATATTAATTCCCTTGGGAATTAAAAAAATATGAAAATTTAATTCCCTTGGGAATTACTAATGAGAATTTGATTTGCTCTTAAAATTTAAAAAAAATATTAATTCCCTTGGGAATTAAAAAAATATGAAAATTTAATTCCCTTGGGAATTACTAATGAGAATTTGATTTGCTCTTAAAATTTAAAAAAAATATTAATTCCCTTGGGAATTAAAAAAATATGAAAATTTAATTCCCTTGGGAATTACTAATGAGAATTTTGATTTGCTCTTAAAATTTAAAAAAAAATATTAATTCCCTTGGGAATTAAAAAAATATGAAAATTTAATTCCCTTGGGAATTACTAATGAGAATTTGATTTGCTCTTAAAATTTAAAAAAAATATTAATTCCCTTGGGAATTAAAAAAATATGAAAATTTAATTCCCTTGGGAATTACTAATGAGAATTTGATTTGCTCTTAAAATTTAAAAAAAATATTAATTCCCTTGGGAATTAAAAAAATATGAAAATTTAATTCCCTTGGGAATTACTAATGAGAATTTGATTTGCTCTTAAAATTTAAAAAAAAATATTAATTCCCTTGGGAATTAAAAAAATATGAAAATTTAATTCCCTTGGGAATTACTAATGAGAATTTGATTTGCTCTTAAAATTTAAAAAAAATATTAATTCCCTTGGGAATTAAAAATATGAAAATTTAATTCCCTTGGGAATTACTAATGAGAATTTGATTTGCTCTTAAAATTTAAAAAAAATATTAATTCCCTTGGGAATTAAAAAAATATGAAAATTTAATTCCCTTGGGAATTACTAATGAGAATTTGATTTGCTCTTAAAATTTAAAAAAAAATATTAATTCCCTTGGGAATTAAAAAAATATGAAAATTTAATTCCCTTGGGAATTACTAATGAGAATTTGATTTGCTCTTAAAATTTAAAAAAAATATTAATTCCCTTGGGAATTAAAAAAATATGAAAATTTAATTCCCTTGGGAATTACTAATGAGAATTTGATTTGCTCTTAAAATTTAAAAAAAAATATTAATTCCCTTGGGAATTAAAAAAATATGAAAATTTAATTCCCTTGGGAATTACTAATGAGAATTTGATTTCCTTTAAAAATTAAAAAAAAAATATTAATTCCCTTGGGAATTAAAAAAATATAAAAATTTAATTCCCTTGGGAATTACTAATGAGAATTTGATTTGCTCTTAAAATTAAAAAAAAAATTAATTCCCTTGGGAATTAAAAAAATATGAAAATTTAATTCCCTTGGGAATTACTAATGAGAATTTGATTTGCTCTTAAAATTAAAAAAAAAATATTAATTCCCTTGGGAATTAAAAAAATATGAAAATTTAATTCCCTTGGGAATTACTAATGAGAATTTGATTTGCTCTTAAAATTTAAAAAAAATATTAATTCCCTTGGGAATTAAAAAAATATGAAAATTTAATTCCCTTGGGAATTACTAATGAGAATTTGATTTGCTCTTAAAATTTAAAAAAAATATTAATTCCCTTGGGAATTAAAAAAATATGAAAATTTAATTCCCTTGGGAATTACTAATGAGAATTTGATTTGCTCTTAAAATTTAAAAAAAACCTTGGGAATTAAAAAAATATGAAAATTTAATTCCCTTGGGAATTACTAATGAGAATTGGATTTGCTCTTAAAATTTAAAAAAAATATTAATTCCCTTGGGAATTAAAAAAATATGAAAATTTAATTCCCTTGGGAATTACTAATGAGAATTTGATTTGCTCTTAAAATTTAAAAAAAATATTAATTCCCTTGGGAATTAAAAAATATGAAAATTTAATTCCCTTGGGAATTACTAATGAGAATTTGATTTGCTCTTAAAATTTAAAAAAAATATTAATTCCCTTGGGAATTAAAAAAATATGAAAATTTAATTCCCTTGGGAATTACTAATGAGAATTTGATTTGCTCTTAAAATTTAAAAAAAACCCTTGGGAATTAAAAAAATATGAAAATTTAATTCCCTTGGGAATTACTAATGAGAATTTGGATTTGCTCTTAAAATTTAAAAAAAATATTAATTCCCTTGGGAATTAAAAAAATATGAAAATTTAATTCCCTTGGGAATTACTAATGAGAATTTGATTTGCTCTTAAAATTTAAAAAAAAATATTAATTCCCTTGGGAATTAAAAATATGAAAATTTAATTCCCTTGGGAATTACTAATGAGAATTGGATTTGCTCTTAAAATTTAAAAAAAATATTAATTCCCTTGGGAATTAAAAAAATATGAAAATTTAATTCCCTTGGGAATTACTAATGAGAATTTGATTTGCTCTTAAAATTTAAAAAAAATATTAATTCCCTTGGGAATTAAAAAAATATGAAAATTTAATTCCCTTGGGAAATTACTAATGAGAATTTTGATTTGCTCTTAAAATTTAAAAAAAATATTAATTCCCTTGGGAATTAAAAAAATATGAAAATTTAATTCCCTTGGGAATTACTAATGAGAATTTGATTTGCTCTTAAAATTTAAAAAAAATATTAATTCCCTTCGGAATTAAAAAAATATGAAAATTTAATTCCTTTGGGAATAACTAATGAGAATTTGATTTGCTCTTAAAATTAAAAAAAAATATTAATTCCCTTGGGAATTAAAAAAATATGAAAATTTAATTCCTTTGGGAATTACTAATGAGAATTTGATTTGCTCTTAAAATTTAAAAAAAATATTAATTCCCTTGGGAATTAAAAAAATATGAAAATTTAATTCCCTTGGGAATTACTAATGAGAATTGGATTTGCTCTTAAAATTTAAAAAAAATATTAATTCCCTTGGGAATTAAAAAAATATGAAAATTTAATTCCCTTGGGAATTACTAATGAGAATTTGATTTGCTCTTAAAATTAAAAAAAAATATTAATTCCCTTGGGAATTAAAAAAATATGAAAATTTAATTCCCTTGGGAATTACTAATGAGAATTTGATTTGCTCTTAAAATTTAAAAAAAAATATTAATTCCTTGGGAATTAAAAAAATATGAAAATTTAATTCCCTTGGGAATTACTAATGAGAATTTGATTTGCTCTTAAAATTTAAAAAAAATATTAATTCCCTTGGGAATTAAAAAAATATGAAAATTTAATTCCTTTGGGAATAACTAATGAGAATTTGATTTGCTCTTAAAATTAAAAAAAAATATTAATTCCCTTGGGAATTAAAAAAATATGAAAATTTAATTCCCTTGGGAATTACTAATGAGAATTTGATTTGCTCTTAAAATTTAAAAAAAATATTAATTCCCTTGGGAATTAAAAAAATATGAAAATTTAATTCCCTTGGGAATTACTAATGAGAATTTGATTTGCTCTTAAAATTTAAAAAAAATATTAATTCCCTTGGGAATTAAAAAAATATGAAAATTTAATTCCTTTGGGAAATACTAATGAGAATTTGATTTGCTCTTAAAATAAAAAAAAAATATTAATTCCCTTGGGAATTAAAAAAATATGAAAATTTAATTCCCTTGGGAATTACTAATGAGAATTTGATTTGCTCTTAAAATTTAAAAAAAATATTAATTCCCTTGGGAATTAAAAAAATATGAAAATTTAATTCCCTTGGGAATTACTAATGAGAATTTGATTTGCTCTTAAAATTTAAAAAAATATTAATTCCCTTGGGAATTAAAAAAAATATGAAAATTTAATTCCCTTGGGAATTACTAATGAGAATTTGATTTGCTCTTAAAATTTAAAAAAATATTAATTCCCTTGGGAATTAAAAAAATATGAAAATTTAATTCCCTTGGGAATTACTAATGAGAATTTGATTTGCTCTTAAAATTTAAAAAAAACCTTGGGAATTAAAAAAATATGAAAATTTAATTCCCTTGGGAATTACTAATGAGAATTGGATTTGCTCTTAAAATTTAAAAAAAATATTAATTCCCTTGGGAATTAAAAAAATATGAAAATTTAATTCCCTTGGGAATTACTAATGAGAATTTGATTTGCTCTTAAAATTTAAAAAAAAATATTAATTCCCTTGGGAATTAAAAAAATATGAAAATTTAATTCCCTTGGGAATTACTAATGAGAATTTGATTTGCTCTTAAAATTTAAAAAAAATATTAATTCCCTTGGGAATTAAAAAAATATGAAAATTTAATTCCCTTGGGAATTACTAATGAGAATTTGATTTGCTCTTAAAATTTAAAAAAAATATTAATTCCCTTGGGAATTAAAAAAATATGAAAATTTAATTCCCTTGGGAATTACTAATGAGAATTTGATTTGCTCTTAAAATTTAAAAAAAATATTAATTCCCTTCGGAATTAAAAAAATATGAAAATTTAATTCCTTTGGGAATAACTAATGAGAATTTGATTTGCTCTTAAAATTAAAAAAAAAATATTAATTCCCTTGGGGAATTAAAAAAAATATGAAAATTTAATTCCTTTGGGAATTACTAATGAGAATTTGATTTGCTCTTAAAATTTAAAAAAAAATATTAATTTCCCTTGGGAATTAAAAAAATATGAAAATTTAATTCCCTTGGGAATTACTAATGAGAATTGGATTTGCTCTTAAAATTTAAAAAAAATATTAATTCCCTTGGGAATTAAAAAAATATGAAAATTTAATTCCCTTGGGAATTACTAATGAGAATTTGATTTGCTCTTAAAATTAAAAAAAAATATTAATTTCCCTTGGGAATTAAAAAAAATATGAAAATTTTAATTCCCTTGGGAATTACTAATGAGAATTTGATTTGCTCTTAAAATTTAAAAAAAAATATTAATTCCCTTGGGAATTAAAAAAATATGAAAATTTAATTCCCTTGGGAATTACTAATGAGAATTTGATTTGCTCTTAAAATTTAAAAAAAAATATTAATTCCCTTGGGAATTAAAAAAATATGAAAATTTAATTCCTTTTGGGAATAACTAATGAGAATTTGATTTGCTCTTAAAAATTAAAAAAAAATATTAATTCCCTTGGGAATTAAAAAAATATGAAAATTTAATTCCCTTGGGAATTACTAATGAGAATTTGATTTGCTCTTAAAATTTAAAAAAAATATTAATTCCCTTGGGAATTAAAAAAATATGAAAATTTAATTCCCTTGGGAATTACTAATGAGAATTTGATTTGCTCTTAAAATTTAAAAAAAATATTAATTCCCTTGGGAATTAAAAAAATATGAAAATTTAATTCCTTTGGGAATAACTAATGAGAATTTGATTTGCTCTTAAAATTAAAAAAAAATATTAATTCCCTTGGGAATTAAAAAAATATGAAAATTTAATTCCCTTGGGAATTACTAATGAGAATTTGATTTGCTCTTAAAATTTAAAAAAAATATTAATTCCCTTGGGAATTAAAAAAATATGAAAATTTAATTCCCTTGGGAATTACTAATGAGAATTTGATTTGCTCTTAAAATTTAAAAAAAATATTAATTCCCTTGGGAATTAAAAAAATATGAAAAATTTAATTCCCTTGGGAATTACTAATGAGAATTTGATTTGCTCTTTAAAATTTAAAAAAAATATTAATTCCCTTGGGAATTAAAAAAATATGAAAATGTTAATTCCCTTGGGAATTACTAATGAGAATTTGATTTGCTCTTAAAATTTAAAAAAAACCTTGGGAATTAAAAAAATATGAAAATTTAATTCCCTTGGGAATTACTAAATGAGAATTGGATTTGCTCTTAAAATTTAAAAAAAATATTAATTCCCTTGGGAATTAAAAAAATATGAAAATTTAATTCCCTTGGGAATTACTAATGAGAATTTGATTTGCTCTTAAAATTTAAAAAAAAATATTAATTCCCTTGGGAATTAAAAAAAAAATATGAAAATTTAATTCCCTTGGGAATTACTAATGAGAATTTGATTTGCTCTTAAAATTTAAAAAAAATATTTAATTCCCTTGGGAATTAAAAAAATATGAAAATTTAATTCCCTTGGGAATTACTAATGAGAATTTGATTTGCTCTTAAAATTTAAAAAAAATATTAATTCCCTTGGGAATTAAAAAAATATGAAAATTTTAATTCCCTTGGGAATTACTAATGGAGAATTTGATTTGCTCTTAAAATTTAAAAAAAAATATTAATTCCCTTGGGAATTAAAAAAATATGAAAATTTAATTCCCTTGGGAATTACTAATGAGAATTGGATTTTGCTCTTAAAATTTAAAAAAAATATTAATTCCCTTGGGAATTAAAAAAAATATGAAAATTTAATTCCCTTGGGAATTACTAATGAGAATTTGATTTGCTCTTAAAATTTAAAAAAAATATTAATTCCCTTGGGAATTAAAAAAATATGAAAATTTAATTCCCTTGGGAATAACTAATGAGAATTTGATTTGCTCTTAAAATTAAAAAAAAATATTAATTCCCTTGGGAATTAAAAAAATATGAAAATTTAATTCCCTTGGGAATTACTAATGAGAATTTGATTTGCTCTTAAAATTTAAAAAAAATATTAATTCCCTTGGGAATTAAAAAAATATGAAAATTTAATTCCCTTGGGAATTACTAATGAGAATTGGATTTGCTCTTAAAATTTAAAAAAAATATTAATTCCCTTGGGAATTAAAAGAAAGTTAATAGAAAATTTAATTCCCCCTTTGGGAATTACTAAATGAGGAATTTGAATTTTGCTATTAAAATTAAAAAAAAAATATTAATTCCCTTGGGAATTCAAAAAAAAAATATGAAAATTTTAATTCCATTGGGAATAACTAATGAGAATTTGATTTGCTCTTAAAATTTAAAAAAAATTTTAATTCCACTTGGGACTAAAAAAAATATGAAAATTTTCTTCCCTTGGGAATTACTAATGAGTAATTTTGATTTGCTCTTAAAATTTAAAAAAAAATATTAATTCCCTTGGGAATTAAAAAAAAATATTGAAAAATTTAATTCCCCTTGGGGGAAATTACTAATGAGGAATTTGAATTTTGCCTCTTAAAATTTAAAAAACAATATTAAATTCACCCTTGGGATTTAAAAAAATTATTGAAAAATTTTTAAATTCCCCCTTGGGGAATTACTTAATGAGAATTTGATTTGCTCTTAAAAATTTAAAAAAAATATTTAATTCCTTGGGAATTAAAAAAATATGAAAAATTTAATTCCCTGGGGGATTTACTAAGGAGAATTGGAATTTGCTCTTAAAAATTAAAAAAAAATTAATTAATTCCTCCTTGGGAATTAAAATAAAAATATGAAAATTTAATTTCCCTTGGGAATTACTTATGAGAATTTGATTTGCTCTTAAAATTTAAAAAAAATATTTAATTCACCTTGGGGAATTAAAAAAAAATATGAAAATTTAATTCCCTTGGGAATTACTAATGAAAATTTGATTTGCTCTTAAAATTTAAAAAAAAATATTATTCCCTTGGGAATTAAAAAAATATGGAAAAATTTAATTCCCTTGGGAATTACTAAATGAGAATTTGATTTGCTCTTAAAATTTTAA
This sequence comes from Paragorgia papillata, assembly GCA_035771165.1. Lineage (NCBI taxonomy): Eukaryota > Metazoa > Cnidaria > Anthozoa > Scleralcyonacea > Coralliidae > Paragorgia > Paragorgia papillata. The sequence goes on along the minus strand of JAWNZC010000201.1, from coordinate 10,549 downwards.
AAAAAAAATATTAATTCCCTTGAGGAATTAAAAAAATAAAAAAAAAAAAATAAAAAAAAAAAAAAATAAAAAAAAATAAAAAAAAAAAAAAAAAAAAATGAACATTTAAATTCCCTTGGGAATTTACTATGGAGAATTTGGATTTGCTCTTAAAATTTAAAAATAAAAAAAATATTAATTCACCCTTGGGAATTAAAAAAAAATATGAAAATTAAATAATATCCCCTTGGGAATTACTAATAAATGAGAATTTTGATTTGTCTCTATAAAATTTTAAAAAAAAAATAAATAATTAATTACCCTTGGGAATTAAAAAAAATATGAAAATTTTAAAATTCCCTTGGGGAATTACTAATGAGAATTTTGATTTGCTCTTAAAATTTAAAAAAAATATTAATTTCCCTTTGGGGAATTAAAAAAATACATCAGAAAATTGTTATTCCCCTTGGGAATAACTAATGAGAATTTGATTTGCTCTTAACAAATTATAAAAAAAATATACTAATTCCCTTGGTGAATTTAAAAAAAAAATATTGAAAAATTTTAAATTCCGCTTGGGAATTACTAATGAGAATTTGATGTTGTCTCATTAAAATTTTATAAAAAAAATATTAATTCCCTTGGGAATTAAAAAAATATAAGAAAATTTTAATTCCCTTGGGAATTAACTACAATGAGCAATTTGATTTTGCTCTTAAAAATTAAAAAAAAATATATTAATTTCCCTAGTGGAAATTAAAAAAAAATATGAAAAATTTAATTCCCTTTGGGAATTACTAATGAAGAGAATTTTGATTTTGCTCTTAAAATTTAAAAAAAAATATTAATTCCCTTGGGAATTAAAAAAAATAATGAAAATTTAATTCCCTTGGGAATTACTAATGGAGAATTTGATTTGCTCTTAAAAAATTTAAAAAAAATATTAATTCCCCTTGGAATTAAAAAAAATATGAAAATTTAATTCACCTTGGGAATTATCTAATGAGAATTTGAATTTGCCTCTTAAAATTTAAAAAAAATATTAATTCCCTTGGGGAATTAAAAAAATATGAAAATTTAATTCCCAACTTGGGAATTACTAATGAGAATTTGATTTGGCTCTTAAATATTTAAAAAAAATATTAATTCCCTTGGGAATTAAAAAAATATGAAAATTTAATTCCCTTGGGAATTACTAATGAGAATTTGATTTGCTCTTAAAAAAATTTAAAAAAAATATATAATTTTCCCCTATGGGAATTTAATAAAAATATGAAAATTTAATTTCCCTTGGGAAATTACTTAATGGAGAAATTTTGATTTGCTCTATAAGAAAAATTTAAAAAAAAATTCATTAATTCCCCTTGGGAATTAAAAAAATTATTGAAAATATTTAATTCCCTTGGGAATTACTAATGAGAATTTGATTTGCCTCTTAAAATTTAAAAAAAATAATTAATTCCCCTTGGGGAATTAAAAAAATATGAAAATTTAAATTCCCTTGCGGAATTACTAATGAGAATTTGATTTGCTCTTAAAAATTTAAAAAAAAATATTTAATTCCCTTGGGAATTAATAAATAATAATGAAAATTTTTAAATTCCCTTTGGGAATAAACTAATGAAGAATTTGATTTGACTCATTAAACTTTAAAAAAAAATATTAATTTCCCTTGGGAATTAAAAAAATATGAAAAATTTTAATTCCCCCTTGTGAAATTGACTAATGAGAAATTTGATTTGCTCTTAAAATTTAAAAAAAATATTAATTTCTCTTGGGAATTTAAAAAAAAGTATGAAAATTTAAATTACCCTTGGGAATTTACTAAAGGAGAATTTGATATTTGCTCTTAAAAATTTAAAAAAACAATATTGAATTCCCTTGGGAATTAAACAAAATATGAAAAAATTTTAATTCCACTTGGGAATAAAACTAATGAGAATTATGGATTTGCATCTTAAAATTTAAAAAAAATCATTAATTCCCTTGGGAAATTAAAAAAATATGGAAAATTTTAATTTCCCTTAGGGAATTACTAATGAGAATTTGGATTTGCTCTTAAAATTTAAAAAAAATATTAATTACCTTGGAATGTAAAAAAAAAAATATGAAAATTTAAATTTCCATTGGGGAAATTACTAAATGAGAATTTGATTTGCTTCTTAAACATTTAAAAAAAAATATTAATTCCCCCACGCTTGGGAATTAAAAAAAAATTATGAATAATTTAACTTCCCTTGGGAATTTACTTAAGTGAGAATTGGATTTGCTTCTTAAAATTTAAAAAAAATATTAATTTCCCTTAGGTGAATTAAAAAAATATGAATAATTTTTTAATTCCCTTGGGAATTACTAATGTGAATTTGATTTTGGCTCTTTAAAATTTAAAAAAAATATTTAATTCCCTTGGGATTTAAAAAAATAATTGAAAATTTTAATTCCCTTGGGAAAATCTACTAATGAGAATTTGATTTTGCCTCTTAAAATTTAAAAAAAATATTAATTCCCTTGGGGAATTAAAAAATATGAAAATTTAAATCCCATTGGGAATTACTAATGAGAAATAGTTGATTTTGCTCTAAAAATTTAAAAAAAATATTTAATTCCCTTGGGAATTAAAAAAAAAATATGAAAAATAAATTCCCTTGGGAATTTACTAATGAGAAAATTTGATTTGCTCTTAAATATTTAAAAAAAATAATTAATTCCCTTGGGAAATTAAAAATAATATAGAAAAATTTATTTAATTCCTTGGGAATTACTAATGGGAGAATTTGATTTGCTCTTAAAATTTAAAAAAAATAATTTAATTCCCTTGGGAATTAAAAAAAATATGAAAATTTAATTTCCCTTGGGAGATTACTAATGAGAATTGGAGATTTGCTCTGTTTAAAATTTAAAAAAAAAATGATTAATATTCCCTTGGGAATTAAAAAGAAAATATGAAAAATTTTAATTCCCTTGGGAATTACTTAATGAGAATTTGGATTTTGCTCTTAAAATTTAAAAAAATATTTAATTCCCTTTGGGAATTAAAAAAAATATGAAAATTTAATTCCCTGGGGAATTACTAATGGAGAATTTGATTTGCTCTTAAAATTTAAAAAAAATATTAATTCCCTTGGTGAATTAAAAAAAAAATATGAAAATTTTAATTCCTTGGGAATTAACCCTAATGAGAATTTGATTTGCCTCTTAAAATTTAAAAAAAAATATTAATTCCCTTGGGAATTAAAAAAAATATGAAAATTTTAATTCCCGTTGTGGAATTACTAATGAGAATTTGATTTGCTCTTAAAATATTAAAAAAAATATATTTAATTCACCTTTGAGAATTAAAAAAAATATGAAAATTTAATTTCCTTGGGAATTACTAATGAGAATTTAGATTTGCTCTTAAAATTTAAAAAAATTATTAATTTTCCCTTTGGGAAAATTAAAAAAAATATGATAAATTTTAATTCCTTTGGGAAATACTAATGAGAATTTTGATTTGCTCTTAAAAGTATTAAAAAAAAAATATTAATTCCACTTGGGAATTAAAAAAATATGAAAATTTAATTCTCCTTGGGAATTACTTAATGAGAATTTTAGATATTTTGCCTCTTAAAATTTAAAAAAATTATTAATTCCCTTGGGAATTAAAAAAAAATATGGAAAAATTTAATTCCCTTGGGAATTACTAATGAGAATTTGATTTGCTTCTTAAAATTTTTAAAAAAAATATTAATTACCCTTGGGAATTAAAAAAATATGAAAAATTTAATTCCTTTGGATAACAAATGAGGAAATTTGATTTGCTAAATAAAATTAAAAATAAAAAATATTAATTCCCACTTGGAATTAAAAAAATAAAGAAAATAGTTAATATTCCTTGGGAATTACTATGAGAATTTGATTTGCTCTTAAAATTTAAAAAAAAATATTAATTCCCTTGGGACATTATAAAAAAATATGAAAAAAAAAAAAATTTTTAATTCCCTTGGGAATTATCTAATGAGAATGGATTTGCTCCCTTTAAAATTTAAAAAATAAATATTAATTCTCCGTTGGGAATAAAAAAAATATGGAAAATTTAATTCCCTTGGGAAATTACTAATGAGAATTTGATTTGACTCTTAAAATTTAAAAAAAAAATATTAATTTTTCCCTTTGGAATCTAAAAAAAATATGAAAATTTAATTACCCTTGGGAATTACCTAATGAGAATTGGGACTTTGCTCTTTAAAAATATAAAAAAAAAAAATATTAATTATCCTAGGAATTAAAAAAATATGAAAATTTTTAATTACCCTTGGGAATTACTAATGAGAATTTTGATTTGCTTCTTAAAATTTTAAAAAATAATATTAAATTCCCTTGAGGAATTAAAAAAATATGAAAATTTATTCCTGGGAATTAACAAAATGAAAATTTGATTTGCTCGTTAACAATTTAAAAAAAAAAATAATTCCTTGGGAATTAAAAAAATAGGAAAATTTTAAATTCCCTTGGGAATTCACTAATGAGAATTGGATTATGCTTTTGGAAATAAATTTTCATATTTTTTATAAATTCCCAAGGGAATTAATATTTTTTTTAAATATTTAAGAGCAAATTCAAATTTCTCATTAAGTAATTCCCAAGGGAATTTAAATTTTATTTATATATTTTTTAATTCCACGCAAGGGAATTAATATTTTTTTTTTTTTTTTTTTAAAATTTTAAGAGCAAATCAAAATTCCTCAATTAGATAATTTCCACAAGGGAATTTAAATTTTTATATTTTATTATATATTCCCTAGGGAATTAATATTTTTTTTTAATTTTAATGAGGCAAATCAAAATTCTACCATTAGTTTTAAATTCCCAAGGGAATTAAATTTTCATATTTTTTTTAAATTCCCAAGGGAATTAATATTTTTTTTAAATTTATAAGAGCAAATCAACTTCTCATTAGTATATTCCCAAGGGAATTAAATTTTACATATTTTGTTTTTTAATTTCCCCAAGGGAATTAATATTTTTTTTTAAAATTTTAAGTAGGCAAATCAAATTCTCATTAGTAAATTCACCAAGGGATATTAAAATTTTTCATATTTTTTTTAATTCCCAAGGGACATTAAATAAGTTTTTTTTTAAATTTTGAAGAGCCAAATCAAATTCTCATTTAGGGTAATTGCCCTAAGGGAATTAAATTTTCATATTTTTTTAATTCCCAAGGGAATATATTTAATATTTTTTTTTAAATGTTTTAAGAGCAAATCAAATTCTCATTAGTAATTCCCACGGGGGGGGGTAAGGGCAATTATAATTTATCATACTTTTTTTTTATAAATTCCCAAGGGAATTAATATTTTTTTTAATTTTTAAGAGCAAATTCAAATTCTCATTAAGTAATTCCCAAGGGAATTAAATTTTCATATTTTTTTTTTAATTCCCAGTTGGGGGGGGGGGGGGGGGGAAATTAATATTTTTTTGTTAAATTTTTAAGAGCCAAATCAAATTCTCATTAGTAATTTCCAAGGGAATTAAATTTTTTATAATTTTTTTTAATTCCCAAGGGTAATTAATATTTTTTTTAAATTTTAAGGGAGCAAATCAAATTCTCATTTAGTAATTCCCAATGGGAATTAAATTTTTATATTTTTTTAATTCCCATAGGGAATTATATTTTTTTTAACTTTAAGATGCAAATAAATTCCTCAAAGTACTTCCCAAAGGGAAATTAAATTTTCCATATTTAATTTTTAATCCCAAGGAATTAATATTTTTTTTAAATAAAAGAGCCAAAATCAAAATTCTCATAGTAATTCCCTCAAGAATTAAATTTCAATAATTTTTTTTAATTCCCAAGGGAATTAATATTTTTTATTTTTTTAACATTTTAAGAGCAAATCATAAATTCTCATTAAGTAATTCCCAAGGGAATTATAATTTTTAATATTTTTTTAATTCCCAAGGGAATTCAATATTTTTTTTTAAATTTTAAGAGCAATAATCAAATTTCTCTACATTAGTATATTCCCAAGGGGAATTAAATTTTCATATTTTTTTTTAATTCCCAAGGGAATTAATATTTTTTTTTAAATATTTTAAGAGCAAAATCAAAATTCTCATTAGTAATTTCCCAAAGGGAATTAAAATTTTTATATTTTTTTAATTCCCTAAGGGAATTTAATATTTTTTTTTAAATTTTAAAAGAGGCAAAATCAAATTCTCATTAGTTAATTCCCAAGGGAATAAAAATAAAAGTTATTAAATTTTCATATTTTTTTTTATAATTCCCCAAGGGAAATTTAATATTTTTTTTTTAAATTTTTTAAGAGCAAATCAAATTCTCATTAGTAATTCCCAAGGGAATTAAGAATTTTCATATTGTTTTTTTAAATTCCCAAGGAATTAATATTTTTTTTAAATTTTAAGAGCAAATCAAATTCTCATTAAGTAAAATTTCCCAAGGGAAGTTTTTAAATTTTCAATAATTTTTATTTAATTCCCAAGGGAATTAATATTTTTTTTTAAATTTTAAGAGCAAATCAAATTCTCAGTTAGTAATTCCCAAAGGGGAATTAAATTTTTCATTATATTTTTTAATTTCACCAAGGGGAATTAATATTTTTTTTAAATTTTAAGAGCAAAATCAAATTCCTCATTAGTAATTCACCAAAGCGGGAATTAAATTTTCCATATTTTTTTTAATTCCCAAGGGAATTTAATATTTTTTTTAAATTTTAAAGAGCAAAATCAAAATTCTCATAAGTAATTCCCAAGGGAATTAAATTTTTCATATTTTTTTAATTTCCCAAGGGAATTTAATATTTTTTTTAAATTTTAAGAGCATAATCGAAATTCTCATTAGATAATTCCCAAGGGAAAATTAAAATTTTCAATATTATTTTTAAATTCCCAAGGGGAAATTAATATATTTTATTTAAATTTTAAGAGTCAAATCAAATTCTACATTAGATAATTCCCAAGGGAATTAAAATTTTTCATATTTTTTTTAATTCCCAAGGGAATTAATAATTTATTTTTTTCTAAATTTTTAAGGAGAGCAAATCAAAATTCTTCATTAGTAATTCCCAAGGGCAATTTAAATTTTTTATATTTTTTTAATGCCCAAGGGAATTAATATTTTTTTTTTAAATTTTTAACGAGCAAAATCAAATTCTTCATTTAGTAATTCCCAAAGGGAATTAAATTTTAATATTTTTAATTAATTTCTCCAAGGGAAATTAATATTTTTTTTAAATTTTAAGAGCAAATCAAATTCCTCATTAGATAAATTCCCAAGGGAATTAAATTTTCATATTTTTTTAATTCCCAAGGGAAATTAATATTTTTTTTTAAATTTTAAGATGCAAATCAAATTCTCATTAGTAAATCCCAAGGGAATTAAATTTTTATATTTTTTTAATTTCCCAAGGGAATTAATATTTTTTTTAAATTTTAAGAGCAAATCAAAATTTCTCATTTAAGTAATTCCCCAACGGCGGGAATTTAAATTTTCATATTTTTTTAATTCCCATGGGAATTAATATTTTTTTTAAATTTTAAGAGCAAATCAAAATTCTCATTAGTAATTCCCAAGGGAATTAAATTTTATATATTTTTAAATGTTCCCAAGGGACTTTATATTTTTTTTAAAATTTTAAGAGCAAAATCAAGAATTTCTCATTAGTAATTTCAAAGGGAAGTTAATTTTCATATTTTTATTAATTCCCCATGGTGAATTAATATTTTTTTTAAATTTTTTGAAGAGCAAATCAAATTCACATTAGTAATTCCCAAGGGAATTAAATTTTTCATATTTTTTTAATTCCCAAGGAATTATAAATTTAATATTTTTTTTTAAATTTTAATGTGCAGCAATCAAATTCTCATTAGAGTAAATTCCCAAGGAATTAATAATTTTCATATTTTTTTAATTCCCAAGGGAATTAATATTTTTTTTAATATGATTTTAAGGAGCAAATTCAAATTCTCATTAGTAATTATCCCAAGGGAATTAAAAATTTTCATATTTTATATGTTAATTCCCAAGGGAATTAATATTTTTTTTTAAAATTTTAAGAGGCAAATCAAATTTCTCATTAGTGTAATTCCCAAGGGAATTAAATTTTCATTATTTTTTTAATTCCCAAGGGAAATTAATATTTTTTTTTAAAATATTTAAAGAGCAAATCAAATTCTCATTAGTTAATTCCCCAAGGGAATTTATAAATTTTATCATATTTATTTTAAAATTCCCAAGGGGAATTAATAAATTTTTTTTAAATTTTTAAGGAGCAAATCAAATTCTCATTAGTAAATTCCCAAGGGAATTAAATTTTTCATATTATTTTTTAATTCCCCAAAGGGGAAATTAAATATTTTTTGTTTTAAATTTTAACGAGCAAATCAAATTCTCATTAGTAATTCCCAAACGGGAATTAAATTTTTTATATTTTATTAAATTCCCCAGCGGTGAAATTAATATATTTTTTTAAATTTCTTTAAGAGCAAAATCAAATTCTCATTAGTAATTCCCAAGGTGAATTAAATTTTCATATTTTTTTTAATTCCACAAGGGGAATTAATATATTTTTTTAAATTTTAAGAGCAGTGCAATCAAATTCTCATTAGTAATTCCCAAGGGAATTAAAATTTTCATATTTTTTAATTCCCAATGAAATTTATATTTTTATTTAGAATTTAAAGAGCAATTTCAAATTCTCAAAATTTTTTTTTTTTTTGATAAAGGGGTAATTCCCCCCAAGGGAATTGAAAATTTTTTATATTTTTTTAATTCCCAAGGGGAGCGAGAATTTAATATTTTTATTTATAAAAAAATTTTAAGAAGCAAGTATCAAATTCTCATTAGTAATTCCCAAGGGAAATTAAAATTTTTATATTTTTTTAATTCCCAAGGGAAAATTAATTATTTTTTTTAAATTTTAACGAGCAAATCAAATTCCTTCATTAGTAATTCCCATAGGAATTAAATTTTTTATATTTTTTTTTAATAATTCCCATAGGGAAAATTTTAATAATTTTTTTTTAAATTTTAAGAGCAAATCAAAATTTCCTCATTAGTAATTCCCAAGGGAATTAAATTTTCAGATTTTTATTAATTCCCAAGGGAATTAATTATTTTTTTTTTAAAATTTTAAGAGCAGACATCAAGATTATCATTAGTAATTCCCAAGGGAATTAAATTTTCATATTTTTTTTTAATTCCCTCAAGGGAATTAATATTTTTTTTAAATATTTAAAGAGCAAATCAAAATTCTCATTAGTAATTCCCAAAGGGATTATAATTTTCATTATTTTTTTAATTCCCAAGGGAATTAATATTTTTTTTTAATTTTAAGAGCAAACTACAATTTTCTCATTAGTAATTCCCAAGGGAATTAAATTTTCATATTTTTTAAATTCCCAAGGGAATTAATATTTTATTTTTAAATTTTAATGAGCAAATCAAATTCTCATTAGTAAATTCCCAAGGGAATTTAAATTTTCATATTTTTTTACATTCCCAAGGGAATTAATATTTTTTTTAAATTTATAAGAGCAAATCCAATATATCTCATAAGTAATTCCCCACGGAATTAAATTTTTTATCATTTTTTTTCAATTCCCAAGGGAATTTAATGATTTTTTTTTAAAAATTTTTTAAAAAGAGCAATGTCAAAGTTCTCATTAGTTTAATTCCCAAGGGGAATTAAATTTTTCAATTTTTTTTTAATGTCCCAAGGGAATTAATATTTTTTTAAATTTTAAGAGCAAATCAAATTCTCATTAGTAAATTCCCAAGGGAATTAAATTTTCATATTTTTCTTTAATTCCCAAGGGAAATTAATATTTTTTTTAAATTTTAAGCAGCATAATCAAAATTCTCATTAGTAATTCCCAAGGGAATTAAAATTTTTCAATTATTTTTTTTAATTCCCAAGGGAATTAATATTTTTTTTAAATTTTAAGAGCAAATCAAATTCTCATTAGTAATTTCCCAAGGAATATTAAATTTTTTCATTATTTTTATTAATTTCCCAAGGGATATTAATATTTTTTTTTTAAATTTTAAGAGCAAATCAAATTCGCTCTATTTTTAAGTTAATTCCACAAAGGGAATTAAATTTTCATATTTTTATTTAATTCCCAAGGGAATTAATATTTTTTTTAAATTTTTAAGAGCTAAATCAAAATTCTCATTTGTAATTCCCAACGGGAAAATTAAATTTTTATATTTTTTTAATTCCCAACGGAATTTAAAATTTTTTATTAAATTTTAAGAGCAAATTCAAAATTCTCATTAGTAAATTTACCCAAGGGAATTAAATTTTTATATTTCTTTTATAATTCCCAAGGGAATTAAATATTTTTTTTAAATTTTAAGAGGCAAAATCAAATTCCTCATTAGGTAATTCCCAAGGGAATTAAATATTTTCATATTTTTTTAATCCCAAGGGAATTAATATTTTTTTTAAATTTTAAGAGCAAATCAAATTTCTCATTAGTAATTCCCAAGGGAAATTAAATTTTCATAATTTTTATTAATTCCCAAGGGAATTAATATTTTTTTTTAAATTTCTAAGAGCAAAAATCA